>JBBGZY010002352.1:0-511669 GCA_037952925.1 Lithobates clamitans | reverse complement strand
GGGTAGAGGTGCCCCCGTTGGTGATGTGGGGGGGGTGGAGGTGCCTGGTTGGTGATGTTGGGGGGGGGTAGAGGTGCCCGGTTGGTGATGTTGGGGGGTAGAGGTGTCTAGTTGGAGCTCTTTGGAAGGTGGGGCGGGTATTGGTGATGTTGGGGGGTGGGTGGAGGTGTCTAGTTGCAGCTCTTTGAAAGGTGGGGCGGGTATTGGTGATGTCGGGGGGTAGAGGTGTCTAGTTGGGGCTCTTTGGAAGGTGGGGCGGGTATTAGTGATGTTGGGGGGGGGGGGGTGGAGGTGTCTAGTTGGAGCTCTTTGGAAGGTGGGGCGGGTATCGGTGATGTTGGGGGGTGGAGGTGCCCGGTTGGTGATGTTGGAGGGTGGAGGTGTCTAGTTGGAGCTCTTTGGAAAGTGGGGCGGGTATTGGTGATGTCGGGGGTAGAGGTGTCTAGTTGGGGCTCTTTGGAAGGTGGGGCGGGTATTAAGTGATGTTGGGGGGGGGGGGTGGAGGTGTCTAGTTGGAGCTCTTTGGAAGGTGGGGCGGGTATTGATGGTGATGGGGGGGGTAGAGGTGGCCGGTTGGTGAAGTGGGGGGTAGAGGTGTTTAGTTGGAGCTCTTTGGAAGGTGGGGCGGGTATTGATGGTGATGGGGGGAAGAGGTGCCCGGTTGGTGATCTTGGAGGGTGGAGGTGTCTAGTTGGAGCTCTTTGGAAGGTGGGGCGGGTATTGATGGTGATGGGGGGTAGAGGTGCCCGGTTGGTGATCTTGGAGGGTGGAGGTGTCTAGTTGGAGCTCTTTGGAAGGTGGGGCGGGTATTGATGGTGATGGGGGGTAGAGGTGCCCGGTTGGTGATGTTGGGGGGTAGAGGTGTCTAGTTGCAGCTCTTTGGAAGGTGGGGCGGGTATTGTTGGGGGGTGGAGGTGTCTAGTTGGAGCTCTTTGGAAGGTGGGGCGGGTTTTGGTGATGTTGGGGGGTGGAGGTGCCCGGTTGGTGATATCGGGGGGTGGAGGTGCCCGGTTGGTGATGTTGGGGGGTGGAGGTGTCTAGTTGGGGGCTCTTTGGAAGGTAGGACGGGTATTGATGGTGATAGGGGGGTAGAGGTGCCCGGTTGGTGATGTTGGGGGGTGGAGGTGTCTAGTTGGAGCTCTTTGGAAGGTGGGGCCGGTATTGATGGTGATGGGGGGTAGAGGTGCCCGGTTGGTGATGTCGGGGGGTGGAGGTGTCTAGTTGGGGCTCTTTGGAAGGTAGGACGGGTATTGGTGATGTTGGGGGGTAGAGGTGCCCGGTTGGTGAGGTCGGAGGGTGGAGGTGTCTAGTTGGGGCTCCCTGGAAGGTGGGACGGGTATTGGTGATGTTGGGGGGGGGGGGGGGAGAGTGTCTAGTTGGAGTTCTTAGGAAGGTGGGGCGGGTATTGGTGATGTTGGGAGGTAGAGGTGTCTAGTTGGGGCTCTTTGGAAGGTGGGGCGGGTTTTGGTGATATCGGGGGGTGGAGGTGCCCGGTTGGTGATGTTGGGGGGTTAGAGGTGCCCGGATGGTGATGTCGGGGGGTGGAGGTGTCTAGTTGGAGCTCTTTGGAAGGTGGGGCGGGTATTGATGGTGATAGGGGGTAGAGGTGCCCGGTTGGTGATGTTGGGGGGTGGAGGTGTCTAGTTGGAGCTCTTTGGAAGGTGGGGCGGGTATCGGTGATGTTGAAGGGTGGAGGTGCCCGGTTGGTGAAGTTGGGGGGGGTAGAGGGTGTCTAGTTGGAGCTCTTTGGAAGGTGGGGCGGGTATTGGTGATGTTGGGGGGTAGAGGTGCCCGGTTGGTGATGGGGGGTGGAGGTGTCTAGTTGGAGCTCTTTGGAAGGTGGGGCGGGTATTGATGATGTTGGGGGGTGGAGGTGTCTAGTTGGAGCTCTTTGGAAGGTGGGTCGGGTATCGGTGATGTTGGGGGGTAGAGGTGCCCAGTTGGTGATGTTGGGGGGTGGAGGTGTCTAGTTGGAGCTCTTTGGAAGGTGGGGCGGGTATCGGTGATGTTGGGGGGTGGAGGTGCCCGGTTGGTGATGTTGGGGGGTGGAGGTGCCCGGTTGGTGATGTTGGGGGGTGGAGGTGTCTAGTTGGAGCTCTTTGGAAGGTGGGGCGGGTATCGGTGATGTTGGGGGGTGGAGGTGCCCGGTTGGTGATGTTGGGGGGTGAGGTGCCCGGTTGGTGATGTTGGGGGTGGAGGTGTCTAGTTGGAGCTCTTTGGAAGGTGGGGCGGGTATCGGTGATGTTGGGGGTGGAGGTGCCCGGTTGGTGATGTTGGGGGGTGGAGGTGCCCGGTTGGTGATGTTGGGGGGTGGAGGTGTCTAGTTGGAGCTCTTTGGAAGGTGGGGCGGGTATCGGTGATGTTGGGGGGTGGAGGTGCCCGGTTGGTGATGTGGGGGTGGAGGTGCCCGGTTGGTGATGTTGGGGGGTGGAGGTGTCTAGTTGGAGCTCTTTGGAAGGTGGGGCGGGTATCGGTGATGTTGGGGGGTGGAGGTGCCCGGTTGGTGATGTCGGGGGGTGGAGGTGCCCGGTTGGTGATGTTGGGGGGGTGGAGGTGTCTAGTTGGAGCTCTTTGGAAGGTGGGGCGGGTATCGGTGATGTTGGGGGGTGGAGGTGCCCGGTTGGTGATGTTGGGGGGTGGAGGTGCCCGGTTGGTGATGTTGGGGGGTGGAGGTGTCTAGTTGGAGCTCTTTGGAAGGTGGGGCGGGTATCGGTGATGTTGGGGGGTGGAGGTGCCCGGTTGGTGATGTTGGGGGGTGGAGGTGCCCGGTTGGTGATGTTGGGGGGTGGAGGTGTCTAGTTGGAGCTCTTTGGAAGGTGGGCGGGTATCGGTGATGTTGGGGGGTGGAGGTGCCCGGTTGGTGATGTTGGGGGGTGGAGGTGCCCGGTTGGTGAAGTCGGGGGGGTGGAGGTGTCTAGTTGGAGCTCTTTGGAAGGTGGGGCGGGTATTGATGGTGATGGGGGGTAGAGGTGCCCAGTTGGTGAAGTCGGGGGGGTAGAGGTGCCCGGTTGGTGAAGTCGGGGGGGGTAGAGGTGCCCGGTTGGTGAAGTCGGGGGGGGTAGAGGTGCCCGGTTGGTGAAGGCGGGGGCGGGTATCGGTGTGATATATAAATTGTTCTCTTCTTCTCAGCTCAGACTGGCTGTGTTGATACAACAATCACAATATCTTGGAGGGGAGTGTCCCGTATGTACCGGAGGCGGAGCCACAGAAAGGAAACGATACACCCGGCCAAGGCAGCAGCCGCCCCACCAGGGTAATTATTTTCTATATTTCCAGCATCCAATACTCTGCACTCTGTTAGGACTGGGGCGGGGTGGGGCAGGAGGCTTTTTAATGAGTGGGGTGGGGACAGGGGGTGTGGCTATTCGATGAGTGGGTTGAGATATTGGAGCTATGTGATGAGTGGGGTGGGAGATTTGAGCTATGTGATGAGTGGGTGTGGCTATGTGATCAGTGGGTGTGGCTATGTGATGAGTGGGGTGTGGCTATGTGAGTGGGGTGTGGCTATGTGATGAGTGGGTGTGGCTATGTGATGAGTGGGGTGGGGCTATGCAATGACTACGGTTAGAGAGGAAGGTATGGCGCTCTCAGTCTGGCTCTGCACAGAGATTTTCCAGCGTACAGGACCACAATCTGAGTGCCGGCAGCCTGATTGACGCCGGGGTCTCGGTTAACCCTTTACACACACATACCGGTGCCGTGTGCGGTACTCCCGCACTGTTCTCAGTGTTGAGACTTTGAAGGAATGTCTCTTATCCTCGCTGCTACGCCAGGCAGGAAGATGGCGGAGATGAACTCTTGGAACTCTTTTGGTTCTGAATTGTACATCAGAGATCAGGCATAACGATTGAAAATGTTATTTAATGGGAATAAAACGGTGCAAACTATTTACAGAAGAAGATCTTCCCACAAAATAGACAACTGTAGAAAAATAGATGGGAAAAAAGTACAGAAGAAGTTCACCGAAATAGAACAACCCAACCACAGGAGCTGAAGAAAATGTTTGATGGTGGTCATCAGACCCTCCTCCTTGGTGGTCATCGGACCCTCCTCCTTGGTGGTCATCGGACCCTCCTCCTTGGTGGTCATCGGACCCTCCTCCTTGGTGGTCATCGGACCTCCTGGTGCTCATCGGACCCTCCTCCTTGGTGCTCATCGGACCCTCCTCCTTGGTGTCATCGGACCCTCCTCCTTGGTGGTCATCGGACCCTCCTCCTTGGTGGTCATCGGACCCTCCTCCTTGGTGGTCATCGGACCCTCCTCCTTGGTGCTCATCGGACCCTCCTCCTTGGTGCTCATCGGACCCTCCTCCTTGGTGCTCATTGGACCCTCCCTCCTTGGTGCTCATCGGACCCTCTTTTGTGGTGCTCATCGGACCCTCCTCCTCGGTGCTCATCGGACCCTCCTCCTCGGTGCTCATCGGACCCTCCTCCTCGGTGCTCATCGGACCCTCCTCCTCGGTGCTCATCGGACCCTCCTCCTCGGTGCTCATCGGACCCTCCTCCTCGGTGCTCATCGGACCCTCCTCCTCGGTGCTCATCGGACCCTCCTCCTCGGTGCTCATCGGACCCTCCTCCTCTGTGGTCATCGGACCCTCCTCCTCGGTGCTCATCGGACCCTCCTCCTCGGGACCCTCCTCCTAGGTGCACATCGGACCCTCCTCCTAGGTGCTCATCGGACCCTCCTCCTAGGTGCTCATCGGACCCTCCTCCTAGGTGCTCATCGGACCCTCCTCCTAGGTGCTCATCGGACCCTCCTCCTAGGTGCTCATCGGACCCTCCTCCTCGGTGCTCATCGGACCCTCCTCCTAGGTGCTCATCGGACCCTCCTCCTAGGTGCTCATCGGACCCTCCTCCTCGGTGCTCATCGGACCCTGCGTTTTTTTGGTCATCAGACCTTCCTTTCTAGTGGTCATCAGACCTTCCTTTCTAGTGGTCATCAGACCCTCGTTTATAGTGGTCTTCAGACCCTCGTTTATAGTGGTCATCAGACCCTCGTTTATAGTGGTCATCAGACCCTCGTTTATAGTGGTCATCAGACCCTCCTTTCTAGTGGACATCAGACCCTCCTTTCTAGTGGACATCAGACCCTCCTTTTCTAGTGGTCATCAGACCCTCGTTTCTAGTGGTCATCAGACCCTCGTTTCTAGTGGTCATCAGACCCTCGTTTCTAGTGGTCATCAGACCCTCGTTTCTAGTGGTCATCAGACCCTCGTTTCTAGTGGTCATCAGACCCTCGTTTCTAGTGGTCATCAGACCCTCGTTTTTGTTGGTCATCAGACCCTCCAGTATAGTGGTCATCAGACCCTCCAGTATAGTGGTCATCAGACCCTCCAGTATAGTGGTCATCAGACCCTCCAGTATAGTGGTCATCAGACCCTCCAGTATAGTGGTCATCAGACCCTCCAGTATAGTGGTCATCAGACCCTCCAGTATAGTGGTCATCAGACCCTCCAGTATAGTGGTCATCAGACCCTCGTTTATAGTGGTCATCAGACCCTCGTTTATAGTGGTCATCAGACCCTCCTTTCTAGTGGTCATCAGACCCTCCTTTCTAGTGGTCATCAGACCCTCCAGTATAGTGGTCATCAGACCCTCCAGTATAGTGGTCATCAGACCCTCCAGTATAGTGGTCATCAGACCCTCCAGTATAGTGGTCATCAGACCCTCCAGTATAGTGGTCATCAGACCCTCCAGTATAGTGGTCATCAGACCCTCCAGTATAGTGGTCATCAGACCCTCGTTTATAGTGGTCATCAGACCCTCGCTTTTGTTGGTCATCAGACCCTCCTTTCTAGTGGTCATCAGACCCTCGCTTTTGTTGGTCATCAGACCCTCGCTTTTGTTGGTCATCAGACCCTCGCTTTTGTCGGTCATCAGACCCTCCTTTCTAGTGGTCATCAGACCCTCCTTTCTAGTGGACATCAGATCCTCCTTTCTAGTGGTCATCAGACCCTCCAGTATAGTGGTCATCAGACCCTCGTTTATAGTGGTCATCAGACCCTCCTTTCTAGTGGTCATCAGACCCTCCAGTATAGTGGTCATCAGACCCTCCAGTATAGTGGTCATCAGACCCTCGCTTTTGTTGGTCATCAGACCCTCCTTTCTAGTGGTCATCAGACCCTCGCTTTTGTTGGTCATCAGACCCTCGCTTTTGTTGGTCATCAGACCCTCGCTTTTGTCGGTCATCAGACCCTCCTTTCTAGTGGACATCAGACCCTCCTTTCTAGTGGTCATCAGACCCTCCTTTCTAGTGGACATCAGATCCTCCTTTCTAGTGGTCATCAGACCCTCCAGTATAGTGGTCATCAGACCCTCCTTTCTAGTGGACATCAGACCCTCCTTTCTAGTGGACATCAGACCCTCCTTTCTAGTGGTCATCAGACCCTCCTTTCTAGTGGACATCAGATCCTCCTTTCTAGTGGTCATCAGACCCTCCAGTATAGTGGTCATCAGACCCTCCTTTCTAGTGGTCATCAGACCCTCGCTTTTGTTGGTCATCAGACCCTCGCTTTTGTTGGTCATCAGACCCTCCTTTCTAGTGGTCATCAGACCCTCCTTTCTAGTGGTCATCAGACCCTCCTTTATAGTGGTCATCAGACCCTCGTTTATAGTGGTCATCAGACCCTCGTTTATAGTGGTCATCAGACCCTCGTTTATAGTGGTCATCAGACCCTCGCTTTTGTTGGTCGGCAGTTCCTCTTTTATATAGCGCCAACAGTTGGGGGGTGGGGCTCTGTGATGAGAGGGGCTGGAAGAGAGGCCGGGGCTGTGGGTTGAGTGAGGGGGTGGGGCTGTGTGATGAGAGGGGGTGGGGCTGTCTGAGAAGGGGGCAGAGCTGTGTGATGGGGAGTGGGCTGTAGGGTGGAATAGGGGCAGGGCTGTTTGATGAGAGGGGGCGGGGCTGTGTGATGAGAGGGGGCGGGGCTATGTGATGAGAGGGGCGGGGCTGTGGGGTGAGTGAGGGGGTGGGGCTGTGTGGTGGGACTGTGTGATGAGAGGGGGTGGGGCTGTCTGAGAAGGGGGCAGAGCTGTGTGATGGGGAGTGGGCTGTAGGGTGGAATAGGGGTGGGGCTGTTTGATGAGAGGGGGCAGAGATGTGTGATGAGAGGGGCGGGGCTGTGTGATGAGAGGGGCGGAGCTGTGTGATGAGAGGGGTGGTGTGGGAGAGAAGTGGGCGGAGGGATGATGATTGGACGGTCTCTCTTATGACTCCTCCCCTCCACAGACGTCACATAAAGGATTTGCACGCAGACCAGAAGACCGACATCTGTCATTGCAGGAGCGCAAGGAGGCGTTGTATGAATCGGCCCGCAGGTGAGGGGTGGGGATTTGTTCTATGTGGGCCACTTACCCCTCTGTTTTATTTATGGGGTGCTCATTTGTCTTTGTGTTATATTGGGGTGCTCACTCTTTAGTGTCACTCCTCTGTGTTTTCTGTGTGGCGCTCATTTCTCTGTATGTGTTATATGTGGGGTGCTCCCCCATCTGTTTCTAATATGCGGGGCGCTCATTTCTCTCTCTATTCCCTGACAGGAGATATCTGGAGAAGTTCGGGAGCCCCGGCACAGCGACAGAGGAGTCTGGGAGAGGATGATCGCCCTTGTTGGGGGAGGGGTTGTGCGGGAATGTGAGGGGGGCTAACACAGCAGTTTTGGATTCCATTGAACTTTTGGGGGGGGGGGCGCTCGGCAAGCTGGGGTATTGGAGTGAAGGGGCCCAGAAATTATGGGCGGAGTCTGTGCAGTGCTGGGGAGGAGGGGTGCACAATGAGGTGGGGTATTGGGGGGTGCTGAATGAGAGGCATATTGGAGGAGCACAGCTGGGGAGCGCTCGGTGAGGGGGAGTGCAGCTGGGGGACGCTGAGTAACGTGGGGCATTGAAGGAGCACAGCTGGGGGGCGTTCAGTGGGGGGCATTGGAGGAGCACAGCTGGGGGGCAATTGGTGAGGGGGGGCACAGCTGAGGGGCGGCACAGCTGAAGGGCGCTCAGTGAGGGGGGGCATTGGAGCACAGCTGAGGGGCACTCAGTGAGGGGGGGCATTGGAGCACAGCTGAGGGGCGCTCAGTGAGGGGGGGCATTGGAGCACAGCTGAGGGGCACTCAGTGAGGGGGGGCATTGGAGCACAGCTGAAGGGCGCTCAGTGAGGGGGGGCATTGGAGCACAGCTGAGGGGCGCTCAGTGAGGGGGGGCGCTCAGTGAGGGGGGGGCACATCTGAGATGGCGCTCAGTGAGGGGGGGCACAGCTGAGGGGCGCTCAGTGAGGGGGTGGAGGGGCACAGCTGAGGGGCGCTCAGTGAAGGGGGGCATTGGAGCACAGCTGAGGGGCGCTCAGTGAGGGGGGGGGGGCACATGGATAGGAATGGTCAGTTTATTGAACCTCTTCTCCTAATAAATAAGGGGTGTGTCAGTGAACATGGGGGCGGAGTCTGCTGTGTCGGGTAATGATGGGGGAAGGAGTAAATGGTTAATCAGTTTTATTATGGGGGCGGAGTCTTCGGCACTGAAGGACCTGTGGGCGGAGTCAATGAATCATTGGATGAACTTCTCAGAGGACTGTTGTAAATACTCTGCATTTTATAATGAAATAAAAACTTCCTTCTGATTGGTGTGTTTGGTTCCGCCCCCTCCATTTGGCAGACTCCGCCCTGCACAATCTCTTTATATAACTTCCTGCTGATGGGGGGACACCGATTCGTGACTGTCGGGTTATACTGCCCCCCACTGGAGGATTGCACAGTGCCGGCCAGCCTGGTGTAGCCCCTCCCACTCCCGGCATGCCTCAGAAGTGAAGCCCGCCCCCGTCTGTCAGCACTATGAAGGCCGAACACGAGACGTGTGAGCAGTGGAGTCCCGGGGAAGGGGGGTGGCTTTCTGAGGACCGCCCCTCCCTGCTTACATCACGTCACCGCCCCTCCCTGCCGAGGGGTCTGGTTCCTGAGTGGGAGGAGTCTGATTCCTGAGTGGGAGGAGTCTGAGGTTTGTAAATTACAGGGGTCTGGTTCCTGAATAGGAGGGGTCTGATTCCTGAGTGGGAGGAGTCATGTTTTTGAATGGGTGGGGTTTGAAGTTTTTGAATGGGAGGGGTCTGGTTGCTGAGTGGGAGGAGTCAGGTTTATGAATGGGAGGGGTCTGGTTCCTGAGTGGGAGGAGTCAGGTTTATGAATGGGAGGGGTCTGGTTCCTGAGTGGGAGGGGTCTGGGGTTTATGAATGGGAGGGGGTCTACTTCCTGAGTGGGAGGGGTTTTAGGTCTATGAATGGGAGTGGTCTGGTTCCTGAGTGGGAGGGGTTTGAGGTCTATGAATGGGAGGGGTCTGGTTCCTGAGTGGGAGGGGTTTGAGGTTTATGAATGGGAGGGGGCCTGGTTCCTGAGTGGGAGGGGTTTGAGGTTTATGAATGGGAGGGGTTTGAGGTCTATGAATGGGAGGGGTCTGATTCCTGAGTGGGAGGGGTTTGAGGTCTATGAATGGGTGGGGTCTGGTTCCTGAGTGGGAGGAGTCAGGTTTATGAATGGGAGGGGTCTGGTTCCTGAGTGGGAGGAGTCAGGTTTATGAATGGGAGGGGTCTGGTTCCTGAGTGGGAGGAGTCAGGTTTATGAATGGGAGGGGGTCTACTTCCTGAGTGGGAGGGGTTTGAGGTCTATGAATGGGAGTGGTCTGGTTCCTGAGTGGGAGGGGTTTGAGGTCTATGAATGGGAGGGGTCTGGTTCCTGAGTGGGAGGGGTTTGAGGTCTATGAATGGGAGGGGTCTGGTTCCTGAGTGGGAGGGGTTTGAGGTTTATAAATGGGAGGGGGCCTGGTTCCTGAGTGGGAGGGGTTTGAGGTTTATGAATGGGAGGGGTTTGAGGTTTATGAATGGGAGGGGTTTGAGGTTTATGAATGGGAGGGGGGCTGGTTCACTAGTGGGAGGAGTCAGGTTTATGAATGGGAGGGGGTCTGGTTCACTAGTGGGAGGAGTCAGGTTTATGAATGGGAGGGGGTCTGGTTCCTGAGTGGGAGGGGTTTGAGGTTTATGAATGGGAGGGGGTCTGGTTCTTGAGTGGGAGGAGTTTGAGGTTTATGAATGGGAGGGGGTCACGTTTCTGAGTGGGAGGGGTTTGAGGTCTATGAATGGGAGGGGTTTGAGGTTTATAAATGGAAGGGGGTCTGGTTCACTAGTGGGAGGAGTCAGGTTTATGAATGGGAGGGGGTCTGGTTCCTGAGTGGGAGGGGTTTGAGGTTTATGAATGGGAGGGGTCTCATTCCTGAGTGGGAGGGATTTGAGGTTTATGAATGGGAGGGGTTTGAGGTCTATGAATTGGAGGGGTTCGAGCTTTGTGAATGGGAGGGGGTCTGCTTCCTAAGTGGGAGGGGTTTGAGGTTTATGAATGGGAGGGGTCTGATTCCTGAGTGGGAGGGGTTTGAGGTTTGTGAATGGGAGGGTCTGATTCCTGAATGGGGAGGTCTGATGTTTGTGAATGGAAGGGGGTCTGGTTCTTGAGTGGGAGGAGTCTGAGGCTTGTGAGTGGGAGGGGTTTGAGGTTGATGAATGGGAGGGGTCTGATTCCTGAGTGGGAGGGGTTTGAGGTCTATGAATGGGAGGGGTCTGGTTCCTGAGTGGGAGGGGTTTGAGGTCTATGAATGGGAGGGGTCTGGTTCCTGAGTGGGAGGGGTTTGAGGTCTATGAATGGGAGGGGTCTGGTTCCTGAGTGGGAGGTGTTTGAGGTTTATGAATGGGAGGGGTTTGAGGTCTATGAATGGGAGGGGTCTGATTCCTAAGTGGGAAGGGGTTTGGGGTTTAAAGTTTATGAATGGGAGGGGGCCTGGTTCCTGAGTGGGAGGGGTTTGAGGTTTATGAATGGGAGGGGTTTGAGGTTTATAAATGGAAGGGGGGCTGGTTCACTAGTGGGAGGAGTCAGGTTTATGAATGGGAGGGGGTCTGGTTCCTGAGTGGGATGGGTTTGAGGTTTATGAATGGGAGGGGGTCTACTTTCTGAGTGGGGGAGGGGAGGGGTTTGAGGTTTATAAATGGAAGGGGGTCTGGTTCACTAGTGGGAGGGGTTTGTGGTTTATGAATGGGAGGGGGTCACGTTTCTGAGTGGGAGGGGTTTGAGGTCTATGAATGGGAGGGGTTTGAGGTTTATAAATGGAAGGGGGTCTGGTTCACTAGTGGGAGGAGTCAGGTTTATGAATGGGAGGGGTTCTGGTTCCTGAGTGGGAGGGGTTTAAGGTTTATGAATGGGAGGGGGTCTACTTCCTGAGTGGGAGGGGTTTGAGGTTTATGAATGGGAGGGGTCTGATTCCTGAATGGGAGGGGTTTAAGGTTTATGAATGGGAGGAGGTCTGGTTCACTAGTGGGAGGAGTCAGGTTTATGAATGGGAGGGGTTCTGGTTCCTGAGTGGGAGGGGTTTAAGGTTTATGAATGGGAGGGGGTCTACTTTCTGAGTGGGGGAGGGGAGGGGTTTGAGGTTTATAAATGGAAGGGGGTCTGGTTCACTAGTGGGAGGGGTTTGTGGTTTATGAATGGGAGGGGGTCACGTTTCTGAGTGGGAGGGGTTTGAGGTCTATGAATGGGAGGGGTTTGAGGTTTATAAATGGAAGGGGGTCTGGTTCACTAGTGGGAGGAGTCAGGTTTATGAATGGGAGGGGTTCTGGTTCCTGAGTGGGAGGGGTTTAAGGTTTATGAATGGGAGGGGGTCTACTTCCTGAGTGGGAGGGGTTTGAGGTTTATGAATGGGAGGGGTCTGATTCCTGAATGGGAGGGGTTTAAGGTTTATGAATGGGAGGAGGTCTGGTTCACTAGTGGGAGGAGTCAGGTTTATGAATGGGAGGGGTTCTGGTTCCTGAGTGGGAGGGGTTTAAGGTTTATGAATGGGAGGGGGTCTACTTCCTGAGTGGGAGGGGTTTGAGGTTTATGAATGGGAGGGGTCTGATTCCTGAATGGGAGGGGTTTAAGGTTTATGAATGGGAGGAGGTCTGGTTCCTGAATGGGAGGGGTTTGAGGTTTATGAATGGGAGGGGGTCTGCTTCCTAAGTGGGAGGGGTTTGAGGTTTGTGAATGGGAGGGTCTGATTCCTGAATGGGAGGGTCTGATGTTTGTGAATGGAAGGGGGTCTGGTTCTTGAGTGGGAGGAGTCTGAGGCTTGTGAGTGGGAAGGGTTTGAGGGCTATGAATGGGACGGTGTCTGGTTTATGAATGGGAGGGGTTTAAGGTCTATGAATGGGAGGGGTCTGGTTCCTGAGTGGGAGGGGTTTGAGGTCTATGAATGGGAGGGGTCTGGTTCCTGAGTGGGAGGGGTTTGAGGTCTATGAATGGGAGGGGTCTGGTTCCTGAGTGGGAGGGGTTTGAGGTTTATGAATGGGAGGGGGCCTGGTTCCTGAGTGGGAGGTGTTTGAGGTTTATGAATGGGAGGGGTTTGAGGTTTATGAATGGGAGGGGTTTGAGGTCTATGAATGGGAGGGGTCTGATTCCTGAGTGGGAGGGGTTTGAGGTCTATGAATGGGAGGGGTCTGGTTCCTGAGTGGGAGGGGTTTGAGGTCTATGAATGGGAGGGGTCTGGTTCCTGAGTGGGAGGGGTTTGAGGTTTATGAATGGGAGGGGGCCTGGTTCCTGAGTGGGAGGGGTTTGAGGTTTATGAATGGGAGGGGTCTGATTCCTAAGTGGGAGGGGTTTGAGGTCTATGAATGGGAGGGGTTTGAAGTTTATGAATGGGAGGGGGCCTGGTTCCTGAGTGGGAGGTGTTTGAGGTTTATGAATGGGAGGGGTTTGAGGTTTATGAATGGGAGGGGTTTGAGGTATATGAATGGGAGGGGTCTGATTCCTGAGTGGGAGGGGTTTGAGGTCTATGAATGGGAGGGGTCTGATTCCTGAGTGGGAGGGGTTTGAGGTCTATGAATGGGAGGGGTCTGGTTCCTGAGTGGGAGGGGTTTGAGGTCTATGAATGGTAGGGGGTCTGGTTCACTAGTAGGAGGAGTCAGGTTTATGAATGGGAGGGATCTGATTCCTGAGTAGGAGGGGTTTGAGGTCTATGAATGGGAGGGGGTCTGGTTCACTAGTAGGAGTGAGGTTTATGAATGGGAGGGATCTGATTCCTGAGTGGGAGGGGTTTGAGGTCTATGAATGGGAGGGGGTCTGGTTCACTAGTGGGAGGAGTCAGGTTTATGAATGGGAGGGGTCTGATTCCTGAGTAGGAGGGGTTTGAGGTCTATGAATGGTAGGGGGTCTGGTTCACTAGTAGGAGGAGTGAGGTTTATGAATGGGAGGGGTCTGATTCCTGAGTGGGAGGGGTTTGAGGTTTATGAATGGGAGGGTCTGATTCCTGAATGGGAGGGTCTGATGTTTGTGAATGGAAGGGGGTCTGGTTCTTGAGTGGGAGGAGTCTGAGGCTTGTGAGTGGGAGGGGTTTGAGGTTGATGAATGGGAGGGGTCTGATTCCTGAGTGGGAGGGGTTTGAGGGCTATGAATGGGACGGTGTCTGGTTTATGAATGGGAGGGGTTTGAGGTTTATGAATGGGAGGGGTTTGAGGTCTATGAATGGGAGGGGTCTGATTCCTGAGTGGGAGGGGTTTGAGGTCTATGAATGGGAGGGGTCTGGTTCCTGAGTGGGAGGGGTTTCAGGTCTATGAATGGGAGGGGTCTGGTTCCTGAGTGGGAGGGGTTTGAGGTTTATGAATGGGAGGGGGCCTGGTTCCTGAGTGGGAGGGGTTTGAGGTTTATGAATGGGAGGGGTCTGATTCCTAAGTGGGAAGGGGTTTGAGGTCTATGAATGGGAGGGGTTTGAAGTTTATGAATGGGAGGGGGCCTGGTTCCTGAGTGGGAGGGGTTTGAGGTTTATGAATGGGAGGGGTTTGAGGTTTATAAATGGAAGGGGGGCTGGTTCACTAGTGGGAGGAGTCAGGTTTATGAATGGGAGGGGGTCTGGTTCCTAAATGGGAGGGGTCAGGTTTCTGAGTGGGAGGGGTTTGAGGTTTATGAATGGGAGGGGGTCACGTTTCTGAGTGGGAGGGGTTTGAGGTCTATGAATGGGAGGGGTTTGAGGTTTATGAATGGGAGGGGGTCTGGTTCACTAGTGGGAGGAGTCAGGTTTATGAATGGGAGGGGTTCTGGTTCCTGAGTGGGAGGGGTTTGAGGTTTATGAATGGGAGGGGGTCTACTTCCTGAGAGGGAGGGGTTTGAGGTTTATGAATGGGAGGGGTCTGCTTCCTGAGTGGGAGGGGTTTGAGGTTTATGAATGGGAGGGGTTTGAGGTCTATGAATTGGAGGGGTTTGAGCTTTGTGAATGGAAGGGGGTCTGGTTCTTGAGTGGGAGGAGTTTGAGGTTTATGAATGGGAGGGGGTCTGATTCCTGAGTGGGAGGGGTTTGAGGTTTATGAATGGAAGGGGTTTGAGGTCTATGAATTGAAGGGGTCTGATTCCTGAATGGGAGGGGTTTAAGGTTTATGAATGGGAGGGGTCTGATTCCTGAGTAGGAGGAGTGAGGTTTATGAATGGGAGGGGTCTGGTTCCTGAATGAGAGGGGTTTGAGGTTTATGAATGGGAGGGGGTCTGGTTCCTGAGTGGGAGGAGTCAGGTTTATGACTGGGAGGGGGTCTTCTTCCTGAGTAGGAGGGGTTTGAGGTCTATGAATGGGAGGGGGTCTGGTTCACTAGTAGGAGGAGTGAGGTTTATGAATGGGAGGGGTCTGGTTCCTGAATGAGAGGGGTTTGAGGTTAATGAATGGGAGGGGTCTGGTTCCTGTGTGGGAGGGGTTTGAGGTCTATGAATGGGAGGGGTCTGATGTTTGTGAATGGGAGGGGTCTGATTCCTAAGTGGGAGGAGTCAAGTTTGTGAATAGGAGGGGGTCTGGTTCCCGAGTGGGAGGGGTTTGAGGTTTGTGAATGGGAGGGTCTGATTCCTGAGTGGGAGGAGTCAAGTTTGTGAATGGGAGGGGATCTGGTTCCCGAGTAGGAGGGGTTTGAGGTTTATGAATGGGAGGGGGTCTGGTTCCTGAATGGGAGGGGTTTGAGGTTTATGAATGGGAGGGGTCTGCTTCCTAAGTGGGAGGGGTTTGAGGTTTATGAATGGGAGGGGTCGGAGGTCTATGAATGGGAGGGGTTTGAGGTTTATTAATGGGAGGGGGTCTGGTACCTGATTGGGAGGGGTTTGAGGTTTATGAATGGGAGGGGTTTGAGGTCTATGAATCGGAGGGGTCTGATTCCTGAATGGGAGGGTCTGATTCCTGAATGGGAGGGTCTGATTCCTGAATGGGAGGGTCTGATGTTTGTGAATGGAAGGGGGTCTGGTTCTTGAGTGGGAGGAGTCTGAGGCTTGTGAGTGGGAGGGGTTTGAGGTTGATGAATGGGAGGGGTCTGATTCCTGAGTGGGAGGGGTTTAAGGTCTATGAATGGGAGGGGTCTGGTTCCTGAGTGGGAGGGGTTTGAGGTCTATGAATGGGAGGGGTCTGGTTCCTGAGTGGGAGGGGTTTGAGGTCTATGAATGGGAGGGGTCTGGTTCCTGAGTGGGAGGGGTTTGAGGTTTATGAATGGGAGGGGGCCTGGTTCCTGAGTGGGAGGTGTTTGAGGTTTATGAATGGGAGGGGTTTGAGGTTTATGAATGGGAGGGGTTTGAGGTCTATGAATGGGAGGGGTCTGATTCCTGAGTGGGAGGGGTTTGAGGTCTATGAATGGGAGGGGTCTGATTCCTGAGTGGGAGGGGTTTGAGGTCTATGAATGGGAGGGGTCTGGTTCCTGAGTGGGAGGGGTTTGAGGTCTATGAATGGTAGGGGGTCTGGTTCACTAGTAGGAGGAGTCAGGTTTATGAATGGGAGGGATCTGATTCCTGAGTAGGAGGGGTTTGAGGTCTATGAATGGGAGGGGGTCTGGTTCACTAGTAGGAGTGAGGTTTATGAATGGGAGGGATCTGATTCCTGAGTGGGAGGGGTTTGAGGTCTATGAATGGGAGGGGGTCTGGTTCACTAGTGGGAGGAGTCAGGTTTATGAATGGGAGGGGTCTGATTCCTGAGTAGGAGGGGTTTGAGATCTATGAATGGTAGGGGGTCTGGTTCACTAGTAGGAGGAGTGAGGTTTATGAATGGGAGGGGTCTGATTCCTGAGTGGGAGGGGTTTGAGGTTTATGAATGGGAGGGTCTGATTCCTGAATGGGAGGGTCTGATGTTTGTGAATGGAAGGGGGTCTGGTTCTTGAGTGGGAGGAGTCTGAGGCTTGTGAGTGGGAGGGGTTTGAGGTTGATGAATGGGAGGGGTCTGATTCCTGAGTGGGAGGGGTTTGAGGGCTATGAATGGGACGGTGTCTGGTTTATGAATGGGAGGGGTTTGAGGTTTATGAATGGGAGGGGTTTGAGGTCTATGAATGGGAGGGGTCTGATTCCTGAGTGGGAGGGGTTTGAGGTCTATGAATGGGAGGGGTCTGGTTCCTGAGTGGGAGGGGTTTCAGGTCTATGAATGGGAGGGGTCTGGTTCCTGAGTGGGAGGGGTTTGAGGTTTATGAATGGGAGGGGGCCTGGTTCCTGAGTGGGAGGGGTTTGAGGTTTATGAATGGGAGGGGTCTGATTCCTAAGTGGGAAGGGGTTTGAGGTCTATGAATGGGAGGGGTTTGAAGTTTATGAATGGGAGGGGGCCTGGTTCCTGAGTGGGAGGGGTTTGAGGTTTATGAATGGGAGGGGTTTGAGGTTTATAAATGGAAGGGGGGCTGGTTCACTAGTGGGAGGAGTCAGGTTTATGAATGGGAGGGGGTCTGGTTCCTAAATGGGAGGGGTCAGGTTTCTGAGTGGGAGGGGTTTGAGGTTTATGAATGGGAGGGGGTCACGTTTCTGAGTGGGAGGGGTTTGAGGTCTATGAATGGGAGGGGTTTGAGGTTTATGAATGGGAGGGGGTCTGGTTCCTAAATGGGAGGGGTCAGGTTTCTGAGTGGGAGGGGTTTGAGGTTTATGAATGGGAGGGGGTCACGTTTCTGAGTGGGAGGGGTTTGAGGTCTATGAATGGGAGGGGTTTGAGGTTTATGAATGGGAGGGGGTCTGGTTCACTAGTGGGAGGAGTCAGGTTTATGAATGGGAGGGGTTCTGGTTCCTGAGTGGGAGGGGTTTGAGGTTTATGAATGGGAGGGGGTCTACTTCCTGAGAGGGAGGGGTTTGAGGTTTATGAATGGGAGGGGTCTGCTTCCTGAGTGGGAGGGGTTTGAGGTTTATGAATGGGAGGGGTTTGAGGTCTATGAATTGGAGGGGTTTGAGCTTTGTGAATGGAAGGGGGTCTGGTTCTTGAGTGGGAGGAGTTTGAGGTTTATGAATGGGAGGGGGTCTGATTCCTGAGTGGGAGGGGTTTGAGGTTTATGAATGGAAGGGGTTTGAGGTCTATGAATTGAAGGGGTCTGATTCCTGAATGGGAGGGGTTTAAGGTTTATGAATGGGAGGGGTCTGATTCCTGAGTAGGAGGAGTGAGGTTTATGAATGGGAGGGGTCTGGTTCCTGAATGAGAGGGGTTTGAGGTTTATGAATGGGAGGGGGTCTGGTTCCTGAGTGGGAGGAGTCAGGTTTATGACTGGGAGGGGGTCTTCTTCCTGAGTAGGAGGGGTTTGAGGTCTATGAATGGGAGGGGGTCTGGTTCACTAGTAGGAGGAGTGAGGTTTATGAATGGGAGGGGTCTGGTTCCTGAATGAGAGGGGTTTGAGGTTAATGAATGGGAGGGGTCTGGTTCCTGTGTGGGAGGGGTTTGAGGTCTATGAATGGGAGGGGTCTGATGTTTGTGAATGGGAGGGGTCTGATTCCTAAGTGGGAGGAGTCAAGTTTGTGAATAGGAGGGGGTCTGGTTCCCGAGTGGGAGGGGTTTGAGGTTTGTGAATGGGAGGGTCTGATTCCTGAGTGGGAGGAGTCAAGTTTGTGAATGGGAGGGGATCTGGTTCCCGAGTAGGAGGGGTTTGAGGTTTATGAATGGGAGGGGGTCTGGTTCCTGAATGGGAGGGGTTTGAGGTTTATGAATGGGAGGGGTCTGCTTCCTAAGTGGGAGGGGTTTGAGGTTTATGAATGGGAGGGGTCGGAGGTCTATGAATGGGAGGGGTTTGAGGATTATTAATGGGAGGGGGTCTGGTACCTGATTGGGAGGGGTTTGAGGTTTATGAATGGGAGGGGTTTGAGGTCTATGAATCGGAGGGGTCTGATTCCTGAATGGGAGGGTCTGATTCCTGAATGGGAGGGTCTGATTCCTGAATGGGAGGGTCTGATGTTTGTGAATGGAAGGGGGTCTGGTTCTTGAGTGGGAGGAGTCTGAGGCTTGTGAGTGGGAGGGGTTTGAGGTTGATGAATGGGAGGGGTCTGATTCCTGAGTGGGAGGGGTTTAAGGTCTATGAATGGGAGGGGTCTGGTTCCTGAGTGGGAGGGGTTTGAGGTTTATGAATGGGAGGGGGTCTGGTTCCTGAGTGGGAGGAGTCAGGTTTATGACTGGGAAGGGGTCTTCTTCCTGAGTAGGAGGGGTTTGAGGTCTATGAATGGTAGGGGGTGTGGTTCACTAGTAGGAGGAGTCAGGTTTATGAATGGGAGGGGTCTGATTCCTGAGTAGGAGGGGTTTGAGGTCTATGAATGGGAGGGGGTCTGGTTCACTAGTAGGAGTGAGGTTTATGAATAGGAGGGATCTGATTCCTGAGTGGGAGGGGTTTGAGGTCTATGAATGGGAGGGGGTCTGGTTCACTAGTAGGAGGAGTGAGGTTTATGAATGGGAGGGATCTGATTCCTGAGTAGGAGGGGTTTGAGGTCTATGAATGGGAGGGGGTCTGGTTCACTAGTAGGAGGAGTGAGGTTTATGAATGGGAGGGATCTGATTCCTGAGTGGGAGGGGTTTGAGGTCTATGAATGGGAGGGGGTCTGGTTCACTAGTGGGAGGAGTCAGGTTTATGAATGGGAGGGGTCTGATTCCTGAGTAGGAGGGGTTTGAGGTCTATGAATGGGAGGGGGTCTGGTTCCTGAGTGGGAGGAGTCAGGTTTATGAATGGGAGGGGGTCTGGTTCCTGAGTGGGAGGGGTTTGAGGATTATGCATAGGAGGGGGTCTGTTTCCTGAGTGGGAGGAGTCAGGTTTATGACTGGGAGGGATCTGATTCCTGAGTAGGAGGGGTTTGAGGTCTATGAATGGGAGGGGGTCTGGTTCACTAGTAGGAGGAGTGAGGTTTATGAATGGGAGGGGTCTGATTCCTGAGTAGGAGGGGTTTGAGGTCTATGAATGGGAGGGGATCTGGTTCACTAGTAGGAGGAGTGAGGTTTATGAATGGGAGGGATCTGATTCCTGAGTGGGAGGGGTTTGAGGTCTATGAATGGGAGGGGGTCTGGTTTACTAGTAGGAGGAGTCAGGTTTATGAATGGGAGGGGTCTGATTCCTGAGTAGGAGGGGTTTGAGGTCTATGAATGGGAGGGGGTCTGGTTCACTAGTAGGAGGAGTCAGGTTTATGAATGGGAGGGGTCTGATTCCTGAGTAGGAGGGGTTTGAGGTCTATGAATGGGAGGGGGTCTGGTTCACTAGTAGGAGGAGTGAGGTTTATGAATGGGAGGGGTCTGGTTCCTGAGTGGGAGGAGTCAGGTTTATGAATGGGAGGGGGTCTGGTTCCTGAGTGGGAGGGGTTTGAGGTTTATGCATAGGAGGGGTCTGTTTCCTGAGTGGGAGGAGTCAGGTTTATGAATGGGAGGGGTCTGATTCCTGAGTAGGAGGGGTTTGAGGTCTATGAATGGAAAGGGGTCTGGTTCACTAGTAGGAGGAGTGAGGTTTATGAATGGGAGGGGTCTGATTCCTGAGTAGGAGGGGTTTGAGGTCTATGAATGGGAGGGGGTCTGGTTCACTAGTAGGAGGAGTGAGGTTTATGAATGGGAGGGGTCTGGTTCCTGAGTGGGAGGAGTCAGGTTTATGAATGGGAGGGGGTCTGGTTCCTGAGTGGGAGGGGTTTGAGGTTTATGCATAGGAGGGGTCTGTTTCCTGAGTGGGAGGAGTCAGGTTTATGAATGGGAGGGGTCTGATTCCTGAGTAGGAGGGGTTTGAGGTCTATGAATGGAAAGGGGTCTGGTTCACTAGTAGGAGGAGTGAGGTTTATGAATGGGAGGGATCTGATTCCTGAGTGGGAGGGGTTTGAGGTCTATGAATGGGAGGGGGTCTGGTTCACTAGTAGGAGGAGTGAGGTTTATGAATGGGAGGGGTCTGATTCCTGAGTAGGAGGGGTTTGAGGTCTATGAATGGGAGGGGGTCTGGTTCACTAGTAGGAGGAGTGAGGTTTATGAATGGGAGGGGTCTGGTTCCTGAGTGGGAGGAGTCAGGTTTATGAATGGGAGGGGGTCTGGTTCCTGAGTGGGAGGGGTTTGAGGTTTATGCATAGGAGGGGTCTGTTTCCTGAGTGGGAGGAGTCAGGTTTATGAATGGGAGGGGTCTGATTCCTGAGTAGGAGGGGTTTGAGGTCTATGAATGGAAAGGGGTCTGGTTCACTAGTAGGAGGAGTGAGGTTTATGAATGGGAGGGGTCTGATTCCTGAGTGGGAGGGGTTTGAGGTCTATGAATGGGAGGGGTTTTAGGTTTGTGAATGGGAGGGTCTGATTCCTGAGTGGGTGGGTCTGATGTTTGTGAATGGGAGGGGTTTGAGGTTTATGAATGGGAGGGAGTCCGATTACTGAGTGGGAGGGGTTTGAGGTCTATGAATGAGAGAGGTTTGAGGTTTGTGAATGGGAGGGGTCTGATTCCTAAGTGGGAGGAGTCAAGTTTGTGAATGGGAGGGGGTCTGGTTCCCGAGTGGGAGGGGTTTGAGGTTTGTGAATGGGAGGGTCTGATTCCTAAGTGGGAGGAGTCAAGTTTGTGAATGGGAGGGGGTCTGGTTCCCGAGTGGGAGGGGTTTGAGGTTTGTGAATGGGAGGGTCTGATTCCTGAGTGGGAGGAGTCAAGTTTGTGAATGGGAGGGGATCTGGTTCCCGAGTGGGAGGGGTTTGAGGTTTATGAATGGGAGGGGGTCTGGTTCCTGAATGGGAGGGGTTTGAGGTTTATGAATGGGAGGGGTCTGCTTTCTAAGTGGGAGGGGTTTGAGGTTTATGAATGGGAGGGGTCGGAGGTCTATGAATGGGAGGGGTTTGAGGTTTATTAATGGGAGGGGGTCTGGTACCTGAGTGGGAGGGGTTTGAGGTTTATGAATGGGAGGGGTTTGAGGTCTATGAATGGGAGGGGTCTGATTCCTGAATGGGAGGGTCTGATTCCTGAATGGGAGGGTCTGATTCCTGAATGGGAGGGTCTGATGTTTGTGAATGGAAGGGGGTCTGGTTCTTGAGTGGGAGGAGTCTGAGGCTTGTGAGTGGGAGGGGTTTGAGGTTGATGAATGGGAGGGGTCTGATTCCTGAGTGGGAGGGGTTTAAGGTCTATGAATGGGAGGGGTCTGGTTCCTGAGTGGGAGGGGTTTGAGGTTTATGAATGGGAGGGGGTCTGGTTCCTGAGTGGGAGGAGTCAGGTTTATGACTGGGAGGGGGTCTTCTTCCTGAGTAGGAGGGGTTTGAGGTCTATGAATGGGAGGGGGTCTGGTTCCTGTGTGGGAGGGGTTTGAGGTCTATGAATGGGAGGAGTTTTAGGTTTGTGAATGGGAGGGTTTGAGGTTTATGAATTGGAGGGGGGTCTTTTTCCTGAGTGGGAGGAGTCAGGTTTATGAATGGGAGGCGTCTGAGGTTTATGAATGGGAGGGGTCTGAGGTTTATGAATGGGAGGGGGTCTGGTTCACTAGTAGGAGGAGTCAGGTTTATGAATGGGAGGGATCTGATTCCTGAGTAGGAGGGGTTTGAGATTTATGAATGGGAGGGGGTCTGGTTCACTAGTAGGAGGAGTCAGGTTTATGAATGGGAGGGATCTGATTCCTGAGTGGGAGGGGTTTGAGGTCTATGAATGGAAGGGGGTCTGGTTCACTAGTAGGAGGAGTCAGGTTTATGAATGGGAGGGATCTGATTCCTGAGTGGGAGGGGTTTGAGGTCTATGAATGGGAGGGGGTCTGGTTCCTGTGTGGGAGGGGTTTGAGGTCTATGAATGGGAGGAGTTTTAGGTTTGTGAATGGGAGGGTTTGAGGTTTATGAATTGGAGGGGGGTCTTTTTCCTGAGTGGGAGGAGTCAGGTTTATGAATGGGAGGCGTCTGAGGTTTATGAATGGGAGGGGTCTGAGGTTTATGAATGGGAGGGGGTCTGGTTCACTAGTAGGAGGAGTCAGGTTTATGAATGGGAGGGATCTGATTCCTGAGTAGGAGGGGTTTGAGGTTTATGAATGGGAGGGGGTCTGGTTCACTAGTAGGAGGAGTCAGGTTTATGAATGGGAGGGATCTGATTCCTGAGTGGGAGGGGTTTGAGGTCTATGAATGGAAGGGGGTCTGGTTCACTAGTAGGAGGAGTCAGGTTTATGAATGGGAGGGATCTGATTCCTGAGTGGGAGGGGTTTGAGGTCTATGAATGGGAGGGGTTTGAGGTTTGTGAATGGGAGTCTGATTCCTGAGTGGGAGGAGTCAGGTTTGTGAATGGAAGGTGGTCTGGTTCTTGGGTGGGAGGAGTCAGAGGCTTGTGAGTGGGAGGGGTTTGAGGTTTATGAATAGGAGGGGTTTGAGGTTTGTGATTGGGAGGGGTCTGATTCCTGAGTGGGAGACGTTTGAGGTTTATGAATGGGAGGGGGTCTGGTTCCTGAGTGGGAGGGGTTTGAGGTTTATGAATAGGAGGGGTCTGATTCCTGAGTGGGAGGAGTCAGGTTTGTGATTGGGAGGGGTCTGATTCATGAGTGGGAGGGGTTTGAGGTTCGTGTATGGGAGGGGTCTGGTTCCTGAGTGGGAGGAGTCAGGTTTATGAATAGAAGGGGTCTGGCTCCTGAGTGGGAGGGGTCTGAGGTTCGTGTATGGGAGGGGGTCTGGTTCCTGAGTGGGAGGAGTCAGGTTTGTGAATGGAAGGGGGTCTGGTTCTTGGGTGGGAGGAGTCAGAGGCTTGTGAGTGGGAGGGGTTTGAGGTTTATGAATAGGAGGGGTTTGAGGTTTATGAATGGGAGGGGGTCTGGTTCCTGAGTGGGAGGGGTTTGAGGTTTATGAATAGGAGGGGTCTGATTCCTGAGTGGGAGGAGTCAGGTTTGTGATTGGGAGGGGTCTGATTCCTGAGTGGGAGGGGTTTGAGGTTTATGAATAGAAGGGGGTCTGGCTCCTGAGTGGGAGGAGTCAGGTTTATGAATAGAAGGGGTCTGGCTCCTGAGTGGGAGGGGTCTGAGGTTCGTGTATGGGAGGGACTGATTCCTGAGTGGGAGGGGTCTGGGGTTTGTGAATGGGAGGGGTTTGAGGTTTATGAATGGGAGGGGTTTGAGGTTTGTGAATAGAAGGGGGTCTGGCTCCTGAGTGGGAGGAGTCAGGTTTATGAATAGAATGGGTCTGGCTCTTGAGTGGGAGGGGTCTGAGGTTCGTGTATGGGAGGGACTGATTCCTGAGTGGGAGGGGTCTGGGGTTTGTGAATGGGAGGGGTTTGAGGTTTATGAATGGGAGGGGTTTGAGGTTTATGAATAGAAGGGGGTCTGGTTCCTGAGTGGGAGGGGTCTGGGGTTTGTGAATGGGAGGGGTCTGGTTCCTTAGTGGGAGGAGTCAGGTTTATGAATAGAAGGGGGTCTGGTTCCTGAGTGGGAGGGGTCTGGGGTTTGTGAATGGGAGGGGTCTGGTTCCTTAGTGGGAGGAGTCAGGTTTATGAATAGAAGGGGTCTGGTTCCTGAGTGGGAGGGGTCTGGGGTTTGTGAATGGGAGGGGTCCAACGCCGATTGCCATTCAGATGGTTTGAATTGCTGTGTGTCTGGAAACAATAGGCAGCCAATCACAGCACAGAGGGGAGCATTTTGGGGGGCGGGTGTGGTCTGTGTGCTATCACTCCGAATCCGGTTCATAGAGGTTGTTGGCTCCGCCTCTTTTTGGGTGATGTCATTGTAGTTGATGCTCTTCTCTCAACTCAGAGGTCAAGGGTCAGCTGAGTGATTGGGGGGAGGGGGGGTTGTCTCTCCAGAAATCAGACCAATTGCAGCTCATCAGAGACTGATCTCCTGAAAATGTCACCCGCCTGGCACCCCATCCTACACACTGACATCGGGGGAGGGGAAGGGGCCAACTGAACCCCATTGTTCTACATCCCATCCCCCGCTCTTATTAAGCACTTCTAGACCAATGTACTGTGCCCGGGCTTCAGGGCGCCACCCCCGCCACCTGCTATGATTGGACACAGTGGGAGTTTGTCAGCAACACCCAGCCAATGATTCACAGCTGGGATAAGCTGTGTCCAATCACAGCCCAGGGATCTGTGCAGAGGGAGGGATCTCTGTGCTTCTTATCCCTTTAAAGCAGAGAGAAGAAACAAAGAGATCTAGTAATGAAATCCGGGCAGATTGTGTTCAGGTTGTCTTTGGGAAATAGAGGTATGAGTGCTGCCAGCATTGCTGCAGAGGTTGTAGGGGTGGGGGGTCAGCCTGTCAGTGATCAGACCATACGCCGCACACTGCATCAAATTGGTCTGCATGACTGTCATCCCAGAAGGAAGCCTCCTCTAAAGATGATGCACAAGAAAGTCCACAAACAGTTTTCTGAAGACAAGCAGACTAAGGAGATGGATTACTGGAACCATGTCCTGTGGTCTGATGAGACCAAGATAAACGTATTGGGTTCAGATGGTGACAAGCGTGTGTGGGGGCAACCAGGTGAGGAGGACAAAGACAAGTGTGTCTTGTCTACAGTCAAGCATGGTGGTGGGAGTGTCATGGTCTGGGGCTGCATGAGTGCTGCCGGCACTGGGGGGCTACAGATCACTGAGGGGACCATGAATGCCAATATGTACTGTGACATACTGAAGCAGAGCATGATCCCCTCCCTTCAGAGACTGGGCCGCAGGGCAGTATTCCAACATGATAACCACCCCAAACACACCTCCAAGACCACCACTGCCTTGCTAAAGAAGCTGAGGGTAAAGGTGATGGACTGGCCAAGCATGTCTCCAGACCTACTTTTGTCAGATATTGTATATATATATATAGTTGGGGGGGAGGGGAGATATTTGGGGTGATATATATATATAGTTGGGGGGAGGGGAGATATTTGGGGTGATATATATATATATATAGTTGGGGGGGAGGGGAGATATTTGGGGTGATATATATATATATATATATAGTTGGGGGAGGGGAGATATTTGGGGTGATATATATATATATATAGTTGGGGGGAGGGGGATATTTGGGGTGATATATATATATAGTTGGGGGGAGGGGAGATATTTGGGGTGATATATATATATATATAGTTGGGGGAGGGGGATATTTGGGGTGATATATATATATATATATATAGTTGGGGGGAGGGGAGATATTTGGGGTGATATATATATATATATAGTTGGGGGAGGGGGATATTTGGGGTGAGATATATATATATATATAGTTGGGGGGAGGGGAGATATTTGGGGTGATATATATATATATATAGTTGGGGGAGGGGGATATTTGGGGTGATATATATATATATAGTTGGGGGGAGGGGAGATATTTGGGGTGATATATATATATATATAGTTGGGGGAGGGGGATATTTGGGGTGATATATATATATATAGTTGGGGGGAGGGGAGATATTTGGGGTGATATATATATATATATATAGTTGGGGGGAGGGGTATATTTGGGGTGATATATATATATATATATATATATATAGTTGGGGGGAGGGGAGATATTTGGGGTGATATATATATATATATAGTTGGGGGGAGGGGTATATTTGGGGTGATATATATATATATATATATATATAGTTGGGGGGAGGGGAGATATTTGGGGTGATATATATATATATATAGTTGGGGGGAGGGGGATATTTGGGGTGATATATATATATAGTTGGGGGGAGGGGGATATTTGGGGTGATATATATATATAGTTGGGGGAGGGGAGATATTTGGGGTGATATATATATATATATATATAGTTGGGGGAGGGGGATATTTGGGGTGATATATATATATATATATATATATAGTTGGGGGGGTGGTATATATATATATAGTTGGGGGAGGGGGATATTTGGGGTGGTATATATATATATATAGTTGGGGGAGGGGAGATATTAGGGGTGATATATATATATATAGTTGGGGGGAGGGGAGATATTTGGGGTGGTGTATATATATATATATAGTTGGGGGGGTGGTATATATATATATAGTTGGGGGGAGGGGACATATTTGGGGTGATATATATATATATATATAGTTGGGGGAGGGGAGATATTTGGGGTGATATATATATATATATATAAAGTTGGGGGGAGGGGACATATTTGGGGTGATATATATATATATATATAGTTGGGGGAGGGGAGATATTTGGGGTGATATATATATATATATATAAAGTTGGGGGGAGGGGACATATTTGGGGTGATATATATATATATATATAGTTGGGGGAGGGGAGATATTTGGGGTGATATATATATATATATAGTTGGGGGAGGGGAGATATTTGGGGTGGTATATATATATATATATATAGTTGGGGGGGAGGGGGATATTTGGGGGGGTATATATATATATACTCGGATCCGGTGGTGTTCAGTTGTCTCTCCTGTAGGGGGCGGTACATCACATTATCCTCACTCACATGATGACGTCACTCATACAGAGATAATTCTTTCTCTTCTGATCTCCATTTTATTCTCCGGGTTCTCTGATAATAGAAATGTCATGGGGAGGGGGCGGGGTTATCCGGAGGGGGAGGGGTCACTGCAGAGGGAGGAGGATTGTGGAGAAAAGGGGCGGGGCGGGGAATAGTGGACAGCGGTGAGGGGAGGAGGAATATTGGAGGAAAGGGGCGGGGTGACTGCAGAGGGAGGAGGAATGTGGAGGAAAGGGGCGGGGAGTAGTGCACAGCGGTGAGGGGAGGAGTCAGTGGGCGGACTCTTCTCGGCTCCGCTCTGTCCGGAACAATAAAGTTGGATGTGATGACGTGGCGGACAAGATGGCGGCCTCCGTGTACAGAGCGGGGTGGGGAGTCCGGGGTCCCGTAAGGTGGTGTTGGGGCGTGTCGGGGGCCCGAGGACGGAGCCTGTCCTCCGTTAAGTGCAGAGTGGGAGGGGCTCTCAGTGTGAAGGAGGCGGGGCCCCGAGGTGTCCTGTATTGGGGGCCCCTGTGTTCGGGGGTGTTCACAGGCACTCGGGGGCCCTTGGAGGTCAGTCTGGGGCCCCTGTTCTCCGGGGTCCGCTCTCTGCACTCCGGGGTCGGGGGATATCGGGGTGTTGGGGGGCCCCCAGTAGTCGGGGTCCGCTCTCTGCACTCGGGGGGTCCCGGGGTCGGGGGAGGTGCTGTGTATTTGGGGGCGCTCCTCGGGGCCGGGGTCTGGTTGGGGATTTGGCTCCTGGGGACCCCAACAGTAGAAGCGGCCAAACCAGCGGACACCCCTCCCCCGCAGGGACCCCCCAGCCCCCGACATCGATTCAACTTCATCGCCGACGTCGCCGACAAAACCTCCCCCGCCGTGGTCAACATCGAGATCCTGGGACGGTGAGTGCGGGGCCCCAACCAGACCCCGGGGGGGGCGCTATACACTGACTCCTCCCACCAGACACACCCCTATACATCACTGACTCCTCCCACCAAACCTCCCCCGCCGTGGTCAACATCGAGATCCTGGGACGGTGAGTGCGGGGCCCCAACCAGACCCCGGGGGGGGCGCTATACACTGACTCCTCCCACCAGACACACCCCTATACATCACTGACTCCTCCCACCAAACCTCCCCCGCCGTGGTCAACATCGAGATCCTGGGACGGTGAGTGCGGGGCCCCAACCAGACCCCGGGGGGGGCTATACACCGACTCCTCCCACCAGACACACCCCTATACATCACTGACTCCTCCCACTCCCCTATATATCACACTGACTCCTCCCACCAAACCTCCCCCGCCGTGGTCAACATCGAGATCCTGGGACGGTGAGTGCGGGGCCCCAACCAGACCCCGGGGGGCCACTATACACTGACTCCTCCCACCAGACACACCCCTATACATCACACTGACTCCTCCCACTCCCCTATTCATCACACTGACTCCTCCCACTCCCCTATTCATCACACTGACTCCTCCCACTCCCCTATTCATCACACTGACTCCTCTCACCAAACCTCCCCCGCCGTGGTCAACATCGAGATCCTGGGACGGTGAGTGCGGGGCCCCAACCAGACCCCGGGGGGGCGCTATACACTGACTCCTCCCACCAGCCACTCCCCTATACATCACTGACTCCTCCCACCAGACACACCCCTATACATCACTGACTCCTCCCACCAGACACACCCCTATACATCACACCGACTCCTCCCACCCGACACACCCCTATACATCACTGACTCCTCCCACCAGACACACCCCTATACATCACTGACTTCTCCCACCAGACACACCCCTATACATCACTGACTTCTCCCACCAGACACACCCCTATACATCACACCGACTCCTCCCACTCCCCTATTCATCACACTGACTCCTCCCACTCCCCTATTCATCACACTGACTCCTCCCACTCCCCTATTCATCACACTGACTCCTCCCACCAAACCTCCCCCGCCGTGGTCAACATCGAGATCCTGGGACGGTGAGTGCGGGGCCCCAACCAGACCCCGGGGGGCGCTATACACTGACTCCTCCCACCAGCCACTCCCCTATACATCACTGACTCCTCCCACCAGACACACCCCTATACATCACTGACTCCTCCCACCAGACACACCCCTATACATCACACCGACTCCTCCCACCCGACACACCCCTATACATCACTGACTCCTCCCACCAGACACACCCCTATACATCACACCGACTCCTCCCACTCCCCTATTCATCACACTGACTCCTCCCACTCCCCTATTCATCACACTGACTCCTCCCACTCCCCTATTCATCACACTGACTCCTCCCACTCCCCTATTCATCACACTGACTCCTCCCACTCCCCTATTCATCACACTGACTCCTCCCACCAAACCTCCCCCGCCGTGGTCAACATCGAGATCCTGGGACGGTGAGTGCGGGGCCCCAACCAGACCCCGGGGGGGCGCTATACACTGACTCCTCCCACCAGACACTCCCCTATACATCACTGACTCCTCCCACCAGACACACCCCTATACATCACACTGACTCCTCCCACCAGACACACCCCTATACATCACACCGACTCCTCCCACCAGACACACCCCTATACATCACACTGACTCCTCCCACCAGACACACCTCTATACATCACTGACTCCTCCCACCAAACCTCCCCCGCCGTGGTCAACATCGAGATCCTGGGACGGTGAGTGCGGGGCCCCAACCAAACCCCAGGGGGCCACTGTACACTGACTCCTCCCACCAGACACACCCCTATACATCACTGACTCCTCCCACTCCCCTATTCATCACACCGACTCCTCCCACTCCTCTATTCATCACACTGACTCCTCCCACTCCCCTATTCATCACACTGACTCCTCCCACTCCCCTATTTATCACACTGACTCCTCCCACTCCCCTATTCATCACACTGACTCCTCCCACTCCCCTATTCATCACACTGACTCCTCCCACTCCCCTATTCTTCACACTGACATCTCCCACTCCCCTATTCATCACACCGACTCCTCCCACTCCCCTATTCATCACACTGACTCCTCCCACTCCCCTATTCATCACACTGACTCCTCCCACCAAACCTCCCCCACCGTGGTCAACATCGAGATCCTGGGACGGTGAGTGCGGGGCCCCAACCAAACCCCAGGGGGCCACTGTACACTGACTCCTCCCACCAAACCTCCCCCACCGTGGTCAACATCGAGATCCTGGGACGGTGAGTGCGGGGGCCCCAACCAGACCCCAGGGGGCCACTGTACACTGACTCCTCCCACCAGACACCCCTATTCTTTACACTGACTCCTCCCACCAGACACACCCCTATACATCACTGACTCCTCCCACTCCCCTATTCATCACACCGACTCCTCCCACTCCCCTATTCATCACACTGACTCTTCCCACTCCCCTATTCATCACACTGACTCCTCCCACCAGACACACCCCTATACATCACTGACTCCTCCCACTCCCCTATTCATCAAACTGACTCCTCCCACCAGACACACCCCTATACATCACTGACTCCTCCCACTCCCCTATTCATCACACTGACTCCTACCACCTCCCACTCCCCTATTCATCACACTGACTCCTCCCACCAAACCTCCCCCGCCGTGGTCAACATCGAGATCCTGGGACGGTGAGTGCGGGGCCCCAACCAAACCCCAGGGGGCCACTATACACCGACTCCTCCCACCAGACACACCCCTATTCTTCACACTGACTCCTCCCACTCCCCTATTCATCACACTGACTCCTCCCACTCCCCTATTCATCACACTGACTCCTCCCACTCCTCTATTCATCACACTGACTCCTCCCACCAGACACACCCCTATACATCACTGACTCCTCCCACTCCTCTATTCATCACACTGACTCCTCCCACTCCTCTATTCATCACACCGACTCCTCCCACTCCCCTATTCATCACACTGACTCCTCCCACCAGACACTCCCCTATACATCACTGACTCCTCCCACTCCCCTATTCATCACACTGACTCCTCCCACTCCTCTATTCATCACACTGACTCCTCCCACTCCCCTATTCATCACTCTGACTCCTCCCACTCCCCTATTCATCACACTGACTCCTCCCACTCCCCTATTCATCACACTGACTCCTCCCACTCCCCTATTCATCACACTGACTCCTCCCACCAAACCTCCCCCGCCGTGGTCAACATCGAGATCCTGGGACGGTGAGTGCGGGGCCCCAACCAAACCCCAGGGGGCCACTGTACACTGACTCCTCCCACCAGACACACCCCTATTCTTCACACTGACTCCTCCCACTCCCCTATTCATCACACCGACTCCTCCCACTCCTCTATTCATCACACTGACTCCTCCCACTCCCCTATTCATCACACTGACTCCTCCCACTCCCCTATTTATCACACTGACTCCTCCCACTCCCCTATTCATCACACTGACTCCTCCCACTCCCCTATTCATCACACTGACTCCTCCCACTCCCCTATTCTTCCCACTGACTCCTCTCACTCCCCTATTCATCACACCGACTCCTCCCACTCCCCTATTCATCACACTGACTCCTCCCACTCCCCTATTCATCACACTGACTCCTCCCACCAAACCTCCCCCACCGTGGTCAACATCGAGATCCTGGGACGGTGAGTGCGGGGCCCCAACCAAACCCCAGGGGGCCACTGTACACTGACTCCTCCCACCAGACACACCCCTATTCTTCACACTGACTCCTCCCACTCCCCTATTCATCACACTGACTCCTCCCACTCCCCTATTCATCACACTGACTCCTCCCACTCCCCTATTCATCACACTGACTCCTCCCACCAAACCTCCCCCACCGTGGTCAACATCGAGATCCTGGGACGGTGAGTGCGGGGCCCCAACCAGACCCCGGGGGGGCGCTATACACTGACTCCTCCCACCAGACACACCCCTATTCTTCACACTGACTCCTCCCACTCCCCTATTCATCACACTGACTCCTCCCACCAGACACACCCCTATACATCACTGACTCCTCCCACTCCCCTATTCATCACACTGACTCCTCCCACCAAACCTCCCCCACCGTGGTCAACATCGAGATCCTGGGACGGTGAGTGCGGGGCCCCAACCAGACCCCAGGGGGCCACTGTACACTGACTCCTCCCACCAGACACACCTCTATTCATCACACTGACTCTTCCCACTCCCCTATTCATCAAACTGACTCCTCCCACCAGACACACCCCTATACATCACTGACTCCTCCCACTCCCCTATTCATCACACTGACTCCTACCACCTCCCACTCCCCTATTCATCACACTGACTCCTCCCACCAAACCTCCCCCGCCGTGGTCAACATCGAGATCCTGGGACGGTGAGTGCGGGGCCCCAACCAAACCCCAGGGGGCCACTATACACCGACTCCTCCCACCAGACACACCCCTATTCTTCACACTGACTCCTCCCACTCCCCTATTCATCACACTGACTCCTCCCACTCCCCTATTCATCACACTGACTCCTCCCACTCCTCTATTCATCACACTGACTCCTCCCACTCCTCTATTCATCACACCGACTCCTCCCACTCCCCTATTCATCACACTGACTCCTCCCACCAGACACTCCCCTATACATCACTGACTCCTCCCACTCCCCTATTCATCACACTGACTCCTCCCACTCCTCTATTCATCACACTGACTCCTCCCACTCCCCTATTCATCACTCTGACTCCTCCCACTCCCCTATTCATCACACTGACTCCTCCCACTCCCCTATTCATCACACTGACTCCTCCCACTCCCCTATTCATCACACTGACTCCTCCCACCAAACCTCCCCCGCCGTGGTCAACATCGAGATCCTGGGACGGTGAGTGCGGGGCCCCAACCAGACCCCGGGGGCCACTATACACTGACTCCTCCCACCAGACACACCTATACATCACACTGACTCCTCCCACCAGACACCCCTATTCTTCACACTGACTCCTCCCACTCCCCTATTCATCACACCGACTCCTCCCACTCCTCTATTCATCACACTGACTCCTCCCACTCCCCTATTCATCACACTGACTCCTCCCACTCCCCTATTTATCACACTGACTCCTCCCACTCCCCTATTTATCACACTGACTCCTCCCACTCCCCTATTCATCACACTGACTCCTCCCACTCCCCTATTCATCACACTGACTCCTCCCACTCCCCTATTCTTCACACTGACTCCTCTCACTCCCCTATTCATCACACCGACTCCTCCCACTCCCCTATTCATCACACTGACTCCTCCCACCAAACCTCCCCCACCGTGGTCAACATCGAGATCCTGGGACGGTGAGTGCGGGGCCCCAACCAAACCCCAGGGGGCCACTGTACACTGACTCCTCCCACCAGACACACCCCTATTCTTCACACTGACTCCTCCCACTCCCCTATTCATCACACTGACTCCTCCCACTCCCCTATTCATCACACTGACTCCTCCCACTCCCCTATTCTTCACACTGACTCCTCCCACTCCCCTATTCATCACACCGACTCCTCCCACTCCCCTATTCATCACACTGACTCTTCCCACTCCCCTATTCATCACACTGACTCCTCCCACCAAACCTCCCCCACCGTGGTCAACATCGAGATCCTGGGACGGTGAGTGCGGGGCCCCAACCAAACCCCAGGGGGCCACTGTACACTGACTCCTCCCACCAGACACACCCCTATTCTTCACACTGACTCCTCCCACTCCCCTATTCATCACACTGACTCCTCCCACTCCCCTATTCATCACACTGACTCCTCCCACTCCCCTATTCTTCACACTGACTCCTCCCACTCCCCTATTCATCACACCGACTCCTCCCACTCCCCTATTCATCACACTGACTCTTCCCACTCCCCTATTCATCACACTGACTCCTCCCACCAAACCTCCCCCGCCGTGGTCAACATCGAGATCCTGGGACGGTGAGTGCTGACTCCTCCCACCAGACACTCCCCTATTCATCACACTGACTCCTCCCACCAAACCTCCCCCGCCGTGGTCAACATCGAGATCCTGGGACGGTGAGTGCTGACTCCTCCCACCAGACACTCCCCTATTCATCACACTGACTCCTCCCACCAAACCTCCCCCGCCGTGGTCAACATCGAGATTCTGGGACGGTAAGTGCGGGGGCCCCAACCAGACCCCGGGGGGGGGGGCGCTATACACTGACTCCTCCCACCAGACACCCCTATTCTTTACACTGACTCCTCCCACCTGTAGGGTCCCTATACACTGACTCCTCCCACCAGACACACCCCTATTCATCACACTGACTCCTCCCACCTGACACAGCTCTTTTCATCACACTGACTCCTCCCACTCCCCTATTCATCACACTGACTCCTCCCACCTGTGGGGTCCCTATACACTGACTCCTCCCACCAGACACACCCCTATTCATCAGACTGACTCCTCTCACCTGACACACCCTATTCATCACACTGACCCCTCCCACCTGACACACCCCCTATATAACACACTGACTCCTCCTATCTGTGGGGACCCTATACATTGACTCCTCCCACCTGACACTCTATACATCAGCTGACCCTCCTCCCCCTCCCCCTCTGTTATTGGAGGGGATGGTTGGGGGGATGGCGGGCGGTGGTCACATGCTCCTCCCTCTCTCCTCAGTCACCCATTCACGGGTCGGGAGGCGGTCCTCTCCAGCGGTTCGGGGTTCCTGGTGTCGTCGGACGGATTGATTGTCACCAATGCCCATGTGGTGGCCAATAAGAGAAGCGTGCGAGTGAAGCTGCACAATGGGGAGGTGTATGAGGCGATCGTCCGAGGATTCGATCCTGTCCAGGACATCGCCACCATCAAGATTACACCCAAGGTAGGTGGCCAGACCTCCCGCCAGCACACCGCCTGTATATACAACTGACTGACTCCTCTTCTCCACAGGCCCCTCTACCCACCGTCCCCCTGGGGCGCTCCTCCGACGTCCGCCAAGGAGAATTCGTCGTCGCCATGGGAGCGCCGCACCTCCTCCGAAATACCATCACCTCCGGGATCGTCAGCACCGTTCAACGCGGGAGCCGGGAGCTCGGCCTCTCCAACAAGGACATGGACTACATCCAGACCGACGCCATCATAGACGTGAGTGATGACATCATCATTATACATCCCGACCTCATAGACGTGAGTGATGACATCATCATTATACATCCAGACCGACGCCATCATAGACGTGAGTGATGACATCATCATTATACATCCCGACCTCATCATAGACGTGAGTGATGACATCATCATTATACATCCAGACCTCATCATAGACGTGAGTGATGACATCATCATTATACATCCAGACCGACGCCATCATAGACGTGAGTGATGACATCATCATTATACATCCCGACCTCATCATAGACGTGAGTGATGACATCATCATTATACATCCAGTCCTCATCATAGACGTGAGTGATGACATCATCATTCTACATCCCGACCGACCTCATCATAGACGTGAGTGATGACATCATCATTCTACATCCAGACCTCATCATAGACGTGAGTGATGACATCATCATTCTACATCCAGACCTCATCATAGACGTGAGTGATGACATCATCATTCTACATCCAGACCTCATCATAGACGTGAGTGATGACATCATCATTATACATCCCGACCTCATCATAGACGTGAGTGATGACATCATCATTCTACATCCAGACCTCATCATAGACGTGAGTGATGACATCATCATTATACATCCCGACCTCATCATAGACGTGAGTGATGACATCATCATTCTACATCCCGACCTCATCATAGACGTGAGTGATGACATCATCATTATACATCCAGACCGTCCTCATCATAGATGTGAGTGATGACATCATCATTATACATCCCGACCTCATCATAGACGTGAGTGATGACATCATCATTATACATCCCGACCGACCTCATCATAGACATGAGTGATGACATCATCATTATACATCCCAACCTCATCATAGACGTGAGTGATGACATCATCATTATACATCCCGACCTCATCATAGACATGAGTGATGACATCATCATTATACATCCAGACCGACCTCATCATAGACGTGAGTGATGACATCATCATTATACATCCAGACCGACCTCATCATAGACGTGAGTGATGACATCATCATACATCCAGACCGACCTCATCATAGACGTGAGTGATGACATCATCATTATACATCCCGACCTCATCATAGACGTGAGTGATGACATCATCATTATACATCCCGACCTCATCATAGACATGAGTGATGACATCATCATTATACATCCAGACCTCATCATAGACGTGAGTGATGACATCATCATTATACATCCCGACCGACCTCATCATAGACATGAGTGATGACATCATCATTATACATCCAGACCGACCTCATCATAGACGTGAGTGATGACATCATCATTATACATCCAGACCGACCTCATCATAGACGTGAGTGATGACATCATCATTATACATCCAGACCTCATCATAGACGTGAGTGATGACATCATCATTATACATCCCGACCTCAACATAGACGTGAGTGATGACATCATCATTATACATCCAGACCGACCTCATCATAGACGTGAGTGATGACATCATCATTATACATCCAGACCTCATCATAGACGTGAGTGATGACATCATCATTATACATCCAGACCGACCTCATCATAGACGTGAGTGATGACATCATCATTATACATCCCGACCTCATCATAGACGTGAGTGATGACATCATCATTATACATCCCGACCGACCTCATCATAGACGTGAGTGATGACATCATCATTATACATCCCGACCGACCTCATCATAGACGTGAGTGATGACATCATCATTATACATCCCGACCGACCTCATCATAGACGTGAGTGATGACATCATCATTATACATCCAGACCTCATCATAGACGTGAGTGATGACATCATCATTATACATCCCGACCTCATCATAGACGTGAGTGATGACATCATCATTATACATCCAGACCTCATCATAGACGTGAGTGATGACATCATCATTATACATCCCGACCTCATCATAGACGTGAGTGATGACATCATCATTATACATCCAGACCGACGCCATCATAGACGTGAGTGATGACATCATCATTATACATCCCGACCTCATCATAGAGGTGAGTGATGACATCATCATTATACATCCAGACCGACGCCATCATAGACGTGAGTGATGACATCATCATTATACATCCAGTCCTCATCATAGACGTGAGTGATGACATCATCATTATACATCCCGACCTCATCATAGACGTGAGTGATGACATCATCATTATACATCCAGACCGACCTCATCATAGACGTGAGTGATGACATCATCATTATACATCCAGACCGACCTCATCATAGACGTGAGTGATGACATCATCATTATACATCCAGACCTCATCATAGACGTGAGTGATGACATCATCATTATACATCCAGACCGACCTCATCATAGACGTGAGTGATGACATCATCATTATACATCCAGACCGACCTCATCATAGACGTGAGTGATGACATCATCATTATACATCCAGACCGACGCCATCATAGACGTGAGTGATGACATCATCATTATACATCCCGACCTCATCATAGACGTGAGTGATGACATCATCATTATACATCCCGACCTCATCATAGACGTGAGTGATGACATCATCATTATACATCCAGACCGACCTCATCATAGACGTGAGTGATGACATCATCATTATACATCCAGACCGACCTCATCATAGACGTGAGTGATGACATCATCATTATACATCCAGACCGACCTCATCATAGACGTGAGTGATGACATCATCATTATACATCCAGACCTCATCATAGACGTGAGTGATGACATCATCATTATACATCCAGACCGACGCCATCATAGACGTGAGTGATGACATCATCATTATACATCCCGACCTCATCATAGACGTGAGTGATGACATCATCATTATACATCCCGACCTCATCATAGACGTGAGTGATGACATCATCATTATACATCCCGACCGACCTCATCATAGACGTGAGTGATGACATCATCATTATATATCCAGACCGACCTCATCATAGACGTGAGTGATGACATCATCATTATACATCCAGACCGACCTCATCATAGACGTGAGTGATGACATCATCATTATACATCCCGACCGACCTCATCATAGACGTGAGTGATGACATCATCATTATACATCCAGACCTCATCATAGACGTGAGTGATGACATCATCATTATACATCCCGACCTCATCATAGACGTGAGTGATGACATCATCATTATACATCCAGACCTCATCATAGACGTGAGTGATGACATCATCATTATACATCCAGACCTCATCATAGATGTGAGTGATGACATCATCATTATACATCCCGACCTCATCATAGACGTGAGTGATGACATCATCATTATATATCCCGACCTCATCATAGACGTGAGTGATGACATCATCATTATACATCCAGACCGACCTCATCATAGACGTGAGTGATGACATCATCATTATAAATCCAGACCTCATCATAGACGTGAGTGATGACATCATCATTATACATCCAGACCGACCTCATCATAGACGTGAGTGATGACATCATCATTATACATCCCGACCTCATCATAGACGTGAGTGATGACATCATCATTCTACATCCAGACCGACCTCATCATAGACATGAGTGATGACATCATCATTATACATCCAGACCGACCTCATCATAGACGTGAGTGATGACATCATCATTATACATCCAGACCGACCTCATCATAGATGTGAGTGATGACATCATCATTCTACATCCAGACCGACCTCATCATAGACATGAGTGATGACATCATCATTATACATCCAGACCGACGCCATCATAGACGTGAGTGATGACATCATCATTATACATCCCGACCTCATAGACGTGAGTGATGACATCATCATTATACATCCAGACCGACGCCATCATAGACGTGAGTGATGACATCATCATTATACATCCAGACCTCATCATAGACGTGAGTGATGACATCATCATTATACATCCAGACCGACCTCATCATAGACGTGAGTGATGACATCATCATTCTACATCCCGACCTCATCATAGACGTGAGTGATGACATCATCATAATACATCCAGACCTCATCATAGACGTGAGTGATGACATCATCATTATATATCCCGACCTCATCATAGACGTGAGTGATGACATCATCATTATACATCCAGACCGACGCCATCATAGACATGAGTGATGACATCATCATTATACATCCAGACCGACCTCATCATAGACGTGAGTGATGACATCATCATTATACATCCAGACCTCATCATAGACGTGAGTGATGACATCATCATTATACATCCCAACCTCATCATAGACGTGAGTGATGACATCATCATTATACATCCAGACCTCATCATAGACGTGAGTGATGACATCATCATTATACATCCAGACCTCATCATAGACATGAGTGATGACATCATCATTATACATCCCGACCTCATCATAGACATGAGTGATGACATCATCATTATACATCCAGACCTCATCATAGACGTGAGTGATGACATCATCATTATACATCCAGACCGACCTCATCATAGACGTGAGTGATGACATCATCATTATACATCCAGACCTCATCATAGACGTGAGTGATGACATCATCATTATACATCCAGACCGACCTCATCATAGATGTGAGTGATGACATCATCATTATACATCCCGACCTCATCATAGACGTGAGTGATGACATCATCATTATACATCCAGACCGACCTCATCATAGACGTGAGTGATGACATCATCATTATACATCCAGACCGACCTCATCATAGACGTGAGTGATGACATCATCATTATACATCCAGACCGACCTCATCATAGACGTGAGTGATGACATCATCATTATACATCCAGACCGACCTCATCATAGATGTGAGTGATGACATCATCATTATACATCCAGACCGACCTCATCATAGACGTGAGTGATGACATCATCATTATACATCCGGACCGACCTCATCATAGACGTGAGTGATGACATCATCATTATACATCCCGACCTCATCATAGACGTGAGTGATGACATCATCATTATACATCCCGACCTCATCATAGATGTGAGTGATGACATCATCATTATACATCCAGACCGACCTCATCATAGACGTGAGTGATGACATCATCATTATACATCCAGACCGACCTCATCATAGACGTGAGTGATGACATCATCATTATACATCCAGACCGACCTCATCATAGACGTGAGTGATGACATCATCATTATACATCCAGACCGACCTCATCATAGATGTGAGTGATGACATCATCATTATACATCCAGACCCTCCTCATCATAGACGTGAGTGATGACATCATCATTATACATCCAGACCTCATCATAGACGTGAGTGATGACATCATCATTATACATCCCGACCTCAACATAGACGTGAGTGATGACATCATCATTATACATCCCGACCGACCTCATCATAGACGTGAGTGATGACATCATCATTATACATCCAGACTGACCTCATCATAGACGTGAGTGATGACATCATCATTATACATCCAGACCTCATCATAGACATGAGTGATGACATCATCTTTATACATCCAGACCTCATCATAGACGTGAGTGATGACATCATCATTATACATCCAGACCTCATCATAGACGTGAGTGATGACATCATCATAATACATCCAGACCTCATCATAGACGTGAGTGATGACATCATCATTATACATCCAGACCGACCTCATCATAGACGTGAGTGATGACATCATCATTCTACATCCAGACCGACCTCATCATAGACGTGAGTGATGACATCATCTTTATACATCCAGACCTCATCATAGACGTGAGTGATGACATCATCATTATACATCCAGACCGACCTCATCATAGACGTGAGTGATGACATCATCATTATACATCCAGACCGACCTCATCATAGATGTGAGTGATGACATCATCATTATACATCCAGACCTCATCATAGACGTGAGTGATGACATCATCATTATACATCCAGACCTCATCATAGATGTGAGTGATGACATCATCATTATACATCCAGACCGACCTCATCATAGACGTGAGTGATGACATCATCATTATACATCCAGACCTCATCATAGACGTGAGTGATGACATCATCATTATACATCCAGACCTCATCATAGACGTGAGTGATGACATCATCATTATACATCCAGACCTCATCATAGATGTGAGTGATGACATCATCATTATACATCCAGACCGACCTCATCATAGACGTGAGTGATGACATCATCATTATACATCCCGACCTCATCATAGACGTGAGTGATGACATCATCACTTCACCAGGACGAAGTCAGTCATGTGATCAGATGGAGGCGGAGCTTCTCTTACATTTTGTCCTTCTGTCTCCTTCCAGGTCGGTAATTCTGGAGGTCCGCTGGTCAACCTGGTGAGTACCTACCTTTATATATACTCTGTATACCCCCCTCCCCCCCACCCTGGGTATGTTATATACTCAGTATACACCCTCTACCCCCCATTTATACTATACTCTTCATACGCCCCTCCCGTGGCAGCCAATGAGACACGCCCCTCCCGTGGCAGCCAATGAGACACGCCCCTCCCGTGGCAGCCAATGAGACACGCCCCTCCCGTGGCAGCCAATGAGACACGCCCCTCCCGTGGCAGCCAATGAGACACGCCCCTCCCGTGGAAGCCAATGAGACACGCCCCTCCCGTGGCAGCCAATCAGACACGCCCCTCCCGTGGCAGCCAATCAGACACGCCCCTCCTTTCTGTGTCTCAGGACGGCGAGGTGATCGGAATAAACACCCTGAAGGTGACGGCCGGAATTTCCTTCGCCATTCCCTCCGACCGAGTGCGGGATTTCCTCCAACAGGAAGAGAAGAAGAATCAGAGTAAGGAGGGGGAGGGGCATCACCTGGGTGTGTCTGATATACTCCGCCCACACGGAGTGCAGGGGTCACTATATGGGAGGTGTTACTGTATCCAGATAGAGGAGGGGGTGGAGCATAGATCCTGGGGGAGGGGTGAGAATACATTCTAGTAGATTTGGGGGTGGAGTATGGATCCTGAGGGTGGGGTGAGGGTGAAGTATAGATCTCGGGGGAGGGGTGTGATCATATCTTAGTGGAGGGGGTGGAGTTGTAGTCATGTGATCGTATCTTGGTGGAGGGGGTGGAGTTGTAGTCATGTGATCATATCTTGGTGGAGGGGGTGGAGTTGTAGTCATGTGATCATATCTTGGTGGAGGGGGTGGAGTTGTAGTCATGTGATCATATCTTAGTGGAGGGGGTGGAGTTGTAGTCATGTGATCATATCTTGGTGGAGGGGGGTGGAGTTGTAGTCATGTGATCATATCTTGGTGGAGGGGGTGGAGTTGTAGTCATGTGATCATATCTTGGTGGAGGGGGTGGAGTTGTAGTCATGTGATCATATCTTGGTGGAGGGGGTGGAGTTGTAGTCATGTGATCGTATCTTGGTGGAGGGGGTGGAGTTGTAGTCATGTGATCATATCTTGGTGGAGGGGGTGGAGTTGTAGTCATGTGATCATATCTTGGTGGAGGGGGTGGAGTTGTAGTCATGTGATCGTATCTTAGTGGAGGGGGTGGAGTTGTAGTCATGTGATCATATCTTGGTGGAGGGGGTGGAGTTGTAGTCATGTGATCATATCTTGGTGGAGGGGGTGGAGTTGTAGTCATGTGATCGTATCTTGGTGGAGGGGGTGGAGTTGTAGTCATGTGATCGTATCTTGGTGGAGGGGGTGGAGTTGTAGTCATGTGATCGTATCTTGGTGGAGGGGGTGGAGTTGTAGTCATGTGATCATATCTTAGTGGAGGGGGTGGAGTTGTAGTCATGTGATCATATCTTGGTGGAGGGGGTGGAGTTGTAGTCATGTGATCATATCTTGATGGAGGGGGTGGAGTTGTAGTCATGTGATCGTATCTTAGTGGAGGGGGTGGAGTTGTAGTCATGTGATCGTATCTTGGTGGAGGGGGTGGAGTTGTAGTCATGTGATCGTATCTTGGTGGAGGGGGTGGAGTTGTAGTCATGTGATCATATCTTGGTGGAGGGGGTGGAGTTGTAGTCATGTGATCATATCTTGGTGGAGGGGGTGGAGTTGTAGTCATGTGATCATATCTTGGTGGAGGGGGTGGAGTTGTAGTCATGTGATCATATCTTGGTGGAGTTGTAGTCATGTGATCATATCTTGGTGGAGGGGGTGGAGTTGTAGTCATGTGATCGTATCTTGGTGGAGGGGGTGGAGTTGTAGTCATGTGATCGTATCTTGGTGGAGGGGGTGGAGTTGTAGTCATGTGATGATATCTTGGTGGAGTTGTAGTCATGTGATCGTATCTTAGTGGAGGGGGTGGGGTTGTAGTCATGTGATCATATCTTGGTGGAGGGGGTGGAGTTGTAGTCATGTGATCGTATCTTGGTGGAGGGGGTGGAGTTGTAGTCATGTGATCATATCTTGGTGGAGGGGGGTGGAGTTGTAGTCATGTGATCATATCTTGGTGGAGGGGGGTGGAGTTGTAGTCATGTGATCATATCTTGGTGGAGGGGGTGGAGTTGTAGTCATGTGATCATATCTTGGTGGAGGGGGTGGAGTTGTAGTCATGTGATCGTATCTTGGTGGAGGGGGTGGAGTTGTAGTCATGTGATCGTATCTTGGTGGAGGGGGTGGAGTTGTAGTCATGTGATCATATCTTGGTGGAGTTGTAGTCATGTGATCATATCTTAGTGGAGGGGGTGGAGTTGTAGTCATGTGATCATATCTTGGTGGAGGGGGTGGAGTTGTAGTCATGTGATCATATCTTAGTGGAGGGGGTGGAGTTGTAGTCATGTGATCATATCTTGGTGGAGGGGGTGGAGTTGTAGTCATGTGATCATATCTTGGTGGAGGGGGTGGAGTTGTAGTCATGTGATCGTATCTTGGTGGAGGGGGTGGAGTTGTAGTCATGTGATCGTATCTTGGTGGAGGGGGTGGAGTTGTAGTCATGTGATCATATCTTGGTGGAGTTGTAGTCATGTGATCGTATCTTGGTGGAGGGGGTGGAGTTGTAGTCATGTGATCATATCTTGGTGGAGGGGGTGGAGTTGTAGTCATGTGATCATATCTTGGTGGAGGGGGTGGAGTTGTAGTCATGTGATCGTATCTTGGTGGAGGGAGTGGAGTTGTAGTCATGTGATCATATCTTGGTGGAGGGGGTGGAGTTGTAGTCATGTGATCATATCTTGGTGGAGTTGTAGTCATGTGATCGTATCTTGGTGGAGGGGGTGGAGTTGTAGTCATGTGATCATATCTTGGTGGAGGGGGGTGGAGTTGTAGTCATGTGATCATATCTTGGTGGAGGGGGTGGAGTTGTAGTCATGTGATCATATCTTGGTGGAGGGGGGTGGAGTTGTAGTCATGTGATCATATCTTGGTGGAGGGGGTGGAGTTGTAGTCATGTGATCATATCTTGGTGGAGGGGGTGGAGTTGTAGTCATGTGATCGTATCTTGGTGGAGGGGGTGGAGTTGTAGTCATGTGATCATATCTTGGTGGAGGGGGTGGAGTTGTAGTCATGTGATCGTATCTTGGTGGAGGGGGTGGAGTTGTAGTCATGTGATCGTATCTTGGTGGAGGGGGTGGAGTTGTAGTCATGTGATCATATCTTGGTGGAGGGGGTGGAGTTGTAGTCATGTGATCGTATCTTGGTGGAGGGGGTGGAGTTGTAGTCATGTGATCGTATCTTGGTGGAGGGGGTGGAGTTGTAGTCATGTGATCGTATCTTGGTGGAGGGGGTGGAGTTGTAGTCATGTGATCGTATCTTGGTGGAGGGGGTGGAGTTGTAGTCATGTGATCGTATCTTGGTGGAGGGGGTGGAGTTGTAGTCATGTGATCATATCTTGGTGGAGGGGGTGGAGTTGTAGTCATGTGATCGTATCCTGGTGGAGGGGGTGGAGTTGTAGTCATGTGATTGTATCTTGGTGGAGGGGGTGGAGTTGTAGTCATGTGATCATCTCTTGGTGGAGGGGGTGGAGTTGTAGTCATGTGATCATATCTTGGTGGAGGGGGTGGAGTTGTAGTCATGTGATCATATCTTGGTGGAGGGGGTGGAGTTGTAGTCATGTGATCGTATCTTGGTGGAGGGGGTGGAGTTGTAGTCATGTGATCGTATCCTGGTGGAGGGGGTGGAGTTGTAGTCATGTGATTGTATCTTGGTGGAGGGGGTGGAGTTGTAGTCATGTGATCATATCTTGGTGGAGTTGTAGTCATGTGATCGTATCTTGGTGGAGGGGGTGGAGTTGTAGTCATGTGATCATATCTTGGTGGAGGGGGTGGAGTTGTAGTCATGTGATCGTATCTTGGTGGAGGGGGTGGAGTTGTAGTCATGTGATCATATCTTGGTGGAGGGGGTGGAGTTGTAGTCATGTGATCATATCTTGGTGGAGGGGGTGGAGTTGTAGTCATGTGATCGTATCTTGGTGGAGGGGGTGGAGTTGTAGTCATGTGATTGTATCTTGGTGGAGGGGGTGGAGTTGTAGTCATGTGATTGTATCTTAGTGGAGGGGGTGGAGTTGTAGTCATGTGATCGTATCTTGATGGAGGGGGTGGAGTTGTAGTCATGTGATCATATCTTGGTGGAGGGGGTGGAGTTGTAGTCATGTGATCATATCTTGGTGGAGGGGGTGGAGTTGTAGTCATGTGATCATATCTTGGTGGAGGGGGTGGAGTTGTAGTCATGTGATCGTATCTTGGTGGAGGGGGTGGAGTTGTAGTCATGTGATCGTATCTTGGTGGAGGGGGTGGAGTTGTAGTCATGTGATCGTATCTTGGTGGAGGGGGTGGAGTTGTAGTCATGTGATCATATCTTGGTGGAGGGGGTGGAGTTGTAGTCATGTGATCGTATCTTAGTGGAGGGGGTGGAGTTGTAGTCATGTGATCATATCTTGGTGGAGGGGGTGGAGTTGTAGTCATGTGATCGTATCTTAGTGGAGGGGGTGGAGTTGTAGTCATGTGATCATATCTTGGTGGAGGGGGTGGAGTTGTAGTCATGTGATCGTATCTTGGTGGAGGGGGTGGAGTTGTAGTCATGTGATCATATCTTAGTGGAGGGGGTGGAGTTGTAGTCATGTGATCGTATCTTGGTGGAGGGGGTGGAGTTGTAGTCATGTGATCGTATCTTGGTGGAGGGGGTGGAGTTGTAGTCATGTGATCGTATCTTGGTGGAGGGGGTGGAGTTGTAGTCATGTGATCGTATCTTAGTGGAGGGGGTGGAGTTGTAGTCATGTGACTGTGGCGTGTCTTCTGCAGGTTCGTGGTTCAAGAAGTCGGAGGTGCAGCAGAGGTACATCGGGATCACAATGCTGACCCTCACCTCGAGGTATGATGGGAGGTCACATGACTGAATGATGACCATATGGTCCCCTATTTCCCCTCCCCCTCCTGGTCACATGGTGGGGTCTTCTTTATTGCTCTAGGGGGGTTGATGATGTCATTTGGGGGCGGGCCCTTCTTGCTGGGCGGTTCTAATGACTCTTTAATTTTTCTGTGTAGGATTCTGGCTGACATGAAGTTCCGGGACCCGACCTTCCCTGACGTCTCTCATGGCGTTCTCATCCACAGAGTCATCATCGGCTCCCCGGCCCACCAGTGAGTCCAACGTGGGGGCGGGGACAGCTCTACCATGTGACTGTGTCCTTCCTATAGATTGGCTGTATTCTACTGCTGCCCCCCACACACAGATTGGCAGAATTCACCTTCATGCTCCATAGATGGCTTCCTCTTCCCCTCCTCCTCCCAGGAGAAGGACCCTGAGATTCTTCTTCCCCTTCTCCTCCCAAGAGAAGGACTCTGAGAATCCTCTTCCCCTCCTCCCAGGAGAAGGACTCTGAGATTCCTCTTCCCCTCCTCCTAGGAGACGGACTCTGAGATTCCTCTTCCCCTCCTCCCAGGAGGACTCTGAGATTCCTCTTCCCCTCCTCCTCCCAGGAGAAGGACTCTGAGATTCCTCTTCCCCTCCTCCTCCCAAGAGAAGGACTCTGAGATTCCTCTTCCCCTCCTCCTCCCAGGAGAAGGACTCTGAGATTCCTCTTCCCCTCCTCCTCCCAGGAGATGGACTCTGAGATTCCTCTTCCCCTCCTCCTCCCAGGAGATGGACTCTGAGATTCCTCTTCCCCTCCTCCTCCCAGGAGATGGACTCTGAGATTCCTCTTCCCCTCCTCCTCCCAAGAGAAGGACTCTGAGATTCCTCTTCCCCTCCTCCTCCCAAGAGAAGGACTCTGAGAATCCTCTTCCCCTTCTCCTCCCAAGAGAAGGACTCTGAGATTCCTCTTCCCCTCCTCCTCCCAAGAGAAGGACTCTGAGATTCCTCTTCCCCTCCTCCTCCCAGGAGAAGGACTCTGAGATTCCTATTCCCCTCCTCCTCCCAAGAGAAGGACTCTGAGATTCCTCTTCCCCTCCTCCTCCCAAGAGAAGGACTCTGAGAATCCTCTTCCCCTTCTCCTCCCAAGAGAAGGACTCTGAGATTCCTCTTCCCCTCCTCCTCCCAGGAGAAGGACTCTGAGATTCCTCTTCCCCTCCTCCTCCCAGGAGAAGTACTCTGAGATTCCTCTTCCCCGCCTTTCAAGAGAAAGACTCTGAGATTCTTCTTCCCCTCCTCCAAAGAGAAGGACTCTGAGATTCCTCTTCCTCTCCTCCTCCCAAGAGAAGGACTCTGAGATTCATCTTCCCCTCCTCCTCCCCTCCTCCTCAGAAGAGAAGGACTCTGAGATTCCTCTTCCCCTCCTCCCAGGAGAAGGACTCTGAGATTCCTCTTCCCCTCCTCCTAGGAGACGGACTCTGAGATTCCTCTTCCCCTCCTCCTCCCAAGAGAAGGACTCTGAGATTCCTCTTCCCCTCCTCCTCCCAGGAGAAGGACTCTGAGATTCCTCTTCCCCTCCTCCTCCCAGGAGAAGGACTCTGAGATTCCTCTTCCCCTCCTCCTCCCAAGAGAAGGACTCTGAGATTCCTCTTCCCCTCCTCCTCCCAAGACAAGGGCTCTGAGATTCCTCTTCCCCTCCTCCCAGGAGAAGTACTCTGAGATTCCTCTTCCCCGCCTTCCAAGAGAAAGACTCTGAGATTCTTCTTCCCCTCCTCCAAAGAAAAGGACTCTGAGATTCCTCTTCCTCTCCTCCTCCCAAGAGAAGGACTCTGAGATTCATCTTCCCCTCCTCCTCCCCTCCTCCTCAGAAGAGAAGGACTCTGAGATTCCTCTTCTCCTCCTCCCAGGAGAAGGACTCTGAGATTCCTCTTCCCCTCCTCCTAGGAGACGGACTCTGAGATTCCTCTTCCCCTCCTCCCAGTAGAAGGACTCTGAGAATTCTCTTCCCCTCCTCCCAGGAGAAGGACTCTGAGATTCCTTTTACCCTCCTCCTCCCAAGAGATGGACTCTGAGAATCCTCTTCCCCTCCTCCTCCCAAGAGATGGACTCTGAGAATCCTCTTCCCCTCCTCCTCCCAAGAGATGGACTCTGAGAATCCTCTTCCCCTCCTCCTCCCAAGAGATGGACTCTGAGAATCCTCTTCCCCTCCTCCTCCCAAGAGATGGACTCTGAGAATCCTCCTCCCCTCCTCCTCCCAAGAGATGGACTCTAAGATTCCTCTTCCCCTTCTCCTCCCAAGAGAAGGACTCTGAGATTCCTCTACCCCTCCTCCCAGGAGAAGGACTCTGAGATTCCTCTTCCCCTCCTCCCAAGAGAAGGACTCTGAGATTCCTATTCCCCTCCTCCTCCCAAGAGAAGGACTCTGAGATTCCTATTCCCCTCCTCCTCCCAAGAGAAGGACTCTGAGATTCCTCTTCCCCTCCTCCCAAGAGAAGGACTCTGAGATTCCTATTCCCCTCCTCCTCCCAAGAGATGGACTCTGAGAATCCTCTTCCCATCCTCTTCCCCTTCTCCCAAGAGATGGACTCTGAGAATCCTCTTCCCCTCCTCCCAAGAGATGGACTCTGAGAATCCTCTTCCCCTCCTCCTCCCAAGAGATGGACTCTGAGAATCCTCTTCCCCTCCTCCTCCCAAGAGATGGACTCTGAGAATCCTCTTCCCCTCCTCCTCCCAAGAGATGGACTCTGAGATTCCTCTTCCCCTCCTCCTCCCAAGAGATGGACTCTGAGAATCCTCTTCCCCTCCTCCTCCCAAGAGATGGACTCTGAGAATCCTCTTCCCCTCCTCCTCCCAAGAGATGGACTCTGAGAATCCTCTTCCCCTCCTCCTCCCAAGAGATGGACTCTGAGATTCCTCTTCCCCTCCTCCTCCCAAGAGATGGACTCTGAGAATCCTCTTCCCCTCCTCCTCCCAAGAGATGGACTCTGAGATTCCTCTTCCCCTCCTCCCAGGAGAAGAACTCTAAAATTCATCTTCCCCTCATCCTCCCAGTAGAAGGACTCTGAGATTCCTCTTCCCCTCATCCTCCCAGTAGTAGGACTCTGAGATTCCTCTTCCCAGTAGAAGGACTATGATATTCTATCCCCATCCTCCTCCCCAGTTGAAGAACTCTGAGATTCCTGTACTGCTCCTCTCAGTAGAAGGGTTGTTCTTTTTGTGAGTCCTTTCTTCCCTGGTTTTGGTGAGTTCTGGTGACTCAGGTTGGGTATTCTCTTCTATGTGATCCTTCTCCATCAATCAGGTGGTGGGTCCTTTCTTTCCTTTGGTGGATCCTTTCTTTCCTTTGGTGTGTCCTTTCTTCCCTTTGGTGTGTCCTTTCTTCCCTTTGGTGTGTCCTTTCTTCCCTTTGGTGGGTCCTTTCTTTCCTTTGGTGGGTCCTTTCTTTCCTTTGGTGGGTCCTTTCTTCCCTTTGGTGTGTCCTTTCTTCCCTTTGGTGGGTCCTTTCTTTCCTTTGGTGGATCCTTTCTTTCCTTTGGTGGATCCTTTCTTTCCTTTGGTGTGTCCTTTCTTTCCTTTGGTGTGTCCTTTCTTCCCTTTGGTGGGTCCTTTCTTTCCTTTGGTGTGTCCTTTCTTCCCTTTGGTGGGTCCTTTCTTTCCTTTGGTGGGTCCTTTCTTCCCTTTGGTGTGTCCTTTCTTCCCTTTGGTGGGTCCTTTCTTTTATTTGGTGGATCCTTTCTTTCCTTTGGTGTGTCCTTTCTTCCCTTTGGTGGATCCTTTCTTTCCTTTGGTGTGTCCTTTCTTCCCTTTGGTGTGTCCTTTCTTTCCTTTGGATCCTTTCTTTTCTTTGGTGGATCCTTTCTTTCCTTTGGATCCTTTCTTTCCTTTGGTGGATCCTTTCTTTCCTTTGGTGGGTCCTTTCTTTCCTTTGGTGGGTCCTTTCTTTCCTTTGGTGGGTCCTTTCTTTCCTTTGGTGGGTCCTTTCTTTCCCTTGGTGGGTCCTTTCTTTCCCTTGGTGGGTCCTTTCTTTCCCTTGGTGGGTCCTTTCTTTCCCTTGGTGGGTCCTTTCTTCCCTTTGGTGGGTCCTTTCTTTCCTTTGGATCCTTTCTTTCCTTTGGATCCTTTCTTTCCTTTGGTGGATCCTTTCTTTCCTTTTGGATCCTTTCTTTCCTTTGGTGGATACTTTCTGTCCTTTGGGTCCTTTCTTCCCTTTGGTGGGTCCTTTCTTTCCTTTGGTGGATCCTTTCTTTCCTTTGGTGGATCCTTTCTTCCCTTTGGTGGATCCTTTCTTCCCTTTGGTGGGTCCTTTCTTACCTTTTGGTGGGTCCTTTCTTCCCTTTGGTGGATCATTTCTTCCCTTTGGTGGATCCTTTCTTTCCTTTGGTGGGTCCTTTCTTTCCTTTGGTGGATCCTTTCTTTCCTTTGGTGGGTCCTTTCTTCCCTTTGATGTGTCCTTTCTTCCCTTTGGTGTGTCCTTTCTTCCCTTTGGTGTGTCCTTTCTTCCCTTTGGTGGGTCCTTTCTTCCCTTTGGTGGGTCCTTTCTTCCCTTTGGTGGGTCCTTTCTTTCCTTTGGTGGGTTCTTTCTTTCCTTTGGTGGGTTCTTTCTTTCCTTTGGTGGATCCTTTCTTTCCTTTGGATCCTTTCTTTCCTTTGGTGGATCCTTTCTTTCCTTTGGATCCTTTCTTTCCTTTGGTGGATCCTTTCTTTCCTTTGGTGGGTCCTTTCTTTCCTTTTGGTGGGTCCTTTCTTTCCTTTGGTGGGTCCTTTCTTTCCTTTGGTGGGTCCTTTCTTTCCTTTGGTGGATCCTTTCTTTCCTTTGGATCCTTTCTTTCCTTTGGTGGATCCTTTCTTTCCTTTGGATCCTTTCTTTCCTTTGGTGGATACTTTCTGTCCTTTGGTGGGTCCTTTCTTCCCTTTGGTGGGTCCTTTCTTTCCTTTGGTGGATCCTTTCTTTCCTTTGGTGGATCCTTTCTTTCCTTTGGTGGATCCTTTCTTCCCTTTGGTGGGTCCTTTCTTACCTTTTGGTGGGTCCTTTCTTCCCTTTGGTGGATCATTTCTTCCCTTTGGTGGATCCTTTCTTTCCTTTGGTGGGTCCTTTCTTCCCTTTGGTGGATCCTTTCTTTCCTTTGGTGGGTCCTTTCTTTCCTTTGGTGGATCCTTTCTTTCCTTTGGTGGATCCTTTCTTTCCTTTGATGGATCCTTTCTTTCCTTTGGTGGATCCTTTCTTCCCTTTGGTGGGTCCTTTCTTTCCTTTGGTGGGTCCTTTCTTCCCTTTGGTGGGTCCTTTCTTCCCTTTGGTGGGTCCTTTCTTTCCTTTGGTGGATCCTTTCTTCCCTTTGGTGGGTCCTTTCTTTCCTTTGGTGGATCCTTTCTTTCCTTTGGTGGGTCCTTTCTTCCCTTTGGTGGATCCTTTCTTCCCTTTGGTGGATCCTTTCTTCCCTTTGGTGGATCCTTTCTTCCCTTTGGTGGGTCCTTTCTTCCCTTTGGTGGGTCCTTTCTTCCCTTTGGTGGGTCCTTTCTTCCCTTTGGTGGGTCCTTTCTTCCCTTTGGTGGGTCCTTTCTTCCCTTTGGTGGGTCCTTTCTTCCCTTTGGTGGGTCCTTTCTTCCCTTTGGTGGGTCCTTTCTTCCCTTTGGTGGGTCCTTTCTTCCCTTTGGTGGGTCCTTTCTTCCCTTTGGTGGGTCCTTTCTTTCCTTTTGGTGGGTCCTTTCTTCCCTGTTTTTGGTGGGTTCTGGTTGCTCAGACTATCCATGTGTTGAGGGGTATGGCTGTTACTGAGCTCTGCCAGCACAGAGCACTGGAGGGGGAGAGCAGGAAGCAGCATTTTCATGACACGGGGGCACAGGACTGTATGGAGATTTAGAAAGTGTGAGATTAATTTGCAAATTGCACCCCCTTTCTGGTCGGAACTACCCCCTATTCCCTCTCTTCTTCTGCAATACACGTCTGTGTGAGGAGGGGTGTGGCTGTTACTGAGCTCTGCCAGCACAGAGCACTGGAGGCTGGAGGACAGGATGCAGCATTTTTATAACACGGGAGTACAGAACTATACACAGATGAAAACGTGAGATTATTTTGTAGACCACACCCCTTTGAGTTCTGACACACCTCCTCTCTTCTTCAGCAATACAAGTCCGTGTGTGGGGGGTGTGGCTATTACTCAGCTCTGCCAGCACTGGAGGGGGAGGGCAGGAAGCAGCATTTTTTCATAGGATGGGGGGGGGGTACATGACTATATGGAGACTAAACATTGTGAGACTTCATCTGGCCTCTCTTGCCCCGGCACACTGACTCCTCCCATCTCTCTTGTGTTTCCTCAGAGCCGGCCTGAAGCCTGGTGACATCATCCTGGAGATAAACGCCCACAAGGCGGTGACGGCTGAGGACGTCTTTGACGCTGTGAACAGCCAACCAAAACTGGCCATGATTGTCCGGCGAGGGTACGAGACCCTGATGGTCAATGTCATCCCAGAGCTGGTGGAATGATTGGATGGCGTGTATCATGTGATCAGTGGAGGGCGACGAGAGCTCAGCGAGAATGGACTCTTCCATCATCCTCATCCCTGGAATCCCTCTATGGTGGGATGGATGGGAGATTCGGAGGAGGTCCTGTCCTGTGACATCATCATCCAGGGTCATGTGACCTCTCTGAGGCTCTATGGAGGAAGATCCCTGCCTCCCCCATCCCTCCAGATACTATGGGGGGAGGGGACATTATCTTGTAGTGCCGCAGTCCTGGCTTCACCTTCCACATGGGGGTCATTTTTCTTCAGAACTCTGTAGAAAGCCCCGCCTTCATCAATAAATACAACCAATGCGAAGCTTTCTCTGTGTCTCCCTGATATTTGTCCGCACTGATAGGTTCCATACCTGGGAACTTCTGAAAGTCTGAATTCCCTGAGAATGGGGGCGGGGCGGTGGGAGGGGCTAGTAGTGGCCTGCATATTGCCCCGCAGGGAAAAGTGAGTGTGGTAAAATTGTGTGAACAGTGGGAGGGGCTTAAACTGTATTTCTATGTACAGAGTTCCGGGGTCAGGGGTGGGTAATGTACAGAGTTCCGGGGTCAGGGGTGGGTAATGTACAGAGTGCCGGGGTCAGGGGTGGGTAATGTACAGAGTGCCGGGGTCAGGGGTGGGTAATGTACAGAGTGCCGGGGTCAGGGGTGGGTAATGTACAGAGTGCCGGGGTCAGGGGTGGGTAATGTACAGAGTGCCGGGGTCAGGGGTGGGTAATGTACAGAGTGCCAGGGTCAGGAGTGTGTAATGTACAGAGTGCCGGGGTCAGGGGTGGATAATGTACAGAGTGCCGGGGTCAGGGGTGGGTAATGTACAGAGTGCCGGGGTCAGGGGTGGGTAATGTACAGAGTGCCGGGGTCAGGGGTGGGTAATGTACAGAGTGCCGGGGTCAGGGGTGGGTAACGTACAGAGTGCCGGGGTCAGGAGTGTGTAATGTACAGAGTGCCGGGGTCAGGAGTGGGTAATATACAGAGTGCCGGGGTCAGGGGTGGATAATGTACAGAGTGCCGGGGTCAGGGGTGGGTAATGTACAGAGTTCCGGGGTCAGGGGTGGGTAATGTACAGAGTGCCGGGGTCAGGGGTGGGTGACATACAGAGTGCCGGGGTCAGGGGTGGATAATGTACAGAGTGCAGGGGTCAGGGGTGGATAATGTACAGAGTGCCGGGGTCAGGGGTGGATAATGTACAGAGTGCCGCGGTCAGGGGTGGATAATGTACAGAGTGCCGGGGTCAGGGGTGGATAATGTACAGATTGCCGGGGTCAGGGGTGGGTGACATACAGAGTTCCAGGGTAAGGGGTGAATAATGTACAGAGTTTCGGGGTCAGGGGTGGGTAATGTACATAGTGCCGGGGTCAGGGGTGGGTACTATACATAGTGTCGGGGTCAGGAGTGGGTAACATACAGAGTGCCGGGGTCAGGGGTGGATAATGTGCATAGTGCCGGGGTCAGGGGTGGATAATGTACAGAGTGCCGGGGTCAGGGGTGGATAATGTACAGAGTGCCGGGGTCAGGGGTGGATAATGTACAGAGTGCCGGGGTCAGGGGTGGATAATGTACAGAGTGCCGGGGTCAGGGGTGGATAATGTACAGAGTGCCGGGGTCAGGGGTGGATAATGTACAGAGTGCCGGGGTCAGGGGTGGATAATGTACAGAGTGCCGGGGTCAGGGGTGGATAATGTACAGAGTGCCGGGGTCAGGGGTGGGTAATGTACAGAGTTCCGGGGTCAGGGGTGGGTAATGTACAGAGTGCCGGGGTCAGGGGTGGGTAATGTACAGAGTGCCGGGGTCATGGGTGGGTAATGTACAGAGTACAGGGGTCAGGGGTGGGTAATGCACAGAGTGCAGGGGTCAGGGGGGGGTAATGTACAGAGTGCCGGGGTCAGGGGGGGGGTAATGTACAGAGTTCCAGGGTCAGGAGTGTGTAATGTACAGAGTGCCGGGGTCAGGGGTGGGTAATGTACAGAGTGCCGGGGTCAGGGGTGGGTAATGTACAGAGTGCCGGGGTCAGGGGTGGATAATGTACATAGTGCCGGGGTCAGGGGTGGATAATGTACATAGTGCCGGGGTCAGGGGTGGGTAATGTACAGAGTGCCGGGGTCAGGGGTGGATAATGTACAGAGTGCCGGGGTCAGGGGTGGATAATGTACAGAGTGCCGGGGTCAGGGGTGGGTAATGTACAGAGTGCCAGGGTCAGGGGTGGATAATGTACAGAGTGCCGGGGTCAGGGGTAGGTAATGTACAGAGTGCCGGGGTCAGGGGTGGATAATGTACAGAGTGCCGGGGTCAGGGGTGGGTAATGTACAGAGTGCCGGGGTCAGGGGTGGGTAATGTACAGAGTGCCGGGGTCAGGGGTGGATAATGTACAGAGTGCCGGGGTCAGGGGTGGATAATGTACAGAGTGCCGGGGTCAGGGGTGGATAATGTACAGAGTGCCGGGGTCAGGGGTGGATAATGTACAGAGTGCCGGGGTCAGGGGTGGGTAATGTACAGAGTGCCAGGGTCAGGGGTGGATAATGTACAGAGTGCCGGGGTCAGGGGTGGGTAATGTACAGAGTGCCGGGGTCAGGGGTGGCATCTTCAGTTCATTCCGCTCCTGCAAGTGATGTTTGTTTCCATCCCAGGGGCAGCCCACCCCCACCCAATTCACTCTGCTCCCACACAGCTCTCCCTCCTCTCCTCCCTTGTCCTGTCTATTCTCCCTCCTCTCCTTCCTCAACCGCTCTGTTCTCACTCCTCTCCTTCCTCACCCGCTCTGTTCTCCCTCCTCTCCTCCCTTACCCGCTCTGTTCTCCCTCCACTCCTCCCTCACCCGCTCTGTTCTCCCTCCTCTCCTCCGTCACCCACTCTGTTCTCCCTCCTCTCCTCCATCACCCAATCTGTTCTCCCTCCTCTCCTTCCTCAACCGCTCTGTTCTCACTCCTCTCCTTCCTCACCCGCTCTGTTCTCCCTCCTCTCCTCCCTTACCCGCTCTGTTCTCCCTCCTCTCCTCCCTCACCCGCTCTGTTCTCCCTCCTCTCCTCCATCACCCACTCTGTTCTCCCTCCTCTCCTCCCTCACCCGCACTGTTCTCCCTCCTCTCCTCCCTCACCCGCTCTGTTCTCACTCCTCTCCTCCCTCACCCGCTCTGTTCTCACTCCTCTCCTCCCTCACCCGCTCTGTTCTCCCTCCTCTCCTCCCTCACCCAGGGTCTGTTCTCCCTCCTCTCCTCCCTCACCCAGGGTCTGTTCTCCCTCCTCTCCTCCCTCACCCAGGGTCTGTTCTCCCTCCTCTCCTCCCTCACCCAGGGTCTGTTCTCCCTCCTCTCCTCCCTCACCCAGGGTCTGTTCTCCCTCCTCTCCTCCCTCACCCAGGGTCTGTTCTCACTCATCTCCTGTTCTCCCTCCTCTCCTCCGCTCTGTTCTCTCTCCTCCCTCACCTGCTCTGTTCTCCCTCCTCTCCTCCCTCACCCAGGGTCTGTTCTCCCTCCTCTCCTCCCTCACCCAGGGTCTGTTTTCCCTCCTCTCCTCCCTCACCCAGGGTCTGTTCTCCCTCCTCTCCTTCCTCACCTGCTCTGTTCTCCCTCCTCTCCTCCCTCACCCACTCTGTTCTCCCTCCTCTCCTTCCTCACCCGCTCTGTTCTCTCTCTCCTCTCCTCCCTCACCCGCTCTGTTCTCTCTCCTCTCCTCCCTCACCCGCTCTGTTCTCTCTCCTCTCCTCCCTCACCCGCTCTGTTCTCTCTCCTCTCCTCCCTCACCCGCTCTGTTCTCTCTCCTCTCCTCACTCACCCGCTCTGTTCTCTCTCCTCACTCACCCGCTCTGTTCTCTCTCCTCACTCACCCGCTCTGTTCTCTCTCCTCTCCTCACTCACCCGCTCTGTTCTCTCTCCTCTCCTCACTCACCCGCTCTGTTCTCTCTCCTCTCCTCCCTCACCCGCTCTGTTCTCTCTCCTCTCCTCCCTCACCCGCTCTGTTCTCTCTCCTCCCTCACCCGCTCTGTTCTCCCTCCTCTCCTCCCTCACCCAGGGTCTGTTCTCCCTCCTCTCCTCCCTCACCCAGGGTCTGTTTTCCCTCCTCTCCTCCCTCACCCAGGGTCTGTTCTCCCTCCTCTCCTCCCTCACCCGCTCTGTTCTCCCTCCTTTCCTCCCTCACCCGCTCTGTTCTCTCTCCTCTCCTCCCTCACCCGCTCTGTTCTCTCTCCTCTCCTCACTCACCCGCTCTGTTCTCTCTCCTCACTCACCCGCTCTGTTCTCTCTCCTCTCCTCCCTCACCCGCTCTGTTCTCTCTCCTCTCCTCCCTCACCCGCTCTGTTCTCTCTCCTCCCTCACCCGCTCTGTTCTCCCTCCTCTCCTCCCTCACCCGCTCTGTTCTCCCTCCTCTCCTCCCTCACCCGCTCTGTTCTCTCTCCTCTCCTCCCTCACCCGCTCTGTTCTCTCTCCTCTCCTCCCTCACCCGCTCTGTTCTCTCTCCTCCCTCACCCGCTCTGTTCTCTCTCCTCCCTCACCCGCTCTGTTCTCTCTCCTCCCTCACCCGCTCTGTTCTCCCTCCTCTCCTCCCTCACCCGCTCTGTTCTCCCTCCTCTCCTCCCTCACCCGCTCTGTTCTCTCTCCTCTCTTCCCTCACCCGCTCTGTTCTCTCTCCTCCCTCACCCGCTCTGTTCTCCCTCCTCTCCTCCCTCACCCGCTCTGTTCTCCCTCCTCTCCTCCCTCACCCGCTCTGTTCTCCCTCCTCTCCTCCCTCACCCTCTCTGTTCTCCCTCCACTCCTCCCTCACCCGCTCTGTTCTCCCTCCACTCCTACCTCACCCGCTCTGTTCTCCCTCCACTCCTCCCTCACCCGCTCTGTTCTCCCTCCACTCCTCCCTCACCCGCTCTGTTCTCCCTCCTCTCCTCCCTCACCCGCTCTGTTCTCTCTCCTCCCTCACCCGCTCTGTTTTCCCTCCTCTCCTCCCTCACACGCTCTGTTCTCCCTCCTCTCCTCCCTCACACGCTCTGTTCTCCCTCCTCTCCTCCCTCACCCGCTCTGTTCTCTCTCCTCTGACCAATCCTGGCCTCTCTCGTATGGCACACAGTGAGATGATTCGATTCTCCATAATTCGGGTGCTGGAGATCCGATGGGAGATTTCTGGCTCAGCCGTCTCACTGAACCCCTTTTATCGGAATCAGAAAGACTTCTCATTGCAGAAATTCCTGGGAGGAGTCTGAAGGATAAACCCCTCTCTACCATGAGGATTGGCTGGACAGGTGGTGCATCAGGCTTGGTGCAGTTGGTTCCGTGTCCCCCCAGTGTTGGGGCAAGACTTGAAGGGACCAGCCTGGCCGGGTGGGGAAGGAGGAGTGTCAGGCATGGTGTGGTTGGTCATTGCCCCTCTTCAGACTGCGTATAACTTGTAGAGGGGAGGGCCCAGGCAAGCGGTGTGTTAGGCATGGTGCAGTTGGTCCATATCCCCCAGTGTTGGGGCAGAACTTGTTGAGGGGACCGGGTGGGGAAGGCAGAGTGTCAGGCATGGTGCAGTTGGTCATTGTACCCCAATATAACCTGTAGAGGAGAGTGTCAAGCATGGTGTGGTTGGTCACTGTCCTCCAAGGTTCTGCAGGACCTGTAGAAGAGAGTATCAAGTATGGTGTGGTTGGTCATTGTCCTCCAATATAACCTGTAGAGGAGAGTGTCAAGCATGGTGTGGTTGGTCACTGTCCTCCAATATAACCTGTAGAGGAGAGTGTCAAGTATGGTGTGGTTGGTCATTGTCCTCCAATATAACCTGTAGAGGAGAGTGTCAAGCATGGTGTGGTTGGTCACTGTCCTCCAATATAACCTGTAGAGGAGAGTGTCAAGCATGGGGTGGTTGGTCATTGTCCCCCAATATAACCTGTAGAGGAGAGTGTCAAGCATGGTTCAGTTGGTCACTGTTCTCCAAGGGTCTGCGGGACCTGTAGAGGAGAGTGTCAAGCATGGTGTGGTTGGTCACTGTCCTCCAAGGGTCTGCAGGACCTGTAGAGGAGAGTGTCAAGCATGGTGTGGTTGGTCACTGTCCTCCAAGGGTCTGCAGGACCTGTAGAGAAAAGTGTCAAGCATGGTGTGGTTGGTCACTGTCCTCCAAGGGTCTGCAGGACCTGTAGAAGAGAGTGTCAAGCATGGTGTGGTTGGTCACTGTCCTCCAATATAACCTGTAGAGGAGAGTGTCAAGCATGGTACAGTTGGTCATTTTCCCCCAATATAACCTGTAGAGGAGAGTGTCAAGCATGGTACAGTTGGTCACTGTTCTCCAAGGGTCTGCGGGACCTGTAGAGGAGAGTGTCAAGCATGGTGCAGTTGATCATTGTCCCCCAATATAGTTGCATAGTTACATAGTAGGTGAGGTTGAAAAAAGACACAAGTCCATCAAGTCCAACCTATGTGTGTGATTATATGTCAGTATTACATTGTATATCCCTGTATGTTGTGGTCATTCAGGTGATTATCTAATAGTTTCTTGAAGCTATCAATGCTCCCCGCTGAGACCACCGCCTGTGGAAGGGAATTCCACATCCTTGCCGCTCTTACAGTAAAGAACCCTCTACGTAGTTTAAGGTTAAACCTCTTTTCTTCTAATTGTAAATGAGTGGCCACGTGTCTTATTAAACTCTCTTCTGCGAAAAAGTTTTATCCCTATTGTGGGGTCACCAGTCCGGTATTTATATATTGTGGGGTCACCAGTCTGGTATTTGTATATTGTGGGGTCACCAGTCCGGTATTTATATATTGTGGGGTCACCAGTCCGGTATTTGTATATTGTGGGGTCACCAGTCCGGTATTTATATATTGTGGGGTCACCAGTCTGGTATTTGTATATTGTGGGGTCATCAGTCCGGTATTTATATATTGTGGGGTCACCAGTCCGGTATTTGTATATTGTGGGGTCACCAGTCCGGTATTTGTATATTGTGGGGTCACCAGTCCGGTATTTATATATTGTGGGGTCACCAGTCCGGTATTTGTATATTGTGGGGTCACCAGTCCGGTATTTGTATATTGTGGGGTCACCAGTACAGTATTTGTATATTGTGGGGTCACCAGTCCGGTATTTATATATTGTGGGGTCACCAGTCCGGTATTTATATATTGTGGGGTCACCAGTCCGGTATTTGTATATTGTGGGGTCACCAGTCCGGTATTTATATAATGAAATCATATCCCCTCTCAAGCGTCTCTTCTCCAGAGAGAATAAGTTCAGAGCTCACAACCTTTCCTCATAACTAAGATCCTCCAGACCCTTTATTAGCTTTGTTGCCCTTCTTTGTAGTCGCTCCATTTCCAGTACATCCTTCCTGAGGACTGGTGCCCAGAACTGGACAGCATACTCCAGGTGCGGCCGGACCAGAGTCTTGTAGAGCGGGAGAATTATCGTTTTATCTCTGGAGTTGATCCCCCTTTTAATGCCAATATTCTGTTTGCTTTATTAGCAGCAGCTTGGCATTGCATGTCATTGCTGAGCCTATCATCTACTAGGACCCCCAGGTCCGTTTCCATCCTAGATCCCCCCAGAGGTTCTCCCCCCAGTCTATAGATTGCATTCAGATTTTTGCCACCCAAATGCATTATTTTACATTTTTCTACATTGAACCTCATTTGCCATGTAGTCGCCCCTCCCCCATTCGTTTGTTCAGGTCTTTTTACAAGATTTCCACATCCTGCGGAGAAGTTATTGCCCTGCTTAGCTTAGTATCGTCTGCAAATACAGAGATTGAACTGTTTATCCCATCCTCCAGATCGTTTATGAACAAATTAAATAGGATTGGTCCCAGCACAGAACCCTGGGGGACCCCACTACCCACCCCTGACCATTCTGAGTACTCCCCATTTATCACCACCCTCTGAACTCTCCCTTGTAGCCAGTTTTCAATCCATGTACTCACCCTATGGTCCATGCCAACGCACCTTATTTTGTATAGTAAACGTTTATGGGGAACTGTGTCAAATGCTTTTGTAAAATCCAGATACACCACGTCTACGGGCCTTCCTTTATCTAGATGGCAACTCACCTCCTCCATAGAAGGTTAATAGATTGGTTTGGCAAGAACGATTCTTCATGAATCCATGCTGATTACTGCTAATGATATCATTCTTATTACTAAAATCTTGTATATAGTCCCTTATCATCCCCTCCAAGAGTTTACATACTATTGATGTTAGGCTAACTGGTCTGTAATTCCCAGGGATGTATTTCGGCCCTTTTTAAATATTGGTGCTACATTGGCTTTTCTCCAATCAGCTGGTACCATTCCAGTCAATAGACTGTCTGTAAAAATTAGGAATAACGGTCTGGCAATCACTTGACTGAGTTCCTTAAGTACCCTCGGATGCAAGCCATCTGGTCCCGGTGATTTATTAATGTTAAGTTTCTCAAGTCTAATTTTAATTCCGTCCTCTGTTAACCATGGAGGTGCTTCCTGTGTTGTGTCCTGAGGATAAACACTGCAGTTTTGGTTACTGAAGCCCCCTGATTCCCTCGTGAAGACTGAGGAGAAGAATAAATTCAATACCTTCGTCATCTCCCCATCCTTTGTAACCAGATGTCCTTCCTCATTCTTTATGGGGCCAATATGGTCTGTCCTCCCTTTTTTACTGTTTACATACTTAAAGAATTTCTTGGGATTTTTTTTGCTCTCCTCCGCTATGTGTCTTTCATTTCCTGACAGACTCCATGGCAGCAACGTGTGGGTTAAGTCCCGCCTCTACTACCCTATAGGACACTACTCCCATAAATCTTTGCTCCCTGCCCCCGGCCGTGTTCTTTTTTTGTCCTCCTCGCAAGACCTAGTGTTGGTCTTCCTACCTGAAGATGTTTATCCCCACGATCAAGGTTGGCCGAGCTGCGACTTGGATCAGGATAAGTCGCATTACTCCGCTAAGCCCTAGCTATTAGCAGGGTATAGAGTGGGGCGTTGGAAGAGGCGCAGGAAGAAGCCGTTTTCCCTGGCCACTGGCAGGCGAGGCCGCGCATGGGTTGGATAGCCAGCTATTAGCAGGTGACCCCTTGTTGCCCCTGGAAAGTCCGGTGTTTACCTTCGGCCTGATGATCGTGGTGGGATTGGTGAGATGTTTCCTTGCTATCATGGCAGCAGTTTCTGTTGGAATTCCTTGTTGTTCCTCTCCCTTGTGTGTCTTTTCCCCTCGTCTTACTGTTCATGTGGTTGCAGGCATGGCGGCTGGTTCTTCCAGGACACCGTAGTGAGGAGCGCTCGTTCAAGGTACAGGGATCCTCAAGCGTATGGGGTGGACGCCCTGACGGAGAAATGGTGGTTCAACAGAGCCTATGCCTTTCCGCCAACTCCGATCATCCTCCAATTCCTGAAGAGGCTCAGGGCAGAGACAGCAGAGGTGTTAGCGATAATTCCTTATTGGCCCAACAGGCCCTGGTTCCCTCTCCTAACACTCCTCAGTGTCCGAGATCCGATCCCTCTTCCATCCAGACCAGACCTCCTGTCTCCGGGGTCGAGGCTACACCCTTGCCCGGATCACCTGCGCCTAAGGGCTTGGCTTTTGAAAGGGGAAGGTTGGAGGCGCTAGGCTGCCCGGATGAAGTAATTCCCACTCTCCTTAGTTCAAGAAGGAATAGTACTAACCGAGTGTATGAGAGGATCTGGGCGAAATTTAGCAGCCATATGTCTTCCAGGTCCAACTCCTGTGATAATCTGGCGATTCAGGACGTTCTAAGTTTTCTGCAGACGGGTCTGGACATCTCACTGTCCGTCAGTTCTCTGCGTGTCCAGGTTTCCGCAATATCAGCTTTCTCCGGAGTCGCATGGGCCAAGCACCCTCTGGTCCAGCAATTTTTCAAAGGAGCAGTCAGGCTTAGGCCACAGAGGAAACCTAGATTCCCCAAATGGGATCTTCCGTTAGTCCTGGATTTCTTTGCTCAACTTAACAGATCTCTCTCAGTCAGAGAATTAACCCTCAAGACTTCATTCCTGATAGCTATAACTTCGGCGAAGAGGGTCTCGGAAATTCAATCCCTGGGGTCCAAGGAACCATTCATCACCTTTTTTCCGGACAGAGTGGTCCTACTACCAATGCTTGGGACAAATCCCAAAGTTACCTCGGTCTTTCACGAGAACCAGGATATCACACTCCCTGCCTTCAAATCCACTGGAGGTCCAGATCCACACCCTCTCGATGTAGGAGCTACTCTCAATCAATACCTGGAAGTTACGGCATCTTTCCGTCAATCTGAATTTCTTTTTGTTCTATTCCATGGGAAAAACAGGGGCTCTAGGGCTTCTGTCAGATCCATCGCGGCTTGGGTGGTTCAAGCCATTCAATGGGCTTACAGAGAGAAAGGCTTGGCTCCTCCTGAGGCGGTTACAGCTCACTCTACGAGAAGTCTTTCGACGTCCTGGGCGGCCTCACGTCATGTTGCTCCTGATGTGATCTGCAGAGCAGCTTCTTGGTCTTCGATTCATACCTTCATGACCCATTATTGTGTTGAGCCAGCAACCTTATCTTCTGTTAAATTTGGTTTAAGAGTGCTGTCGGCTGACAGTGTTAAATAAATCTTTTGTTCAGCATTTAGCCCACCCGGGTGTGTATGGCGAGTTATTTCCCACACGTTGCTGCCATGGAGTCTGTCAGGAAAACGGAAAATTCCTATCATAATACTTACCGTAATTTTCCTTTCCTGATGGACTCCATGGCAGCAGGAGTTCCCTCCCCGAATGGCTGAAGTAGGCTAGTTACCGAACACGGCCGGGGGCAGGGAGCAAAGATTTATGGGAGTAGTGTCCTATAGGGTAGTAGAGGCGGGACTTAACCCACACGTTGCTGCCATGGAGTCCATCAGGAAAGGAAAATTACGGTAAGTATTATGATAGGAATTTTCCGTTGTTCTATCTTAGCCGTCCTAATTACACCCTTACATTTCTTATTGCATTCTTTATAAAGTCTGAATGCTGTGGATGATCCCTCAACCTTGTATTTTTTGAAGGCCTTCTCCTTTGCTTTTATATGCATTTTTACATTGGAGTTAAGCCATTCAGGACTTTTGTTCGCTCTTTTAAATTTATTACCCAATGGGATACATTGGCTAATGCCCTTATTTAATATACTCTTAAAGCAAACCCATCTCTCCTCCGTATTCTTTGTTCCTAATATTTTATCCCAATTGATGCCTTTTAGCAAGGTTTGTAGTTTAGGGAAGTTGGCTCTTTTGAAATTCAGTGTCTTTGTATTCCCCTTATATTTCCTATTTGTGTGATTTATACTGAAACAAATTGACCTGTGATCGCTGTTACCTAAATTGCCCCGTATTTCCACATCTGTGATCAGGTCTGTATTGTTGGTAATCAGTAGATCCAGTAATGTTTTATTTCTAGTTGGTGCGTCTACCATCTGACCCATAAAATTGTCCTGCAAGACATTAAGGAACTGGCGAGCCTTAAATGAATGCGCGGTTCCCTCCGCCCAGTCTATGTCTGGATAATTAATATCCCCCATTATGATAACACTTCCCATCCTTGCTGCTAATCCAAATTGTGATAGGAGATCCGTCTCCACTTCCTCCCTCAGGTTAGGGGGCCTATAGCATACTCCCAGTATTATTTTCCCCTTAGCTTCATCCCTTTGGAGCTCTACCAATAAAGATTCCACCTCCTCCCTAGCCCCCTCAGTGATGTCATCTCTCACATTCACTTGTACATTATTCTTGATATATAGGCATACCCCTCCCCCTTTTTTACCCTCTCTATCCTTGCGGTATAGGGTATACCCTTGAATGTTTGCCAGCCAATCATGAGAGCTGTTGAACCAGGTCTCTGAAATTCCCACAAAATCCAAATCCTCCTCGTACAACAGTATCTCTAGTTCACCCATCTTGTCCGCCATGCTCCTGGCATTGGTGAACATGCCACATAGTTTAGACCGGTCGCATATTGTCCTCGTATTGGGTGTTTCAAGATTGCAACTAGGACTTGCTACTATACTCACCTTGTGGTTTTGTGCTTTGGTTAACCTACCACTAATGCCCCCAATACTACCCTCTGGAATATCTTCCGCGCTGGCTATCACTGTCTCTGGACCCTCCCCCCCATCGCCTAGTTTAAAAACCCCTCTAACTTTTTAGCCATCTTCATTCCCAGCAGATCTGCACCCTCCTCATTTAGGTGCAGTTCGTCCCTTCTATAGTACCGGTTATCGACTGAGAAGTCAGCCCAGTCCTCCAGGAACCCAAACCCCTCCTTACTACACCAGCTCTTCAGCCACTTGTTTACTTCCCTAATCTCCCTCTGCCTTTCTGGTGTGGCTCGATGTACCGGTAGTATTCCTGAGAACACTACCTTGGAGGTCCATTTCCTCAATTTAGCTCCCAAGTCCCTAAAATCGTTCTTTAGGACACTCCATCTGCCTCTGACTTTGTCATTGGTGCCAACGTGCACCATGACAGCCGGGTCTTCCCCAGCCCCTCCCAGTAATCTGTCCACCACATCCGTGATGTGCCACTGGAGGAGTTCTTCCCCTGGCAGCTAGGAGTGTCCCTCATCTCCAGCAGTGCTGGTCCCTGACTGGTTTCACCAATGTCACTCAATGGAGCGTACTTATTGGGATGCTCCAGTCCTGGTTTGGCCTCTCTGGCACTTCCCCCTCTACCCTTCCTGTCACCCATCTACTCTTTGCTAGTGCCTGCACCTCTTTGTCTCCACCCGCCTCTGTGCTGGCCCCTGCCGGCACCTGACGTGTACCTTCCTGGCTCTCCTTTAGTATGGAGGGACTTCTCAGTGCCGACAGTTGCTTCCCCAGATTCAGAACCTGGGCTGTAGAGGAGAGTGTCAAGCATGGTGTGGATGTTCACTGTTCTCCAAGGGTCTGGGGGACCTGTAGAGGAGAGTGTCAAGCATGGTGTGGTTGGTCACTGTCCTCCAAGGGTCTGCAGGACCTGTAGAGGAAAGAGTCAAGCACGGTGTGGTTGGTCACTGTCCTCCAAGGGTCTACAGGACCTGTAGAGGAGAGTGTCAAGCATGGTGTGGTTGGTCACTGTCCTCCAAGGGTCTGTGGGACCTGTAGAGGAAAGTGTCAAGCATGGGGTGGTTGGTCACTGTCCTCCAAGGGTCTGCAGGACCTGTAGAGGAAAGTGTCAAGCATGGTGTGGTTGGTCACTGTCCTCCAAGGGTCTGCAGGACCTGTAGAGGAGAGTGTCAAGCATGGTGCAGTTGGTCATTGCTCCTCAATATAACCTGTAGAAGAGAGTGTCAAGCATGGTGTGGTTGGTCACTGTCCTCCAAGGGTCTGCGGGACCTGTAGAGGAGAGTGTCAAGCATGGTGTGGTTGGTCATTGTCCCCCAATATAACCTGTAGAGGAGAGTGCCAAGCATGGTGTGGTTGGTCACTGTCCTCCAAGGGTCTGCGAGATCTGTAAAGGAGAGTGTCAAGCATGGTGTGGTTAATCATTGTCCTCCAAGGGTCTGTGAGACCTGTAGAGGAGAGTGTCAAGCATGGTGTGGTTGGTCATTGTCCCCCAATATAACCTGTAGAGGAGAGTGCCAAGCATGGTGTGGTTGGTCACTGTGCTCCAAGGGTCTGCGAGATCTGTAGAGGAGAGTGTCAAGCATGGTGTGGTTGGTCATTGTCCCCCAATATAACCTGTAGAGAAAAGTGTCAAGCATGGTGTGGTTGGTCACTGTCCTCCAAGGGTCTGCAGGACCTGTAGAAGAGAGTGTCAAGCATGGTGCAGTTGGTCATTGCTCCTCAATATAACCTGTAGAAGAGAGTGTCAAGCATGGTGTGGTTGGTCACTGTCCTCCAAGGGTCTGCGGGACCTGTAGAGGAGAGTGTAAAGCATAATGTGGTTGGTCACTGTTCTCCAAGGGTCTGCGAGATCTGTAGAGGAGAGTGTCAAGCATGGTGTGGTTAATCACTGTCCTCCAAGGGTCTGCGAGACCTGTAGAGGAGAGTGTCAAGCATGGTGTGGTTGGTCATTGTCCCCCAATATAACCTGTAGAGGAGAGTGTCAAGCATGGTGTGGTTGGTCACTGTCCTCGAAGGGTCTGCGAGACCTGTAGAGGGGAGGGCCCTGGGCAGGCAGGGGGTGTACCTGGCATGGTGCAGTTGGTGACTGTCCCCCCGGGGTGCGTATAACCTGTAGAAGGGATTGGCTAGGCCAGGCAGGAAGTGTGTCGGGCATGCTGTGGGTTACATAGTTACATAGTAGGTGAGGTTGAAAAAAGACACAAGTCCATCAAGTCCAACCTATGTGTGTGATTATGTGTCAGTATTACATTGTATATCCCTGTATGTTGCGGTCATTCAGGTGATTATCTAATAGTTTCTTGAAGCTATCAATGCTCCCCGCTGAGACCACCGCCTGTGGAAGGGAATTCCACATCCTTGCCGCTCTTACAGTAAAGAACCCTCTATGTAGTTTAAGGTTAAACCTCTTTTCTTCTAATTGTAATGAGCGGCCACGAGTCTTATTAAACTCTCTTCTGCGAAAAAGTTTTATCCCTATTGTGGGGTCACCAGTACAGTATTTGTAAATTGAAATAATATCCCCTCTCAAGCGTCTCTTCTCCAGAGAGAATAAGTTCAGAGCTCACAACCTTTCCTCATAACTAAGATCCTCCAGACCCTTTATTAGCTTTGTTGCCCTTCTTTGTACTCGCTCCATTTCCAGTACATCCTTCAAGGGTTGCCTTGACTTTACGCAAGTTTGGACCTCTACAGATGTAAGGCACTCCCTGGTATACCCGTTGTATTATTCCCATCCCCCCATTTCCATCAATCATTACACTGATGACAGACTACACTCTTACAGACTGACTACATGAGATTTTATAAAAGAAACATCACAACTTCAAGAATGACATCACCAATAATAAAAAATGCAGCTAAATGACAGAAGCACCTCTGAAGAAGACGTCGTCTTAGGACGTACATGTCAGCACCCAGAATCCACCACATGGGAGGTCTGTCACTATAGACGCACCTCGGAGGAAGACATACATGTCAGCACCCACAGAAGAATCCACCACATGGGAGGTCTGTCACCATGGGGATATGTTCCATGGATGACACCAACATATATATGGTGAATGAACCCTGATCAGGATGGGTCTGGAGGTCCCATAGATGTGTATTCTGTAGGCAGAAAGGTCTGGCTACTACTACACATGTGCAAACTTTACAATTGCCTCTGTGCTGATTTGCCTATTTGCAGATTGGGGTGATCTGGGGCAAACTGTGCAATGGAGTAGACTGGGAGCTTATAACTTCGCCCCATCCACAAGTCACAAATAGACAAATCAGGAGAAGTTTGTTCATTTGGCGATCTACAACCGTACATATAGTGTATGGCCTGCAAGAAATCTGCAGCAACCAACATTCTTAGGTAGACGTGTGACTGAAAGTTCAGTGATGCATGAAGTCCACAATTTAGATCATGTCCTCCGGATTCCAGTTCCTGCCAGTCTGCAGCAAGTTGGTTGTCAGCAAGACAAAGCTCCATGGACAAGGCCAAGCGGTGTGGAGGATCAGCCAGTCATCGACTGTGGTCACCTTCAGATTATTCCTTAGAAGAGTCACCAGGGGTTGAATAGAGGGCAGGAGATGAACACAGTGAGGATGACCAGTTGGGGACATCCTCTGTTGGCAGCCAGGACTAGCTGAACCTCCAGCTGCTGGACAATGTGAGGGGAATTCGGGGATCTCAGGGTGTGGTCACCTACAGATTATTTTTTATAAGTGTTACCCAGAGGTGACTAGAATGAAAGGCAGGAGATGAACGTGGTGAGGGTGACCAGCTGAGAACATGTTCTGTTGGCAGCCAAGACTAGCTGAACCTCCAGCTGCTGGATATTTGGTTGAGGAGAATTTGAAGTTCTGCAGATTTGGTTGCTCAGTCACGAGGGCGATGAGATCTTCCCACCTACAGAATCTGGTTGTTGAGCTGGCCCCGGTACTGCTCGAATTTCTTGTTTTCTTCGTCGCTGAGTGCATCTCCTGAAATGAGACAACATGGGACAATTACAGAGATATTCTAAAGAAGGGGCTGCATCAGCAGTATTGTTGACTCAAAAGAGCCAGTTGTATCTGGTGTGCGTTGGGCACAATGTGCTGAGTTCAGGAGTGCGTTACCCACAGAGTGCAAAATTTAGGAGCATGCTATGTACAGAGTGCAGAGTTCAGAAGTGCGCTACCCACAGAGTGCAGAATTCAGGAGTGCGTTACCCACAGAGTGCAGAATTCAGGAGTGCGTTACCCACAGAGTGCAAAATTTAGGAGCATGCTATGTACAGAGTACAGAGTTCAGGAGTGCGCTACCCACAGAGTGCAAAATTTAGGAGCATGCTATGTACAGAGTACAAAGTTCAGGAGTGCGCTACCCACAGAGTGCAGAATTCAGGAGTGCGCTACCCACAGAGTGCAGAATTCAGGAGTGCGCTACCCACAGAGTGCAGAATTCAGGAGTGCGCTACATGCAGAGTTCAGAATTCAGGAGCATGTTATGTGCAGAGTTCAGGAGTGCGATGTGTATAGAGTGGAGGGTCTAGGGGTGCACTATGCAGTGTACCACCCCACCCAAAGCTTCCTTGCATCTCTACTCTCATGCCCCCCACCCCCAAATCTGTCCCTTGTAAACACAAAAGGCTGGTCATGCTGTGTAATTGTCATACTTGGACACTGGACCAGATCTGACCACATCACGAGTGAGCTCCCATGTGATCAGTGTAAGTTCCCTCATTTCTTTATTCGTACATCAGGGGACACAGAGCCATAGTAATTACTATGCGGGTTATAGTCCACCTTCAGGTAATGGACACTGGCACACCCTAAACAGGAAGTTGCCTCCCTATATAACCCCTCCCACTACTGGGAGTACCTCAGTTTTTTCGCCAGTGCCTTAGGTGTTGGTCACGAGTAAAGATGTGCTGTGCTGAGCTCCACTGGAGCAATCCTTTCTGGGGCCAGCTATGCAGCCGGATCCATTCAAAGTGTCTTTTCAGGCCGAATTGAATGGTACCCGGACCTCGTATCTGAGGGAATGAGGTTTTGCCTGTAACGCTTCTCTTTTTAGAGAGCTGGACTCTGGGATCCAGTACTTTTGGTATTAAGGCCATAAAGTTTTACTGGCGGGTGCTATTACAGGCCCAGGATTGAGGGTCCCCGGTTCCTGAAGGTTTGTTAATGGAACCCACCGTGAAGAGTGAAGATTAGGTCTATTGGTTTTACCACAGAAAACCCTGCGGCGGGAAAGGTAGGTGGAGTTTTCTAAGGAATTTTTACATTTTCTTATGAAATGTCTCCTTTTAAAGTAAATGTTGTCATGCCTAAGTGTCACCACCGGGGGGCTGTATGGAGCACGTTGGTAAATGGTGATGTTTGCGTTCTGTGAAAGGATATATGTCCACTAGACACAGGAAAGTGATACTACTAATGTATGGAGAGTAGGTAATATAAAATGATGTCAAATAAAATCTCATAAACGTGATACAATCCTAGTGCATCAATTAACATAACCAAGTGAATAAAAATAACAAAAACGTAATGCACATAAAGCTTGATAAGTCCTGATAGGGATATAGCAAAACGAAAGTAAATCCAAGTAAAAATCCATTCAACTTATGATTATGTTAATTGATGCACTAGGATTGTATCACGTTTATGAGATTTTATTTGACATCGTTTTATATTACGTACTCTCCATACGTTAGTAGTATCACTTTCCTGTGTCCAGTGGACATATTTCCTTTCGCGCAGCGCAAACATCACCATTTAGCCATTTAGTATTTTTTCTGTTTGGATCAGATTCGCAGGTGTTTGCCGCAGTTCCCCTTAGATTGGGTGAATAGACAGCGCGGGAGTCATCTTATTTACACATGTATGGAGCACGCACCTTCTCATGCTTTGCTCAGAGGTCACGCTGTGCCGTAGAAGCAGCAGACTTTTCTTTTTTTCCTCCGGCTAGAAGGCGGACCTCCGGTAAGTTTTTGGGGGGTTTTGCTTCCTCCAGACACCCCCCCCCCCACCTGGGCTGAACTTTTCCCCTCTTCATGAGGCTGAGTATAAGGGAGAATTGAAAACGATCGTCAGTGCCGTTTTCTTTCACTGCCCCTACTCGGCGGCGGCTTCCAGGTCTCCTCCATGCCATCCCTCCCTCACTCACAAGCCGATCCCGTCGGATCAGAGGCCCGTGCTTGCGCGGGAAAACTCTTTTTTTTGAAAGAGAAAGGAGGTAGGGGCGGGGCTTAGCGCAGCGTTGGCGTCCCCCAACGCGGGCGTGTGTTTTTAAAAAAAAAAAAAACAAACCTCCATTTGTGCTGGCTGCAAAATTCTCGGAGGGACACGAGCAAAGAGGAGCATGAAAGAGGTTTTGGTGACACGGGCATTTCCTATTTGACACATTTCCTATTTGCATCAGGCTGAGCGTTAATAGCAGCGGCAGTGGCTGGACTATTGCTCAAGCAGTGGATGCGATTTCTCCTGGTAGTAAAAAGTTGGAATTCTTATTAAAAAAGAAGCCTTTTTTCTCTGGCAGATTGAGTGTCTCAGCCTGCGCTGATGGTAATTGGTTAATCCTTGAGAGACCAGTTTAAACAGGTGCTCAAGGTTATCCTGCTCAGCAGGCCCAGGATCTGGCAGCTTTATGTTCATAATAGTTGCTATGAGAGATTCTATCCTTCAGGCCTTGCACCATTTGCTAAGCACCATGCAGAAGCTCCTGGCTAGTCTTCCTATTTGCGGTGAAACGGCTATTTGGGGATGTTTTGGGTAATACATCCAAAGAAATTCTAGTGGAAAAAGTACCCCTTTTGCCATTAAAGAAAAAGAGTAAATGTATTTTCGTTTTAAAGCTCCTTCTTCTGTGCCAGGGGCATCAGCCTCCAGGCAGTCAAGGCGGCTTCTGCCATCAGGTTCAAAAGATTGGAGAGGAAACCTACAAGATACTGAAGCCTCCTTATGAGGAGGCGCCCCTGCTCGCTTAATAGGGGGGAATTCTTCTGCAGTTCTCAAGGATCTGGCAGGAAGAGTGTCAACACGAATGGGGGACTTTCTCAATAGCTCCAAGGTACAAACTGGAGTTCCAAGAGTTCCCGTCTCCTCGTTTTCTCAGATCAAACATTCCTAAGGATCCAGAGAAAAAGAAGTCTTTCTCTCAGGCATTGGACCATCTTTTGGCAAAAAGGGATCATGGTGGCACCCATGTAAAAGCAGAGGTTGGGGTTTGGTTAAATCCAAACGGACATTCTGGATCTCAAAAATTCAAATTTAATTTCCCGAATATAACCACTCTTTTTTCGCATGGAGTCAATCAAATTAGTTATCTCCATCCTACAAGGAGGAGAACTTCTGGCATCAATCGACGTCAAAGATGCATACCTCCATATGCCTATTTCCTCGCTCTCTAGTAATATCTACTTTTTATGGTGGAAATTCTTCATTTTCAGTGTGTAGCTCTGCTTTCCGGTCTAGCTACTGCACCTTGGGTGTTTACAAAGGTTCGGGCCCCTCTTCTAGCCAGATTAAGGGCCCGAGGTATAACGATTATGGTTCACCTGGACGATCTGTTCTTGATAGTCCAGTCGGTAGCCCGCTTAGACCAAAGTATGGTCACCACATTCAACTACCTGGAAAATCTAGGTCGGATTCTCAACCTAGGAGAAATCTTCTCTAAATCCATGAAAAAGGCTAAAATACTTGGGTCTGATCATAGGTACACCCCGAAAAGGGGTATTCTTGCTCCAGGCAAAGATCAGAGCCATAAAGGAACTGATTTGGGTGGTCGAAGCAAGATGAATTCTTCTATTCAACTTTGCATGAGGTTGTTGGGAAAGATGGTGGCTTCATTCAAGGCCGTTCCTTAAGCTCAGTTTCATTCGAGACTGCTGCAAAACAGTATCCTATTAGCTTGGAACAAAGGGTTCAAGCTCTAGATTCCCAATGTGTCTGACTCCAAAGCCTACGGTCACATCCCCCTGAAAGCTCCCGATCTCGTCTGATCTTGGAGGCTAAGCAGGGTCGGGCCTAGTTAGTACCCAGATAGACCATCTGGAAATACCAGGTGCTGTAGGCTGGGTACGCCGGAGCCTCAGTTTATGGTTAATATCCAAAAATCTGCAAAGGGGAAAATCCTTCCTTCAGTTACCACGGAAGTGGCCCAGATCAGAAATAGCCTTGCCCATTATCATTCTAGAAATTCAGGCAGAGCACTTGGTTCTGAGGGCCTGAACATTCAGTTTACGGTATTGTCCTGTCAGGATTCAATCCGACTATGCCACAGTAATGGCCTATATTAATCACCAAGGGGGCACAAGAAATTGTGCGACCCAAGGAAAGGTGAATCATAGCCTATCTTGGGCAGAAGACAATGTACTTTGAGTATCAGCGGTCTTCATTCTAGGAATAGAAAATTGGCAGGCGGACTACTTGAGTTGTTGTCGGGAAAATAGTTCCTTCACCTCGATATCTTCCTGTCAATATGTCAAAGATGGGGGATCCCAGACATAGATCTGTTTACGTCCAGGTTCAACAAAGAAATCGACAACTTTGTGTCAAAAACAAAGGATCCGCTAGCGTGTGGAGCAGGTGCCTTGCTATTACCGTGGAATCGGTTCTCACGGATTTATGCATTCCCTCCTATTCTGCCTGCGTCCACGACTTCTTCACATGATCAAGCAGGAAGGGAAGTCAGTGATTCTTGTGGCCCCCAGTGGGGCCCAGGAAATCTTGGTGTGTAGAGATCGTAAAGATGACAGTAGGGGACCCATAGACCCTACCACCTCGGCCAGACCTTCTTTCGCAAGGTCCGGTATTCCATCCTACTTTACAAACGCTAAATTTAACGGTTTGGCTATTGAGACCCACACTCTGAAGAAACGTGGGCTGTCAGGTTCAGTGGTTTCTATCTTGGTTAATGCAAGGGAGCCGGTCTCCATAATTATATATTATGGAGTCTGGGAATGCATATGCCTCCTGGTGTGAAACCAGGGGTTGGACCCCAGGAAATAGGTCAAAGGTAGAATCCTTGACTTTCTGCAGATGGGGTGAGAAATAAAGCTGGCCTTGAGTGCTTTCTAAGGACAGGTCTCGGCCTTATCGGTATTATTTCAATGACCACTTGCTTTGCATTCTTTGATTCGTAACTTTATTCAGCGGGTAACTTGGCTTAATCCCCGGTTAGGTCACCCCTGAACCCTTGGGACTTGAATTTAATTTTGGCGGCATTACAAAACAGCCTTTTTTTGGACCGATACGACATATTCCTTTTTTGACAAGGAAACAATTTTTTCTGGTAACCATATCTGCTGCAAGAAGGGTATCAGAATTGGCTGCTTTTTCTTGTAAAGAGCCATATTATTATTATTGTTCACAAGGATAAGGTAGTATGGCGTCCCCATCCTAACTTTCTACCGAAGGTAGTATCAGGTTTTTATCTAAACCAGGATATTGTGCTACCTTCATTTTTTCCAGAACCCTGTTCTACGGAAGAGAAGTCACTTCATTCTCTTGATGTGGTGAGAGCAGTCAAAGTCTACTTAAAGGCGACTGCTCAGATTCAGAAAACGGATGTTTTGTTTGTGTTGCCTGAAGGTCCTAAAAGAGGACAGACAGCATGGAAATCTACTATTTCTAAATGGACTCGACAAGTAATCGTTCAAGCTTATGGTTTAAAGAGGTAGTTCTACCCTCTCAAATCAAAGCACAATCCTCTAGGGCTGTGAGTGCTTCGTGGGCAGTGCATCACCAAGCCTCCATGGCTCAAATCTGCAAGGCCGCAACTTAGTCTTCAGTCCATACATTTACCAGATTCTATCAGGTGGATGTAAAAAGACATGAGGATATCGCCTTTGGGCGCAGTGTGCTGCAGGCTGCAGTATAAGTCCTCTGATCTCATGGTGCCCTACTTTTTGTTGTGTCCCCTCCCCTCAGTTGGCATTGCTATGGTACATCCCACATAGTAATTACTATGGCTCTGTGTCCCGTGATGTACTTCAAAAGAAAAGGATTTTACAGGTAAGCTGTTTTAAAAAACCTATTTTTATACACTGAAGATGATACATTTCCCGCAACCAATGGGTGACAGCACAGAAAACATCCACCACAGAATAGAATCCCACCAATGTCTGCAGAGTCGGTCAGCTGGAACCAAGCCTGTCAATGGAAAAATCCCCCAGATATTGATCCAGGTTGTCCCCGATCGCTCCACCTTTGTGCTCCTTTCCCTCGCTGGTTAGAAAATTATTTCAGTGGTGGTGATTCTTGTTTCAGTGAAGACAAATCACTAGGAGATTCTGATCTGTACATTATAAGACTCCAATATCAGAGCTTCATTGTCATTATGGGGGTCTCTAGAAGAGCTCCATACATCCAGGAATGGTCAGTTCCTCTGATATAGAAGCTGCTCTGGAGATTTTCTGTCAGTTTGATGAATCTTTTTATGTTCATTCTTTCACTAGCGCCACCCGAATTTCAGCATCATTTACTAGTATTGGGGGGTTGGTGGAGGAGGAGTGTTGCTGGGGGTGCCGGGGTTGGCGGAGGACGAGCGTTCCTGGGGGTTCCAGGGTTGAAATAGAGGGGCGTTCCTGGAGGTGCTGGGGTTTGTGGAGGTGACAGGGTTGGTAAAAGAGGAGCATTCCTGGGGTGCCAGGGTTGGTGAGTTCTGGGGTTGGCAGAGGGTGGGCTTTTCTGGGGTTGGCAGAAGAGAAGCATTCCTGGGGGTGCCATAGTTGGTGGAAGAGGAGCGTTCCTGGGGTTGGCAGAAAAGGACCTTTCTTGGGGGTGCTGGGCTTTGTGGAAGAGTAGTGTTACTGGGGCTGTCAGGGTTGGCGGAAGAGGGGAGTTGCTGGGGGGGCCTGGGGTTGGTGGAAGAGGAGCGTTCCTGGGGGTGTCGGGTTTCGCCAAAGAGGGGAGTTGCTAAGGGTGCCAGGGTTGGTGGAAGAGGAGTGTTCCTGGGGGTGACGGGGTTAGTAGAAGAGGGGAGTTGCTGGGGGTGCCAAGGTTGGTAAAAGAAGAGTGTTCCTGGGGGTGCCAGGGTTAGTGTAAAAAGGAGCGTTCCTGGGGGTGCCAGGGTTGGCAAAGGGTGGGGGTGCCAGGGTTGGTGGAAGAGGAGCATTTCTGGGGGTGCCGGGGTTGGCGGAAGAGGGGAGTTGCCAAGGATGGGGGGAGAGGAGCGTTCCTGAGGGTGCCGGGGTAGGTTGAAGAGGAGCATTGCTAAGGGTGCCGGGGTTGGTGGAAGAGGAGAGTTCCTGGGGGTGCCAAGGTTGCTAGAAGAATAGTGTTCCTGGGGGTGCCAGGGTTAGTGGAAGAGGAGCGTTCCTGGGGGTGCCAGAGTTGGCAGAGGGTGAGCATTCCTGGGGGTGCCAAGGTTGGCAGAAGAGGGGAGTTGCTGGGGTTGACAGGGTTGGTGGAAGAGAAGTGTTCCTGGGGGTGATGGGGTTGGTGAAAGAGGGGAGTTGCTGGGGGTGCCGAGTTTGGTGGAAGAGAAGCGCTCCTGGGAGTGCCAGGGTTGGTAAAAAAGGAGCGTTCCTGGGGGTGCCTGGGGTTGGTAGAAGAGGAGCGTTCCTGGGGGTGCCTGGGGTTGGTGGAGGTGACAGGGTTGGTAAAAGAGGAGCATTCCTGGGGGTGCCAGGGTTGGTGAGTTCTGGGGTTGGCAGAGGGTGGGCTTTTCTGGGGTTGGCAGAAGAGAAGCATTCCTGGGGGTGCCATAGTTGGTGGAAGAGGAGCGTTCCTGGGGTTGGCAGAAAAGGACCTTTCTTGGGGGTGCTGGGCTTTGTGGAAGAGTAGTGTTACTGGGGCTGTCAGGGTTGGCGGAAGAGGGGAGTTGCTGGGGGGGCCTGGGGTTGGTGGAAGAGGAGCGTTCCTGGGGGTGTCGGGTTTCGCCAAAGAGGGGAGTTGCTAAGGGTGCCAGGGTTGGTGGAAGAGGAGTGTTCCTGGGGGTGACGGGGTTAGTAGAAGAGGGGAGTTGCTGGGGGTGCCAAGGTTGGTAAAAGAAGAGTGTTCCTGGGGGTGCCAGGGTTAGTGTAAAAAGGAGCGTTCCTGGGGGTGCCAGGGTTGGCAAAGGGTGGGGGTGCCAGGGTTGGTGGAAGAGGAGCATTTCTGGGGGTGCCGGGGTTGGCGGAAGAGGGGAGTTGCCAAGGATGGGGGGAGAGGAGCGTTCCTGAGGGTGCCGGGGTAGGTTGAAGAGGAGCATTGCTAAGGGTGCCGGGGTTGGTGGAAGAGGAGAGTTCCTGGGGGTGCCAAGGTTGCTAGAAGAATAGTGTTCCTGGGGGTGCCAGGGTTAGTGGAAGAGGAGCGTTCCTGGGGGTGCCAGAGTTGGCAGAGGGTGAGCATTCCTGGGGGTGCCAAGGTTGGCAGAAGAGGGGAGTTGCTGGGGTTGACAGGGTTGGTGGAAGAGAAGTGTTCCTGGGGGTGATGGGGTTGGTGAAAGAGGGGAGTTGCTGGGGGTGCCGAGTTTGGTGGAAGAGAAGCGCTCCTGGGAGTGCCAGGGTTGGTAAAAAAGGAGCGTTCCTGGGGGTGCCTGGGGTTGGTAGAAGAGGAGCGTTCCTGGGGGTGCCTGGGGTTGGTGGAGGTGACAGGGTTGGTAAAAGAGGAGCATTCCTGGGGGTGCCAGGGTTGGTGAGTTCTGGGGTTGGCAGAGGGTGGGCTTTTCTGGGGTTGGCAGAAGAGAAGCATTCCTGGGGGTGCCATAGTTGGTGGAAGAGGAGCGTTCCTGGGGTTGGCAGAAAAGGACCTTTCTTGGGGGTGCTGGGCTTTGTGGAAGAGTAGTGTTACTGGGGCTGTCAGGGTTGGCGGAAGAGGGGAGTTGCTGGGGGGGCCTGGGGTTGGTGGAAGAGGAGCGTTCCTGGGGGTGTCGGGTTTCGCCAAAGAGGGGAGTTGCTAAGGGTGCCAGGGTTGGTGGAAGAGGAGTGTTCCTGGGGGTGACGGGGTTAGTAGAAGAGGGGAGTTGCTGGGGGTGCCAAGGTTGGTAAAAGAAGAGTGTTCCTGGGGGTGCCAGGGTTAGTGTAAAAAGGAGCGTTCCTGGGGGTGCCAGGGTTGGCAAAGGGTGGGGGTGCCAGGGTTGGTGGAAGAGGAGCATTTCTGGGGGTGCCGGGGTTGGCGGAAGAGGGGAGTTGCCAAGGATGGGGGGAGAGGAGCGTTCCTGAGGGTGCCGGGGTAGGTTGAAGAGGAGCATTGCTAAGGGTGCCGGGGTTGGTGGAAGAGGAGAGTTCCTGGGGGTGCCAAGGTTGCTAGAAGAATAGTGTTCCTGGGGGTGCCAGGGTTAGTGGAAGAGGAGCGTTCCTGGGGGTGCCAGAGTTGGCAGAGGGTGAGCATTCCTGGGGGTGCCAAGGTTGGCAGAAGAGGGGAGTTGCTGGGGTTGACAGGGTTGGTGGAAGAGAAGTGTTCCTGGGGGTGATGGGGTTGGTGAAAGAGGGGAGTTGCTGGGGGTGCCGAGTTTGGTGGAAGAGAAGCGCTCCTGGGAGTGCCAGGGTTGGTAAAAAAGGAGCGTTCCTGGGGGTGCCTGGGGTTGGTAGAAGAGGAGCGTTCCTGGGGGTGCCTGGGGTTGGTGGAGGTGACAGGGTTGGTAAAAGAGGAGCATTCCTGGGGGTGCCAGGGTTGGTGAGTTCTGGGGTTGGCAGAGGGTGGGCTTTTCTGGGGTTGGCAGAAGAGAAGCATTCCTGGGGGTGCCATAGTTGGTGGAAGAGGAGCGTTCCTGGGGTTGGCAGAAAAGGACCTTTCTTGGGGGTGCTGGGCTTTGTGGAAGAGTAGTGTTCCTGGGGCTGTCAGGGTTGGCGGAAGAGGGGAGTTGCTGGGGGTGCCTGGGGTTGGTGGAAGAGGAGCGTTCCTGGGGGTGTCGGGTTTCGCCAAAGAGGGGAGTTGCTAAGGGTGCCAGGGTTGGTGGAAGAGGAGTGTTCCTGGGGGTGACGGGGTTAGTAGAAGAGAGGAGTTGCTGGGGGTGCCAAGGTTGGAGAGAGAGAAGCATTCCTGGGGGTGACGGGGTTAGTAGAAGAGGGGAGTTGCTGGGGGTGCCAGGGTTGGTAGAAGAAGAGTTTTCCTGGGGGTGCCAGGGTTAGTGTAAAAGGAGCGTTCTTGGGGGTGCCAGGGTTGGCAAAGGGTGGGGGTGCCAGGGTTGGTGGAAGAGGAGCATTTCTGGGGGTGCCGGGGTTGGCGGAAGAGGGGAGTTGCCAAGGATGGAGGGAGAGGAGCGTTCCTGGGGGTGCCGGGGTAGGTTGAAGAGGAGCATTGCTGAGGGTGCCGGGGTTGGTGGAAGAGGAGAGTTCCTGGGGGTGCCAAGGTTGCTAGAAGAATAGTGTTCCTGGGGGTGCCAGGATTAGTGGAAGAGGAGCGTTCCTGGGGGTGCCAGGGTTGGCAGAGGGTGAGCATTCCTGGGGGTGCCAAGGTTGGCAGAAGATTGGAGTTGCTGGGGTTGACAGGGTTGGTGGAAGAGAAGTGTTCCTGGGGGTGATGGGGTTGGTGAAAGAGGGGAGTTGCTGGGGGTGCCGAGTTTGGTGGAAGAGAAGCGCTCCTGGGAGTGCCAGGGTTGGTAAAAAAGGAGCGTTCCTGGGGGTGCCTGGGGTTGGTAGAAGAGGAGCGTTCCTGGGGCTGCCTGGGGTTGGTAGAAGAAGATTTTCATGGGGGTGCCTGGGGTTGGTGGAAGAGGAGCATTCCTGGGAGTGCCAGGGTTGGCAGAGGGTGAGCATTCCTGGGGGTGCCGAGGTTGGCAGAAGAGGGGAGTTGCTGGAGTTGCCAGGGTTGGTGGAAGAGGAGTGTTCCTGGGGGTGATGGGGTTGGAAGAGGGGAGTTGTTGGGGATGCCGAGTTTGGTGGAAGAAGAGCGTTCCTGGGAGTGCCAGAGTTGGTAGAAGAGGAGCGTTCCTGGGGTTAGTGGAAGAGGAGCGTTCCTGGGAGTGCCAGGGTTGGTAAAAGAGGAGCGTTCCTGGGAGTGCCTGGGGTTGGTAGAAGAGGAGCGTTCCTGGGGGTGCCTTGGGGCTGGTGGAAGAGGAGCGTTCCTGGGGGTGAGGAGGTTGGCAAAAGAGGGGAGTTGCTGGGGTTGCCAGGGTTGGTGGAAGAGGAGTGTTCCTGAAGGTGATGGGGTTTGTGAAAGAGGGGAGTTGCTGGGGATGCCAAGGTTGGTGGAAGAGAAGCGTTCCTGGGGGTGCCTCGGGTTGGTGGAAGAGGAGCGTTTCTGGGGGTGCCTGGGGTTAGTGGAAGAGGAGCGTTCCTGGGAGTGCCAGGGTTGGTAAAAGAGGAGCGTTCCTGGGGTGCCTGGGGTTGGTGGAAGAGGAGCGTTCCTGGGAGTGCCTGGGGTTGTTAGAAGAGGAGCGTTCCTGGGGGTGCCTTGGGGCTGGTGGAAGAGGAGCGTTCCTGGAGGTGAGGAGGTTGGCAAAAGAGGGGAGTTGCTGGGGATGCCAAGGTTGGTGGAAGAGAAGCTTTCCTGGGGGTGCCTCGGGTTGGTGGAAGAGGAGCGTTTCTGGGGTGCCTGGGGTTGGTGGAAGAGGAGTGTTCCTGGGAGTGCCAGGGTTGGTAGAAGAGGAGCGTTCCTGGGGTGCCTGGGGTTGGTGGAAGAGGAGCGTTCCTGGGGGTGCCTGGGGTTGATGGAAGAGGAGCGTTCCTGGAGATGCCTTGGGGCTGGTGGAAGAGGCGCATTCCTGGGGGTGAGGAGGTTGGCAGAAGAGGGGAATTGCTGGGGTTGCTAGGGTTGATGGAAGAGGAGTGTTCCTGAAGGTGATGGGGTTTGGGGAAGAGGGGAGTTGCTGGGGGTGCCAAGGTTGGTGGAAGAGGAGCGTTCCGGGGGTGCCTTGGGTTGGTGGAAGAGGAGCGTTCCTGGGGGTGCCTTTGGTTGGTGGAAGAGGAGCGTTCCTGGGGGTGCTGGGGTTGACCAAAGAGGGAAGTTGATGGGGGTGCCAGAGTTGGTGGAAGAGGCGCATTCCTGGGGAGTGCCAGGGTTGGTGGAAGAGGAGCATTTCTGGGGTTGCCAGGGTTGGCAGATGGTGGGCATTCCTGGGGGTGCCAGGGTTGGTGGAGGAGGAGCGTTCCTGGGGGTGCCAGGTTTGACAGACAGTGGGCGATCGTGGGGGTAACGGGGTTGGTGCAAGAAGGGGGTTGCTGGGGGTGCCAGGGTTAGCAGAGGGTGGGCGTTCCTGGGGGTTCCCGGGTTGGCGGAAGAGGGGAGTTGCTGGGGTTGACAGGGTTGGTGGAAGAGAAGTGTTCCTGGGGGTGATGGGGTTGGTGAAAGAGGGGAGTTGCTGGGGGTGCCGAGTTTGGTGGAAGAGAAGCGCTCCTGGGAGTGCCAGGGTTGGTAAAAAAGGAGCGTTCCTGGGGGTGCCTGGGGTTGGTAGAAGAGGAGCGTTCCTGGGGCTGCCTGGGGTTGGTAGAAGAAGATTTTCATGGGGGTGCCTGGGGTTGGTGGAAGAGGAGCATTCCTGGGAGTGCCAGGGTTGGCAGAGGGTGAGCATTCCTGGGGGTGCCGAGGTTGGCAGAAGAGGGGAGTTGCTGGAGTTGCCAGGGTTGGTGGAAGAGGAGTGTTCCTGGGGGTGATGGGGTTGGAAGAGGGGAGTTGTTGGGGATGCCGAGTTTGGTGGAAGAAGAGCGTTCCTGGGAGTGCCAGAGTTGGTAGAAGAGGAGCGTTCCTGGGGTTAGTGGAAGAGGAGCGTTCCTGGGAGTGCCAGGGTTGGTAAAAGAGGAGCGTTCCTGGGAGTGCCTGGGGTTGGTAGAAGAGGAGCGTTCCTGGGGGTGCCTTGGGGCTGGTGGAAGAGGAGCGTTCCTGGGGGTGAGGAGGTTGGCAAAAGAGGGGAGTTGCTGGGGTTGCCAGGGTTGGTGGAAGAGGAGTGTTCCTGAAGGTGATGGGGTTTGTGAAAGAGGGGAGTTGCTGGGGATGCCAAGGTTGGTGGAAGAGAAGCGTTCCTGGGGGTGCCTCGGGTTGGTGGAAGAGGAGCGTTTCTGGGGGTGCCTGGGGTTAGTGGAAGAGGAGCGTTCCTGGGAGTGCCAGGGTTGGTAAAAGAGGAGCGTTCCTGGGGTGCCTGGGGTTGGTGGAAGAGGAGCGTTCCTGGGAGTGCCTGGGGTTGTTAGAAGAGGAGCGTTCCTGGGGGTGCCTTGGGGCTGGTGGAAGAGGAGCGTTCCTGGAGGTGAGGAGGTTGGCAAAAGAGGGGAGTTGCTGGGGATGCCAAGGTTGGTGGAAGAGAAGCTTTCCTGGGGGTGCCTCGGGTTGGTGGAAGAGGAGCGTTTCTGGGGGTGCCTGGGGTTGGTGGAAGAGGAGCGTTCCTGGGAGTGCCAGGGTTGGTAGAAGAGGAGCGTTCCTGGGGTGCCTGGGGTTGGTGGAAGAGGAGCGTTCCTGGGGGTGCCTGGGGTTGATGGAAGAGGAGCGTTCCTGGAGATGCCTTGGGGCTGGTGGAAGAGGCGCATTCCTGGGGGTGAGGAGGTTGGCAGAAGAGGGGAATTGCTGGGGTTGCTAGGGTTGATGGAAGAGGAGTGTTCCTGAAGGTGATGGGGTTTGGGGAAGAGGGGAGTTGCTGGGGGTGCCAAGGTTGGTGGAAGAGGAGCGTTCCGGGGGTGCCTTGGGTTGGTGGAAGAGGAGCGTTCCTGGGGGTGCCTTTAGTTGGTGGAAGAGGAGCGTTCCTGGGGGTGCTGGGGTTGACCAAAGAGGGAAGTTGATGGGGGTGCCAGAGTTGGTGGAAGAGGCGCATTCCTGGGGAGTGCCAGGGTTGGTGGAAGAGGAGCATTTCTGGGGTTGCCAGGGTTGGCAGATGGTGGGCATTCCTGGGGGTGCCAGGGTTGGTGGAGGAGGAGCGTTCCTGGGGGTGCCAGGTTTGACAGACAGTGGGCGTTCGTGGGGGTAACGGGGTTGGTGCAAGAAGGGGGTTGCTGGGGGTGCCAGGGTTAGCAGAGGGTGGGCGTTCCTGGGGGTTCCTGGGTTGGCGGAAGAGGAGCATTCCTGGGGGTGCCATGGTTGGAAGAAAAGGGGAGTTGCTGGGGGTGCCAGGGTTGGAGGGAGAGGAGCGTTCCTGGGGGTGATGGGGTAGGTGGAAGAGGAGCATTGCTGAGGGTGCCAGGGTTGGTGGAAGAAGAGCGTTCCTGGGGGTGCCAGAATTAGGGAAGAGGAGCATTTCTGTGGGTGCAGGGGTTGGCAGAGGGTGGGAGTTCCTGGGAGTGCCGAGGTTGGCAGAAGAGGAGCATTCTTACGGGTGCCCGAGTTGGCAGAAAAGGAGCATACTTGGGGGTGCCAGGGTTGGTAGAGAAGGGGTGTCGCTGGGGGTGGTGGAGAAGGAGTATGCTTGGGGGAGCTGGTTGTGGTTACATAGTTGGTAAGATTGAAAAAAGACACAAGTCCATCAAGTCCAACCTATGTGCGTGATTATATGTCAGTATTACATTGTATATCCCTGTATGTTGTGGTCGTTCAGGTGCTTATCTAAGAATTTCAAATAACTATTGATGCCCCCCGCTGAGACCACCGCCTGTGGAAGAGGTAATTTCACATCCTTACCGCTCTTACCGTAAAAAACCCTCTACGCTGTTTCCGGTTAAGTCACTTAATTTTAGGGAATGGCCACGAGTCTTTTTAAATGCCCTTCCGCCGAAAAGTTTTATCCCTATTGTGGGGTCACCAGTACGGTATTTGTATATTGTGGGGTCACCAGTCCGGTATTTATACAATGAAATCATATCCCCTCTCAAGCGTCTCTTCTCCAGAGAGAATAAGTTCAGAGCTCACAACCTTTCCTCATAACTAAGATCCTCCAGACCCTTTATTAGCTTTGTTGTCCTTCTTTGTAGTCGCTCCACTTCCAGTACATCCTTCCTGAGGACTGGTGCCCAGAACCAAAATCCCTTAATCTATTTGCTTATTACCGAAACCTGGTTCCAGAAATTTGACACTACCTCTCCAGCTGCCCTGTCTGACAGTGGCCTCCTCTGGACTCACTCCACCAGACCCAGTGGATGAAAAGGAGGTGGTGTCGGACTTCTCCTCTCCCCACAATGCACCTTTCAGGTTCTTCCCACACCTCCCTCTCTTTCCCCCTGCTCTTTCGAAGTGCAGTGCATTCGTCTTTTCTCTCCAGCTTTTCTGAGGGTCGCAGTCATTTATCGGCCTCCTGGACCAGTGTCACGCTTTCTGGATGACTTCTCTGCAGGGCTCCCCTACATACCTGCCATCATCCTAGGTGACTTCAACATTCCAAAACCATGTTAATACTGCAACCACTTCTCAACTGCTCAACCTAACCTCCTCTTTTAACCTAACACAATGGACACAAACCACCATTCATTCCAACGGCAATACTCTCGACCTCATATTCTCCCATCCCTGCACTCCCTGCAACCTCTCTAACACCCCCTTTCCTCTCTCTGTTCACAACCTTATCCGTTCCACACTCTCCTTGTCTCCTATATCCCATGCTGCCAACCCACAAACCACTACCCGCAGGAACCTTCGCAACCTCAACCCTTCTCTTCTTCATTCTGCTACTGATGGCCTTTATGACAAAATCTCACCCCTGTCCTGCCCAGACTTAACCACTTCCATCTTCAACAACAACGCTGTCATCCTCCCTAGACGTACTTGCTCCTCTTTCTATATGCAGAACCAGGCCCCGTCTGCCACAACCCTGGCAAACAGACGACACCAGAAGTCTCAAGAGACACAGCCGTGCTCTTGAGCGAGGATGGCATAAATCTAAATCCCTGCAAGACTTTACTCTCTACAAATCTGCCCTTCTCAAATACAACTCCTGCCTCCACACTGCTAAACAAGCCTACTACAACACTCTGATCAAAACCCTTTCATCGAAACCTCGTCAACTCTTTTCTACCTTAATTCCTTACTTCACCCCACACTGCCCCCACCCACCAACTTTATTACCGCTCAACAGATTGCCAACCATTTCAAAAACAAAATCGACACAATTCGCAAGGAGATATCTAGCATTCAACTTCCTCCATCTGTTCTTCATGAATCCATGCTGATTACTGCTAATGATACCGTTCTCATTACTAAAATCTTGTATATAGTCCCTTATCATCCCCTCCAAGAGTTTACATACTATTGATGTTAGGCTAACTGGTCTGTAATTCCCAGGGATGTATTTTGGGCCCTTTTTAAATATTGGTGCAACATTGGCTTTTCTCCAATCACCTTGTACCATTAGGAACAATGGGCTGGCAATTACTTGACTGAGTTCCTTAAGGACCCTCGGGTACAAGTCATCTGGTCCCGGTGCCAGGGTTGGCAGAAAGGGAGCATTCTTGGGGGTGCCAGGGTTGTTGAAAAAAGAGAATTCCTGGGGGTGTTGGGTTGGCTGAAACAGGGAAGTTCCTGGGGGTGCCAGGGTTGGCGGAAGAGAAGCGTTCCTCGGGATGCCAGGGTTGGCGGAAGGGGATTGTTTCTGGGGGTGCCAGGGTTGGTGGAAGAGGAGCTTTCCTGGGGTTGCCAGGGTTGGTAGACGAGGAGCGCTGCTGAAGGTGCCGGGATTGGCGGAAAAGGTGTGTTCCTGGGGGTGCTGGGGTTGGCAGAGGAGGAGTGTTGCTGGGGGGGTACCGGGGTTGGCGGAGGAGGCGTGTTGCTGCGGGTGGCGGAGTATTCTTGGGGGGTGCTGAGGTTGGCGAAGGAGCGTGTTCCTGGAGGTGCCGGGGTTGGTGGAGGAAGGGCCTTCCTGGTGGTGCTGGGGCTGGTGGGGGAAGGGCATTCCGGTTAGTAGAAGAGGAGCGTTCCTGGGAGTGCCAGGGTTGGTAGAAGAGGAGCGTTCCTGGGGTGCCTGGGGTTGGTGGAAGAGGAGCGTTCCTGGGGGTGCCTGGGGTTGATGGAAGAGGAGCGTTCCTGGAGATGCCTTGGGGCTGGTGGAAGAGGCGCATTCCTGGGGGTGAGGAGGTTGGCAGAAGAGGGGAATTGCTGGGGTTGCCAGGGTTGATGGAAGAGGAGTGTTCCTGAAGGTGATGGGGTTTGGGGAAGAGGGGAGTTGCTGGGGGTGCCAAGGTTGGTGGAAGAGGAGCGTTCCGGGGGTGCCTTGGGTTGGTGGAAGAGGAGCGTTCCTGGGGGTGCCTTTAGTTGGTGGAAGAGGAGCGTTCCTGGGGGTGCTGGGGTTGACCAAAGAGGGAAGTTGATGGGGGTGCCAGAGTTGGTGGAAGAGGCGCATTCCTGGGGAGTGCCAGGGTTGGTGGAAGAGGAGCATTTCTGGGGTTGCCAGGGTTGGCAGATGGTGGGCATTCCTGGGGGTGCCAGGGTTGGTGGAGGAGGAGCGTTCCTGGGGGTGCCAGGTTTGACAGACAGTGGGCGTTCGTGGGGGTAACGGGGTTGGTGCAAGAAGGGGGTTGCTGGGGGTGCCAGGGTTAGCAGAGGGTGGGCGTTCCTGGGGGTTCCCGGGTTGGCGGAAGAGGAGCATTCCTGGGGGTGCCATGGTTGGAAGAAAAGGGGAGTTGCTGGGGGTGCCAGGGTTGGAGGGAGAGGAGCGTTCCTGGGGGTGATGGGGTAGGTGGAAGAGGAGCATTGCTGAGGGTGCCAGGGTTGGTGGAAGAAGAGCGTTCCTGGGGGTGCCAGAATTAGGGAAGAGGAGCATTTCTGTGGGTGCAGGGGTTGGCAGAGGGTGGGAGTTCCTGGGAGTGCCGAGGTTGGCAGAAGAGGAGCATTCTTACGGGTGCCCGAGTTGGCAGAAAAGGAGCATACTTGGGGGTGCCAGGGTTGGTAGAGAAGGGGTGTCGCTGGGGGTGGTGGAGAAGGAGTATGCTTGGGGGAGCTGGTTGTGGTTACATAGTTGGTAAGATTGAAAAAAGACACAAGTCCATCAAGTCCAACCTATGTGCGTGATTATATGTCAGTATTACATTGTATATCCCTGTATGTTGTGGTCGTTCAGGTGCTTATCTAAGAATTTCAAATAACTATTGATGCCCCCCGCTGAGACCACCGCCTGTGGAAGAGGTAATTTCACATCCTTACCGCTCTTACCGTAAAAAACCCTCTACGCTGTTTCCGGTTAAGTCACTTAATTTTAGGGAATGGCCACGAGTCTTTTTAAATGCCCTTCCGCCGAAAAGTTTTATCCCTATTGTGGGGTCACCAGTACGGTATTTGTATATTGTGGGGTCACCAGTACGGTATTTGTATATTGTGGGGTCACCAGTACGGTATTTATACATTGAAATCATATCCCCTCTCAAGCGTCTCTTCTCCAGAGAGAATAAGTTCAGAGCTCACAACCTTTCCTCATAACTAAGATCCTCCAGACCCTTTATTAGCTTTGTTGTCCTTCTTTGTACTCGCTCCATTTCCAGTACATCCTTCCTGAGGACTGGTGCCCAGAACCAAAATCCCTTAATCTATTTGCTTATTACCGAAACCTGGTTCCAGGAATTTGACACTACCTCACCAGCTGCCCTGTCCTAGAGTGGCCTCCTCTGGACTCACTCCACCAGACCCAGTAGATGAAAAGGAGGTGGCGTCGGACTTCTCCTCTCCCCACAATGCACCTTTCAGGTTCTTCCCACACCTCCCTCTCTTTCCCCCTGCTCTTTCGAAGTGCAGTGCATTCGTCTTTTCTCTCCAGCTTGTCTGAGGGTCGCAGTCATTTATCGGCCTCCTGGACCAGTGTCACGCTTTCTGGATGACTTCTCTGCAGGGCTCCCCTACATTCTCTCCTCTGAAGTACCTGCCATCATCCTAGGTGACTTCAACATTCCAAAACCATGTTAATACTGCAACCACTTCTCAACTGCTCAACCTAACCTCCTCTTTTAACCTAACACAATGGACACAAACCACCATTCATTCCAACGGCAATACTCTCGACCTCATATTCTCCCATCGCTGCACTCCCTGCAACCTCTCTAACACCCCCTTTCCTCTCTCTGTTCACAACCTTATCCGTTCCACACTCTCCTTGTCTCCTATATCCCATGCTGCCAACCCACAAACCACTACCCACAGAGACCTTCGCAACCTCAACCCTTCTCTTCTTCATTCTGCTACTGATGGCCTTTATGACAAAATCTCACCCCTGTCCTGCCCAGACTTAACCACTTCCATCTTCAACAACAACGCTGTCATCCTCCCTAGACGTACTTGCTCCTCTTTCTACATGCAGAACCAGGCCCCGTCTGCCACAACCCTGGCAAACAGACGACACCAGAAGTCTCAAGAGACACAGCCGTGCTCTTGAACGAGGATGGCATAAATCTAAATCCCTGCAAGACTTTACTCTCTACAAATCTGCACTTCTCAAATACATCTCCTGCCTCCACACTGCTAAACAAGCCTACTCCAACACTCTGATCAAAACCCTCTCATCCAAACCTCGTCAACTCTTTTCTACCTTAATTCCTTACTTCACCCCACACTGCCCCCACCCACCAACTTTATTACCGCTCAACAGATTGCCAACCATTTCAAAAACAAAATCGACACAATTCGCAAGGAGATATCTAGCATTCAACTTCCTCCATCTGTTCTTCATGAATCCATGCTGATTACTGCTAATGATACCGTTCTCATTACTAAAATCTTGTATATAGTCCCTTATCATCCCCTCCAAGAGTTTACATACTATTGATGTTAGGCTAACTGGTCTGTAATTCCCAGGGATGTATTTTGGGCCCTTTTTAAATATTGGTGCTACATTGGCTTTTCTCCAATCACCTGGTACCATTAGAAACAATGGTCTGGCAATTACTTGACTGAGTTCCTTAAGGACCCTCGGGTACAAGCCATCTGGTCCCGGTGCCAGGGTTAGCAGAAAAGGAGCATTCTTGGCGGGTGCCAGGGTTGTTGAAAAAAGAGAATTCCTGGGGGTGTTGGGTTGGCGGAAAAGGGGAGTTCCTAGGGGTGCCAGGGTTGGCGGAAGAGAAGCTTTCCTCGGAATGCCAGGGTTGGCGGAAGGGGATTGTTCCTGGGGGTGTCAGAGTTGGTGGAAGAGGAGCTTTCCTGGGGGTGCCAGGGTTGGTAGATAAGGAGCGCTGCTGAGGGTGCCAGGATTGTCGGAAAAGGTGTGTCCCTGGGGGTGCCAGGGTTGGCAAGGGAGGAGTGTTGCTGGGGGGTACGGGGGTTGGCGGAGGAGGCGTGTTGCTGCGGGTGGCGGAGTATTCTTGGAGGTGCTGAGGTTGGCGAAGGAGGGTGTTCCTGGGGGTGTGGGGATTGGTGGAGGAAGTGCCTTCCTAGTGGTGCTGAGGCTGGTGGGGGAGGGGCATTCCTGGTAGTGCTGAGGTTGGTGGAGGAGGGTGTTCCTGGGGGTGTGGGGGTTGGTAGAGGAGGGTGTTCCTGGGGGTGCTGGGGTTGGTGGAGGAGGGTGTTCCTAGTGGTGCTGGGATTGGTGAAGGAAAGGCCTTCCTGGGGGTTCCGAGCTGGTGGGGAAGGGGCATTCCTGGGGGTGCCGGGCTGATGGAGGAAGGGCCTTCCTGGGGGTGCCGGGGCTGGTGGGGCAGGGGCGTTCCTGGGTTGGTAGAAAAGGAGCACTCCTGAGAGTGCCAGTATGGGCAGAAAAGGTGTGTTCCTGGGGGTACCGGGGTTGGCGGAGGAGGCGTGTTGCTGGGGGTGGGTGGGGTTGGTGGAGGAAGGGCGTTACTGGGGGTGCCAGGGTTGGTGGAGGAGGGTGTTCCTGGGGGTGCCGGGGTTGGTGGAGGAAGAGCGTTCCTGGGGGTGCCAGGGTTTGTGGAGGAGGGTGTTCCTGGGGGTACCGGGGTTGGTGGAGGAAGGGCGTTCCTGGGGGTGCCGGGGTTGGTGGGGGAGGGGTGTTTCCTGGGGGTGGTGGGGCTGGTGGGGGAGAGGCGTTCCTGGGGGTGCCGGGGCTGTTGGGGTAGGGGTGTTCCTGGGGGTGCCGGGGTTGGTAGAAGAGAAGCGCTCCTGAGGGTGCTGGGATTGGCGGAAAAGGTGTATTCCTGGGGGTACCGGGGTTGGTGGGGGAGGGGCGTTCCTGGGGGTGCCGGGGTTGGTGTAGGAGGGGCGTTTCTGGGGGTGCCGGGGTTGGTGGAGGAGGGTGTTCCTGGGGGTGCCGGGGCTGGTGGGGGAGGGGTGTTTCTGGGGCTGGTGGGGAAGGGGTGTTCCTGGGTGTGGTGGGGGAGGGGCGTTCTTAGGGGTGCCGGGGTTGGTGTGGGAGGGGCATTCCTGGGGGTGCCGGGATTTGCGGAAAAGGTGTGTTCCTGGGGGTACCGGGGTTGGTGGAGGAGGCGTGTTGCTGGGGGTGGGTGGGGTTGGTGGAGGAAGGGCGTTCCTGGGGGTGCCAGGGTTGGTGGAGGAGGGTGTTCCTGGGGGTGCCGGGGGTTGGTGGAGGAAGAGCGTTCCTGGGGGTGCCAGGGTTGGTGGAGGAGGGTGTTCCTGGGGGTGCCGGGGGTTGGTGGAGGAAGAGCGTTCCTGGGGGTGCCAGGGTTGGTGTAGGAGGGTGTTCCTGGGGGTGCCGGGGTTGGTGGAGGAAGGGCATTCCTGGGGGTGCCGGGGTTGGTGGGGGAGGGGTGTTTCCTGGTGGTGGGGCTGGTGGGGGAGAGGCGTTCCTGGGGGTGCCGGGGCTGGTGGGGCAGGGGTGTTCCTGGCGGTGCCGGGGTTGGTAGAAGAGAAGCGCTTCTGAGGGTGCCGGGATTGGCGGAAAAGGTGTGTTCCTGGGGGTATCGGGGTTGGTGGGGGAGGGGTGTTCCTGGGGGTCGGGGAGGGGCGTTCCTGGGGGTACCGGGGTTGGTGTAGGAGGGGCGTTCCTGGGGGTGCCGGGGTTGGTGGAGGAGGGTGTTCCTGGGGGTGCCGGGGTTGGTGGGGGAGGGGTGTTTCTGGGGCTGGTGGGGGAGGGGTGTTCCTGGGGGTGGTGGGGCTGGTGGGGGAGGGGTGTTCCTGGGGGTGCCGGGGTTGGTGTGGGAGGGGCGTTCCTGGGGGTGCCGGGATTGGCGGAAAAGATGTGTTGCTGGGGGTGGGTGGGGTTCGTGGAGGAAGGGCATTCCTGGGGGTGCCAGGGTTGGTGGAGGAAGGTGTTCCTGGGGGTGCTGGGGTTGGTGGGGGAGGGGTGTTTCTGGGGCTGGTGGGGAAGGGGTGTTCCTGGGGGTGGTGAGGCTGGTGGGGGAGGGGCGTTCCTGGGGGTGCCGGGGTTGGCGGAAAAGGTGTGTTCCTGGGGGTACCGGGGTTGGCGGAGGAGGCGTGTTGCTGGGGGTGGGTGGGGTTGGTGTAGGAAGGGCGTTCCTTGGGGTGGTGGGGTTGGTGGGGGAGGGTGTTCTTGGGGGTGCCGGGGTTGGTGGGGGAGGGTGTTCTTGGGGGTGGTGGGGCTGGTGGGGGGGGGGGGCGTTCCTGGGGCTGCTAGGGGTTGGTGGAGGAGGGGCGTTCCTGGGGTTGCTGGGATTGGTGGAGGAGGGGCGTTCCTGGGGCTGCTGGGGTTGGTGGAGGAGGGGCGTTCCTGGGCTGCTGGGGTTGGTGGAGGAGGGGCGTTCCTGGGGGTGCCGGAGTTGGTGTAGGAAGGGCGTTCCTGGGGGTGGTGGGGTTGGTGGGGGAGGGTGTTCTTGGGGGTGCCAGGGTTGGTGAGGTAGAGGTGTTCCTGGGGGTGGTGGGGTTGGTGGAGGAGGGGCGTTCCTGGGGCTGCTGGGGTTGGTGGAGGAGGGGCATTCCTGGGGGTGCCGGGGTTGGTGGAGGAGGGTGTTCCTGGGGGTGGTGGGGGAGGGGAGTTCTTGGGGGTGCCGGAGTTGGTGGATTTCATTCAGAAGCCATTGGTTGGTGGCAATGAACCATCCTGAGTGTATAGGGAGGAAGGATGTCGGTGATTTCTCTTAGTTCTGGCAGTGAGGTCTGGGATACAGAAATGTGATGATGGGTGGGGAGAGTTATGACCTGGAGAAGGCGATAGTGCTGACATAGGATGGGGCGCAGTACCTGTGTGTGGCCTCAGCCTGTCATGGAGGAGATGGATTGGGAGATCTCAGCTGCCCTCAGGCAGGAACATTTCATTAATACTTTCCTGGTATTCCGCACATTAATTACTGATAAGAGGAACTGCTCAGACTTGTATTGCTGTTCACATGTCAAGTGTCTGTAGGGTCCGAGGGGGGAGGGGGGGCATACAGTATAAGGGATGGGCTGCCAGCGTGTCCAATTCTTCCACTGCAAGACGAATAACAATGTAACTGCATAACCGTTCTTTACATAATATACATACCGATCCCTCTCTACATACCGACCTCCTACATGGAACGACCCCACCATACATACCGACCTCCTCCATGGAATGACCCCTCTATACATACCGACCTCCTCCATGGAATGACCCCTCTATACATACCGACCTCCTCCATGGAACGACCCCTCCATGCATACCGACCTCCTACATGGAACGACCCCTCTATACATACCGACCTCCTACATGGAATGACCCCTCCATACATACTGACCTCCTACATGGAACAACCCCTCCATACATACTGACCCCCTACATGGAATGACCCCTCCATACATACTGACCTCCTCCATGGAACGACCCCTCTATACATACCAACCTCCTACATGGAACAACCTCTCCATACATACCGACCCCCTACATGGAATGACCCCTCCATACATACTGACCTCCTAAATGGAAAGACCCCTCCATACATACCGACCTCCTCCATGGAACGACCCCACCATACAATCCGACCTCCTCCATGGAACGACCCCTCTATACATACCAACCTCCTACATGGAACGACCCCACCATACATACCAACCTCCTACTTCGAACGACCCCTCCATACATACAGACCTCCTACATGGAACGACCCCTCCATACATACCGACCTCCTCCATGGAACGACCCCTCTATACATACCGACCTCCTCCATGGAACGACTCCTCCATACATACCGACCTACATGGTATGACCCCTCCATACATACCGACCTCCTACATGCAATGACCCCTCCATACATACCGACCTCCTACATGGAACAACCTCTCCATACATACCGACCTCCTACATGGAACAACCTCTCCATACATACCGACCTCCTACATGGAACAACCCCTCCATACATACCGACCTCCTACATGGAATGACCCCTCCATACATACCGACCTCCTACATGGAACGACCCAGCCATACATACCAACCTCCAAAATGGAACGACCCCTCCATACATACCGACCTCCTACATGGAACGACCCCTCCATACATACCAACCTCCTACATGGAACGACCCATCCATACATACCGACCTTCTACATGGAACAACCCATCCATACATACCGACCTCCTACATGGAACGACCCCTCCATACATACCGACCTCCTACATGGAACGACCCATCCATACATACCGACCTCCTCCATGGAACGACCCCTCCATACATACCGACCTCCTCCATGGAACGACCCCTCTATACATACCGACCTCCTCCATGGAACGACCCCTCCATGCATACCGACCTACATGGAACGACCCCTCCATACATACCGACCTCCTACATGGAACGACCCCTCCATACATACCGACCTCCTCCATAGACGACCCCTCCATACATACCGACCTCCTACATGGAACGACCCATCCATACATACCGACCTCCTACATGGAACGACCCCTCCATACATACCGACCTCCTCCATGGAACGACCCCTCTATACATACCGACCTCCTCCATGGAATGACCCCTCCATGCATACCGACCTCCTACATGGAACGACCCCTCCATACATACCGACCTCCTACATGGAACGACCCCTCCATACATACCGACCTCCTCCATGGAACGACCCCTCTATACATACCGACCTCCTACATGGAACGACCCATCCATACATACCGACCTCCTACATGGAACGACCCCTCCATACATACCGACCTCCTCCATGGAACGATCTCTCCATACATACCGACCTCCTACATGGAACGACCCATCCATACATACCGACCTCCTACATGGAACGACCCCTCCATACATACCGACCTCCTCCATGGAATGACCCCTCTATACATACCAACCTCCTCCATGGAACGACCCCTCCATACATACCGACCTCCTACATGGAACGACCCCTCCATACATACCGACCTCCTCCATGGAACGACCCCTCCATGCATACCGACCTCCTCCATGGAACGACCCCTCCATGCATACCGACCTCCTACATGGAACGACCCCTCCATACATACCGACCTCCTACATGGAACGACCCCTCCATACATACCGACCTCCTCCATGGAACGACCCCTCTATACATACCGACCTCCTACATGGAACGACCCATCCATACATACCGACCTCCTACATGGAACGACCCCTCCATACATACCGACCTCCTCCATGGAACGATCTCTCCATACATACCGACCTCCTACATGGAACGACCCATCCATACATACCGACCTCCTACATGGAACGACCCCTCCATACATACCGACCTCCTCCATGGAATGACCCCTCTATACATACCAACCTCCTCCATGGAACGACCCCTCCATACATACCGACCTCCTACATGGAACGACCCCTCCATACATACCGACCTCCTCCATGGAACGACCCCTCCATGCATACCGACCTCCTCCATGGAACGACCCCTCCATGCATACCGACCTCCTACATGGAACGACCACTCCATACATACCGACCTCCTCCATGGAACGACCCCTCCATACATACAGACCTCCTACATGGAACGTCCCCTCCATACATACCGAGCTCCTACATGGAATGACCCCTCCATACATACCGACCTCCTACATGGAACGACCCCTCCATACATACCGACCTCCTACATGGAACGACCCCTCCATACATACAGACCTCCTACATGGAACGACCCTTCCATACATACCGACCTCCTACATGGAACGACCCATCCATACATACCGACCTCCTCCATGGAACGACCCCTCCATACATACCGACCTCCTACATGGAACGACCCCTCCATACATACCGACCTCCTACATGGAACGACCCCTCTATACATACTGACCTCCTACATGGAACGACCCCTCCATACATACCGACCTCCTCCATAGAACGACCCCTCTATACATACCGACCTCCTCCATGGAACGACCCCTCCATACATACCGACCTCCTCCATGGAACGACCCCTCTATACATACCGACCTCCTACATGGAACGACCCCTCCATACATACCGACCTCCTCCATGGAACGACCCCTCCATGCATGCCGACCTCCTACATGGAACGACCCCTCCATACATACCGACCTCCTACATGGAACGACCCCTCTATACATACCGACCTCCTCCATGGAACGACCCCTCCATGCATACCGACCTCCTACATGGAACGACCCCTCTATACATACCGACCTCCTACATGGAACGACCCCTCCATACATACCGACCTCCTACATGGAACGACCCCTCCATACATACCGACCTCCTACATGGAACAACCCCTCCATACATACCGACCTCCTCCATGGAACGACCCCTCTATACATACCGACCTCCTACATGGAACGACCCCTCCATACATACCGACCTCCTACATGGAACGACCCCTCCATACATACCGACCTCCTACATGGAACGACCCCTCCATACATACCGACCTCCTACATGGAACGACCCCTCCATACATACCGACCTCCTACATGGAATGACCCCTCCAAATATACCGACCTCCTACATGGAACGACCCCTCCATACATACCGACCTCCAACATGGAACGACCCCTCCATACATACCGACCTCCTACATGGAACGACCCCTCCATACATACCGACCTCCTCCATGGAATGACCCCTCCATACATACCGACCTCCTACATGGAACGACCCCTCCATACATACCGACTTCCTGCATGGAACGATCCTCCATACATACCGACCTCCTCCATGGAATGACCCCTCTATACATACCGACCTCCTACATGGAATGACCCCTCTATACATACCGACCTCCTCCATGGAACGACCCCTCCATACATACCGACCTCCTACATGGAACGACCCCTCCATACCTACCGACCTCCTCCATGGAACGACCCCTTCGTACATACCGACCTCCTACATGGAACGACCCCTCCATACATACCGACCTCCTCCATGGAATGACCCGTCCATACATACCGACCTCCTACATGGAACGACCCCTCCATACATACCGACTTCCTGCATGGAACGATCCTCCATACATACCGACCTCCTCCATGGAATGACCCCTCTATACATACCGACCTCCTACATGGAATGACCCCTCCATACATACCGACCTTCTACATGGAACGACCCCTCCATAGATACCGACCTTCTACATGGAACGACCCCTCCATACATACCGACCTCCTACATGGAACGACCCCTCCATACATACCGACCTCCTACATGGAACGACCCCTCCATACATACCGACCCCCTCCATGGAAGACCCCTCCATACATACCGACCCCCTCCATGGAACGACCCCTCCATACATACCGACCTCCTACATGGAACGACCCCTCCATACATACCGACCCCCTCTATGGAACGACCCCTCCATACATACCGACCTCCTACAGGCAACTACCCCTCCATACATACCGACCTCCTACATGGAACGACCCCACCATACAATCCGACCTCCTACATGGAATGACCCCTCCATACATACCGACCTCCTACATGGAACGACCCCTCCAAATATACCGACCTCCTACATGGAACGAACCCTCCATACATACCGACCTCCTACATGGAATGACCCCTCCAAATATACCGACCTCCTACATGGAACGACCCCTCCATACATACCGACCTCCTACATGGAATGACCCCTCCATACATACCGACCTCCTCCATGGAATGACCCCTCCATACATACCGACCTCCTCCATGGAATGACCCCTCCATACATACCGACCTCCTACATGGAAGGACCCCTCCATACATACCGACCTCCTCCATGGAATGACCCCTCCATACATACCGACCTCCTACATGGAAGGACCCCTCCATACATACCGACCTCCTACATGGAACGACCCCACCATACAATCCGACCTCCTCCATACATACCGACCTCCTCCAAGGAACGACCCCTCCAAACAAGCCGACCTTCTCCATGGAACGACCCATCCATACATACCGACCTCCTCCATGGAACGACCCCTCTATACATTCCGACCTCCTCCATGGAACGACCCCTCTAAACAATCCGACCTCCTCCATGGAACGACCCCTCCATACATACCGACCTCCTCCATGGAACGACCCCTCCATACATACCGACCCCCTACATGGAACGACCCCTCTATACATACCGACCTCCTACATGGAACGACCCCTCTATACATACCTACCTCCTACATGGAACGACCCCTCTATACATACCGACCTCCTACATGGAACGACCCATCCATACATACCGACCTCCTCCATGGAACGACCCCACCATACAATCCGACCTCCTACATGGAACGACCCATCTATACATACCGACCTCCTCCATGGAACGACCCCTCCATACATACCGACCCCCTCCATACATACCGACCTCCTACATGGAACGACCCCTCCATACATACCGACCTCCTCCATGGAACGACCCCTCCATACATACCGACCTCCTCCATGGAACGACCCCTCTATACATTCCGACCTCCTCCATGGAACGACCCCTCTAAACAATCCGACCTCCTCCATGGAACGACCCCTCCATACATACCGACCTCCTACATGGAACGACCCCTCCATACATACCGACCTCCTACATGGAACGACCCCTCCATACATACCGACCTCCTCCATGGAACGACCCCACCATACAATCCAACCTCCTACATGGAATGACCCCTCCATACATACCGACCTCCTCCATGGAACGACCCCTCCATACATACAGACCTCCTACATGGAACGACCCCTCCATACATACCGACCTCCTACATGGAACGACCCCTCCATACATACCGACCTCCTCCATGGAACGACCCCTCCATACATACCGACCTCCTCCATGGAACGACCCCTCCATACATACCGACCTCCTACATGGAACAACCCCTCCATACATACCGACCTCCTACATGGAACGACCCCTCCATACATACCGACCTCCTACATGGAACGACCCCTCCATACATACCGACCTCCTACAAGGAACTACCCCACCATACATACCGACCTCCTCCATGGAACGACCCCTCCATACATATCGACCTACATGGAATGACCCCTCCATACATACCGACCTCCTACATGGAATGACCCCTCCATACATACCGACCTCCTACATGGAACGACCCCTCCATACATACCGACCTCCTCCATAGAACGACCCCTCCATACATACCGACCTCCTACATGGAACGACCCCTCCATACATACCGACCTCCTCCATGGAACAACCCCTCCATACATACCGACCTCCTACATGGAACGACCCCTCCATACATACCGACCTCCTACATGGAATGACCCCTCCATACATACCGACCTCCTACATGGAACGACCCCTCCATACATACCGACCTCCTCCATGGAACGACCCCTCCATGCATACCGACCTCCTCCATGGAACGACCCCTCTATACATTCTATAAATACCGCACTCTCTCTCCATACTATATATACCCCCCTACTACAGGAAACAACTGTCCATCATAAACCCTCCATGAATTAAGAGTGATCAGTTCTCAGATCTGCTCATGTAGTGTGATCCCTGCATTGGCAGAGGGAGGGAGGTGAGCGGTCTAGTGACAGCACACACACCTTACGACAGGTCACACCTGGGGGAGATCTGCTGACAGCACACACCCCTTACGACAGATCACACCTGGGGGAGATCTGCTGACAGCACACACCCCTTATAATGGGTCACACCTTGAGGAGATCTGCTGATAGCACACACCCCTTATAATGGGTCACACCTTGAGGAGATCTGCTGATAGCACACACCCCTTATAATGGGTCACACCTTGAGGAGATCTGCTGATAGCACACACCCCTTACGATGGATCACACCTGGGGGAGATCTGCTGACAGCACACACACCTTACGACAGGTCACATCTGGGGAAGATCTATTGATAGCACACACCCCTTTTGATGGGTCACTCCTGGGGGAGATCTGCTGACAGCACGCACCCCTTATAATGGGTAACACCTTGAGGAGATCTGCTGATAGCACATGCCCCGTACAACATGTCACACCTGGGGGAGATCCACGGCAGTTTTCTGTATGAAAAACTGCCGCATTCCCTCTGTTCATTCAGGCGCTGCACGAGTTTATACCTCACTCATAGAGACTGGCACAGGTGGCATAGGGAGACCTGAATCAGATCCGTCTCCTTAATTATTGTGGTGCACACCACTCCAGACAGGTTCCTGCACTATTATGGTAGAGGAACATTCGGTAATACCCCGCAATGTGCTTTATATGAGGCTTATACAGTTGGTCCCAGCAATGCGATTCTAGTGAGAAGGAAATGGTGTCCCCGGGATAGAAATGTGCAGGGAAATCTCCCATGGGGACACCTTTCAATATGCTGCAACTAGTGAAATCATATACACATCTATCACCATGGTCTGCTGCCTAGAGCTGGCTGTAGATTGGCCCCAGCAAAGTATAATGAATGTCAGAGGTCCCCCCCCCAACCCCGAATGTTATCCAGAATCCTGCTGACCTTCCAGAACATCCACGTCCTTCTAGGCATGGGGGGTGTAATCATTGTGGTGACCCCAATAATTTATTAATATATGTATTATAAATCTGTGCTCACCGATATGGCAGTTGTGTATCCAGATTCGATGGCCGTCGTATTTGCAGTTACATTTCATTGCGTTATTGGTAAAGTCGCTCTCAGCCACCTCAAAATTTGGGTTGATGACAACCTGGTAATAGGAGAGAAACGAAAAGACAATAGGAAACCACCAGCTGGTATATAGAAGAGATATGGGTGATATATCTGAGAAGAAAGAGCTGTAGATGACCGAACGTTCTTACCTGGAGGATGTAATTTCCAGGTTTGACGTCCGTTATATCGATCCACTGACAGTCAATGTCATGGCGGTACAGATCCCAGCATCCCACCGTGATTCCTTGTTCACCAAAGTTGGCGCATTCATACCGCTTACTGACCACTACCGAGAGAGCGAGACACTTCCCGTCAGCTTCTCAACAACCACACAGGCAAAGATATATATATATATACACACACACACACACAGGCAAAGATATATATATATATATATATATATACACAGGAGACAGTATATCTGTACATGTAATGATACATAGATATATGGGAGTCAATGTAACCATACCGATTATGGTGCTAAGTTACAAAAGGAATCCATCACCCTCCAACTGATATCAGACTTTGTTTTGCAGGTTATCTGTCCGTTCAGTTTTGTGTGTTCGGCGTTCGGTGTAAAGCTCTTCCATGTGCACCTCACTCTGACAACTAGTTATAGGTTGGGATGATGGCCATCTTTGCATGGTTTGTTTGCTGGAATTGCTGTGGTGACACATTGGACACCTTCATCGGCCTCTCGGCGCTTATTGGGCTTCTAATATGTTCCTGCTCTTTTAGAGAGGAATAGACTCCTACAGTGTATGAATGAGGAGCCACCAGGGACAAGGAGCATTCTACAGTGTAAGAGGAGCCCTCTGCAATGTATGAGGAGCCACCAGGGATGAGGGGCCCTCTACAGTGTACGAGTAGCCCCTAGGGATGAGGAGCCCTCTAAAGTCTATCAAGAGCCGCTAGGGATGAGGAGCCCTCTGCAGTGTATGAGGAGCCACCAGGATTGAGGAGCCTTCTACAGTGTATGAGGAGCCACCAGGGATGAGGAGCCTTCTACAGTATATGAGGAGCCACCAAGTATGAGGAACCTTCTACAGTGTATGAGGAGTCAGTCACCAGGGATGAGGATCCTTCTACAGTGTATGAGGAGCCACCAGGGATGAGGATCCTTCTACAGTGTATGAGGAGTCGCCAGGGATGAGGATCCTTCTACAGTGTTCGAGGAGCCACCAAGTATGAGGAACCTTCTACAGTGTATGAGGAGTCGCCAGGAATGAGGATCCTTCTACAGTGTATGAGGCGCTACCAGGGATGATCATACTTCTACAGTGTATGAGGAGTCGCCAGGGATGAGGATCCTTCTACAGTGTATGAGGAGCCACCAAGTATGAGGAACCTTCTACAGTGTATGAGGAGTCGCCAGGGATGAGGATCCTTCTACAGTGTATGAGGAGCCTCCAGGGATGGGATATGATTTAATCATTTTTATATAAAGTTCTGCTGAATCCGGGGAGAAGGTTTGCTGAGGTTTGGCTTGGCTCCTAAACCCAGAAATCATGAGACTGGGAAGTTCCAGATGGCCTAACGCCCAGAGGAAAGCCATCCCAGCTTCTGCAGTCTAACCTCCAGACTGTATGGAAGGAGAACTTCTGGCAGCGGAGGTGAAATACACAAGATAAAGATGCAGAATATAGAAACCACAAAGTGTTCTTAATTAGTGTAGCACCCCCTTATCACCTAGAGGTTATTAGGGACCCCCAAGGTCAGACTTTTCACCTAAGGGTAGGATTCTTGACATCTAGTGAGGATGAGAATAGATTGGACAAGAGTTTATTTAAGATAATAAACTTCAGAGAGAGGGTCACAGTATATCTGTCACAGCCCCAATACATGAACATCAAACCTCAGAGCAGCCCCAATCCATGAACATTAGATCTCCAATCAGCCCCAATGCATGAACATCAGACCTCAGATCAGCCCCAATGCATGAACTTCATATCTCAGATCAGCCTCAATGTATGAACTTCAGATCTCAGATCAGCTCTGACGCATGAACTTCAGACCTCAGATCAGCCACGATGCATGAACTTCAGACCTCATATCAGACCCGATGCATGAACTTCAGACTTCAGATTAGCCCCAATGCTTGAACCTCAAATCTCAGATCAGCCCCAATGCAGGAACTTCAGACCTCATATCAGCCCCAATGCAGGAACTTCAGACCTCATATCAGCCCCAATGCAGGAACTTCAAACCTCAGATCAGCCCCAGTGCAGAAACATCACACCTCAGATCAGCCCCATCGCACAAACTTCAGATATCAGATCAGTCCCAATGCATGAACTTCAGATCTCAGATCAGCCCAATGCATGAACTTTAGACCTCAGATCAGCCAACTTCAGACCTCAGATCAGCCAAATTTAGACCTCAGAACAGCCCCAACACAGGAACATCACACCTCAGAACAGCCCCAACACAGGAACATCACACCTCAGATTAGCCCCAATGCATGAACATCACACCTCACATCAGCCCCATTGCATGAACTTCAGATATCAAATCAGTCCCAATGCATGAACTTCAGATCTCAGATCAGCCCAATGCATGAACTATAGACCTCAGATCAGCCAATTTCAGACCTTCAGACCAGCCCCAAAATAATTAGCTCCTAGTGAGCTCACCTAGTGAGCTGCCAGGTACAGCCAATGGCATTGGGTGCCCACACAGGTGTTCTTGGGCTTCTGATGTCTTTGGGGGAAAAAGACAGACTAGCTACAGCATTTCACCCCAAAAGCTTGTGAGTCTGATCCAAAAGCCCTAAAGAACTCTGAGACCCTTAGACATAATGGAAGTGACTGAAACCACCAGAAAAGTAAAACAACATGGATGGACCAACGGACAGGTGTTAGAAGAGCATTGAACATTGAGAGATGAACCAATATAGAAGATAGACCATACTCTTCCCTCTATAGATACCTCTGGGCTCTCCACACAAGAAATACTTACACTCCTGGCACTCTGTGTCCTCCAGGCAGAAGCTGGCCTTGTGTCCTTCTGCCACTTTAGTTCCATTTGCAGTCAGCAGATCATAGTGTGTGAAAATGTCCATACTGTGGTAATGCCTGAGGAGACACAAGGGTGTGAGAAGATCAGAAGACAACCTCAGGGGGGAGGAGGAGGACAGACTCATAGTCCCCTTCTGTCACCCTGCAGGAGGAGGGATAGAGCTTCTTCCCTCTCTATTATGCCCACTTACCCATGGCATTCATGCCACACCCATGAGTGTCTGCCAGCCTTTGGCCTGAAATCAGCACGCCCAATGTTGTGTATTTGGGAGGAGAATCGCAGTAGTCGCCGGTGGCCATATGGCCAGTTGGCATTGCGAGCGGAGCTGGACAGACAGTTCTCCTCAGCCGCACAGTACAACATGTGGAGTGGTCGGTCTTCGATGTAGGCCGTCTCCTGGACAAGAGGTGCGTGAAGGATCAGATCAGAAGCAGCTGTTGGGATAAAGTAACATGTCACATATTTGTTTCATCAAATGTTTTTGTGAATCACCTCCAATACAATCTCCCTCAACTAGTGTACACCGTGCTACAATGTCCCAACCATCACCAGTCACCTTCCATTATATAGTAGGTGAGGTTGAAAAAAAGACACAAGTCCATCAAGTCCAACCTATGTGTGTAATTATGTGTCAGTATTACATTGTATATCCCTGTATAAACCCATTATAACCCATCATCTGCACCCAATAAACCTTATCCTCCTTCACCTGACCCACCAGACCATATACTGACAATAGTCTAAGTGTCCCAATCTATTGAACGTATTCTCTAATAACTGAACCCTGTCTGTCCTCAACCTGGACCCACCAGAGCCTAACTGTGTACTGACCATAGTCTATTGTCTGCACCCTATGATCTATCCTCTACCATCCAGATTTATGCTTCCCCAACTATGTACTGACCATAGTCTATTGTCTGCAACCCATGATCTATCCTCTACCATCCAGATTTATGCTTCCCCAACTATGTACTGACCATAGTCTATTGTCTGCAACCCATGATCTATCCTCTACCATCCAGATTTATGCTTCCCCAACTATGTACTGGCCATAGTCTATTGTCTGCACCCCATGATCTATCCTCTACCATCCAGATTTATGCTTCCCCAACTATGTACTGGCCATAGTCTATTGTCTGCACCCTATGATCTATCCTCTACCATCCAGATTTATGCTTCCCCAACTATGTACTGACCATAGTCTATTGTCTGCAACCCATGATCTATCCTCTACCATCCAGATTTATGCTTCCCCAACTATGTACTGGCCATAGTCTATTGTCTGCACCCCATGATCTATCCTCTACCATCCAGATTTATGCTTCCCCAACTATGTACTGACCATAGTCTATTGTCTGCACCCCATCTATCCTCTACCTCTACCATCCTGACCCATGTTTCCCCGACTATGTACTGACCATAGTCTATAGCAGCGATAGGCAACCTCGGCCCTCCATCTGTGCTGAAACTACAAGTCCCATGAGACATTGCAAGACCCCGACAATCACAGGCAAGACTCCTAGAGGCAGAAGCCTCTAGGAGTCCCTTGTTTTTTTGTCCCTTCCTTTCCATTATCTGACGTATCATCCAATATCTTTATTATCATACTCACTTTCAGAACATATGACTCCGGCTGCATGCCGTGAGCCGGTGTTCTTGCAGCTGACGGCGCGGTGATGAGTACATTGCTGTAGGGACATCTCAGTGCCGGAGCAGCGCACCCCACTCATGATCATATCCGTCATATTGCTGGAGTCCCAGTACCAGGTTTCCTGGGTGAAGACAGCGATACATAACAGCACAAGCAGAACAAACACTCCAAACCTCAAATGATGCCTAAATATTACACCATGCAGAGTCTGATTATTGTGTAACCCCCCCTTTGTTCTATATGGTACTGTGACCCTCTATTCATTCTATGAGGTCCTCTCAGCCTCACACTTTATTCTCATATACATGACATGGGGACAGGTAAGACCCTCCACTGTACGTACCGTCACAGCATGCAGAGAGTACCCCAAGCCGAGCTGCCGACAAGCCACCATTGCCTCCTTAGTGGTCCAGCCATCACTGCACAGGTAACCCCAAGACGTTCCAAGCTTCAGTTCCACGCGCCCCTCATACCGTGTGCGCCCCCCAACAATGCGTATCTGTGAGGCAGCCAGAGTGCGGCAAGCAGTGACATAGAGACATCAGACAAAGCACTATTGAGGTCAATAACATGGTAAGACAACATGGAGACCGTGAGGTGGGAGCGACTCTGGACATCAGAAATATGAAGGGACACTGGAGGTAAATGTCATATTTACAAGAAGCAGAGACAAGCTTCTTCATGGAGACAAGTGAACAACAAGGCAAGACTGGAGGCTTCCTGGGAGACCACAAGAAACAAAGCGTGTGGCAAACTTACCTCAAACCAAACCATAAACATACAGTATAGCAGCCCATCCATCAACGCCACCAACACATACACAGGAGAGACGTACACAGGAAACAAAGCAGGCGGCAGACTTACCTGGAACCAAACCATGAACATACAGCTTAGCAGTCCATCCATCAATGCCACCAACACGTACACAGGAGAGCCTACACAGACAACACACAGCAACCCTACCGCACAGAGACCAGCACAGAGGAGCGACATGCACATGGCAGGCACAGAAACCCACCCTTTCCTTGTATTGTCAGTTTTATGGAGCCACGCTGAGGGGCTCATATTCTTTCCAACCTTCACTAAGGACCAGAACCGGGTCCTACTGTTCCAGAGGATAGACATGGTGTCGGGCTGGCTGTACAAAATAGCAAAGATGGCCTTAGATTTCAGAAAGTAGATGAAGGTCCGTTGTATCACCCTCAGGGTGTTTTAGCTGGTATGGTATCAGGAATGGTTACATGGTGCAGCTTTCCATATGCACCCTATGGAGATAGGCAGGGTGGTGCACTAGAGACAGCCATGGTGTTGGCATATCAGGGAGAATAAAATAGCAATTGTACAAAGATTTTCAACCTATCACCCCCCCCCAAAAAAAAAAACAAGCTTCTGCTATGCAGTGCCTGCTGGTGCCTCCTTGGCATCAGATAGTCATATTGTGTGGTGTCTGTTGGTGCTCCATGGACCTTTGTTAGTCATATTGCTTGGTGTCTGTTGTTGCCCAATGGACATTAGATCATTGTATTGTGTGGTGTCTGCTGGTGCCCCATGGATATTGGATAGTCATATTGTGTGGTGTCTGCTGGTGCCTCATGGACATCACATGGTTATATTGTGTGGCTTCTGCTGGTGCCCCATGGACCTTACATGGTCATATTGTGTTGTGTCTGTTGGCGCCCCATGGACATTAGATGGCTGTATTGTATAGTGTCTACTGGTGCCTCATTGATATCAGATGGTCGTTATGTGTGGTGTCTGTTGATGCCCCATGGACCTTAGATAGTCGTAATGCGTGGTGTCTGTTGGTGCCCCATGGACCTTAGATAGTCTTATTGAATGGTGTCTGTTGATGCCCCATGGACCTTAGCTAGTCATATTATGTCTGTTGGTGCCCCATGGACCTTAGCTAGTCATATTGTGTGGTGTCTGTTTGTGCCCCATGGACCTTAGCTGGTCATATTGCCTGGTGTCTGTTGGTGTCCCATGGACATTAGATGGCTGTATTGTGTGGTGTCTACTGGTGCCCCATTGATATCAGATGGTCATAATGTGTGTTGATGCCCCATGGACCTTAGATAGTCATATTGCATGGTGTCTGTTGATGCCCCATTGAACATTAGATTGTTGTATTGTGTGGTGTCTGCTGGTGCCCCATGGATAGTTGATTGCTGTATTATTTGATGTTTGCTGGTGACATCTTGCTGCAACAAGAAAAAAAGGCAACAGGTCCTCATCTGTGAGGAATGATGCAATAAGGAGGAGCCTGTCCCGTATAAAAGCTCATCCCTTTTCTTCCAGAAGTTCTATAATGTTGGTATTATACAACTCCATATTTATTAGGTTAAGAGCTGACATATAGCTGGCAAGAAGCACCTTGATAAGTCCTCATTACACGAAGTCCACATCGTCAGTATACCACCCAGAATAGAATAATAAACTCTCCATGGTGAAGTACGTTTTAAAAGCAGATTTAATAAACAAAGTATTGCACTTACATAATAAAAGCACTTAGTATCGCATCAGTAAATGTCGCCGGCCGGCATACAAGCATGGAAGCGAAGCTCGTCCTACTTCCTGGTCACGTGGTAGCGTCGCTGGTCCCCATTGAGAACGTCCTTTTGATGACGAAACGCGTCTGGGTACGCACGCAGCGACGCTACCACGTGACCAGGAAGTAGGACGAGCTTCGCTTCCATGCTTGTATGCCGGCCGGCGACATTTACTGATGCGATATTAAGTGCTTTTATTATGTAAGTGCAATACTTTGTTTATTAAATCTGCTTTTAAAACGTACTTCACCATGGAGAGTTTATTATTCTATTCTGGGTGGTATACTGACGATGTGGACTTCGTGTAATGAGGACTTATCAAGGTGCTTCTTGCCAGCTATATGTCAGCTCTTAACCTAATACAAGCCTGTGTATCACCGTGAGTCGGTAAGCACAATCTACAGCCACGGTGGTGGGGTTTTTCACTTCCCTCCCCCCCTTTTTTTTGGTTGTTTATAAGTGCACACCTGGGTGATTGGTATGTTCGTATGTCCATGTCCAGCATTTAACATACTACACTATGGCCAGTCTTTTTTCTTGTGTTTGCTTTTTCCTGTATCCATTGAGGGGATTTTGATCTGACCACGGACGGTGCTGTTTGGTCCAATACCCCAGAGGCCCCGGCAAGGGTTTTTTTGCCATCCGCATATTTCTTTGGAGTTCTGGTAAGAGCAATCATAGCTCATTTGGATCAGCATTTTACATTTATACTGAATACCTACCACGTGGGAAATTTGGACTTTATTCATTTGATTTGTGTATTTTGATAACTTTTTTTTGGTGATAGATTGCATTATTTATCTACCTCAACACATATAACTTTTGTTTAGCGCAGTTTATATATATTTTTTCTGCTTTTGGTGTTGTCGCACTGTTTACTGCTGCTTATCCTTTTGTGCTTCTAGCGCGGAATTTTTTTGCTTACATTAACTCCATATTTATAAGGGGAGTCTGAGGCCTCCTTGAAGGAGAACATTTCCATTCCTTGCATTGACACATGGTCTTATAACATGACTCTGTTGTGGAAGATTCCACATACAATGGCCAGAACCAAACACTGTACATCGCTTCTGTGTGTGGCCATAGTCCTTGGTTTGGTGTCTCTCGATTCCCAGTCTATTCTCAGCCTATTGGGGCTGAATTCTGGAATGAAGGGGAGCAATCTGTCTTTATTTCATCATTTATATACCATCTGCTTCCATCTCAAGAATCTATACCTCCATTGGGGGGTTCTGGGGAGAGGTGCTAACCTTCATGGTATATAAAAGTGTACACATAGCTGAGGGTGAGAAGAGCAGCACTTAGAGGTGAGGTTAGTAATCCCAGCCACCAACAATGAGCTGTAAGAAGAGCCATATATCTGTATCAGAGGAGGTCTTACCATAATATGTTATCTACTTTCTTACCTTTTATGGACCCCCCCATTATTCCCTCTGGCCCTCTGAGGATTCCACAAATTTTATTCCTATGTAATGCTTCCTGTAGTCCTACATACGGTTCCCTCTGGCATTCTGCTCAGTGCTATGCATGCATCCTGGAATTGCCTGCTATCCCGTTTTGGCACCCCCTATAGTTCTTTATCTCCAGGACCCTGATTCTACGTACCTTCAGTGCACTGCTGACGAATCCGAGACCCAACTGCTGGCAGACAACATTGGCCTCTCTACTTCCCCAGCCTTCTCCACACACCAGGCCCCAGCGTTCTTGTCCTCGAGGTCCCCATAACACCTCCACCCGCCCCTCATGCTGGGATCTCCCCCCGTGCAGGCGGATCTGGGAGTTAAGATAGAAGGAGCTACAGTGAAAAGAATTATGCTTTGGCACATATGAGTCTGACCTTCTTCACACAGAATAGAGAAGATGTTCTCAGGACTTCCAGACTGATCTGAAAATGAGGATTGTAGATGTAGAATATAGATCGCTCAGGAGTCACACATTCATTTCACCAGGCCATCGCTCCCCTGAAGATTTTATTCACCTGACCAAATAAGTTGGCCATAGAGACCTGGTATGACACATGACATATGAGTCAAGTATGGCCTGTAAACTTATAGTGCCAGAGATCGCTCAGCTGGACCAGTGTTGGGGGTCTGAAGAATCACTCCTACCAACCAAATTTTCATTCACAAAAAAAATGACACTGGAGACATGGAGTCGCTTCTTCTGTGCAGAGAAAACATCCGATCAATGACACAGATCAAGATAACCACCCTTGCTGCCTTTTGCAGATGTTACTCTCTGTACTCTTTGGTCATAAAACTGGACAGAATTGCTGCCCCCTAGAAGAGGTTTTGGAGGTATTCAACGCTTCTCCAGAAAACCCTCACATGTACCACAACACATCACTCCATATATTCCACTCCATCCACAATACCATACTCTTCTGAAGACTCTTCCCTCTCCACATCTCCAGAAAACTCTCACATGTTCCACCTCACATCACTCAGTATATTCTACTCCATCCACAACACCATACTCTTCTGAAGAATCTTCCATATCTCCAGAAAACCCTCACATGTCCCACAACACATCACTCCATATATTCCACCCCATCCACAATACCATACTCTTCTGAAGACTCTTCCTTCTCTTCCATATCTCCAGAAAACCCTCACATGTACCACAACACATCACTCCATATATTCCACTCCATCCACAACACCATACTCTTCTGAAGAATCTTCCATATCTCCAGAAAACCATCACATCTCCCGCAACACATCACTCCATATATTCCACCCCATCCACAATACCATACTCTTCTGAAGACTCTTCCTTCTCTTCCATATCTCCAGAAAACCATCACATGTCCCACAACACATCACTCCATATATTCCACTCCATCCACAATACCATACTCTTCTGAAGACTCTTCCTTCTCTTCCATATCTCCAGAAAACCCTCACATGTACCACAACACATCACTCCATATATTCCACTCCATCCACAATACCATACTCTTCTGAAGACTCTTCCCTCTCCACATCTCCAGAAAACTCTCACATGTTCCACCTCACATCACTCAGTATATTCTACTCCATCCACAACACCATACTCTTCTGAAGAATCTTCCATATCTCCAGAAAACCATCCCATGTCCCACAACACATCACTCCATATATTCCACCCCATCCACAAAAACCATACTCTTCTGAAGACTCTTCCTTCTCTTCCATATCTCCAGAAAACCATCACATGTCCCACAACACATCACTCCATATATTCCACTCCATCCACAATACCATACTCTTATGAAGACTCTTCCCTCTCCACATCTCTAGAAAACTCTCACATGTTCCACCTCACATCACTCAATATATTCTACCTCATCCACAACACCATACTCTTCTGAAGACTCTTCCTTCCCTTCCATATCTCCAGAAAACCATCACATGTCCCACAACACATCACTCCATATATTCCTCCCCATCCACAATACCATACTCTTCTGAAGACTCTTCCCTCTCCACATCTCTAGAAAACTCTATAATTTCCCACCTAACATCACTCAATATATTCCACTCCATCCACAAAACCATACTCTTCTGAAAAATCTTCCATCTTTTCCACATCTCCAGAAAACCCACTCATGTCCCATCTCACATCACTCAATATTTTCCACTCCATACACAATTCCATATTCTTCTGAAGACTATTCATTCTCCTCCACATCTCCAGAAAACCCTCACATGTCCCACCTCACATCACTCAATATATTCCACTCCATCCACAATACCACACTCTGCTGAAGAGTCTTCCATTTTTTCTACATCTCCAGAAAACCCTCACATGTCCTACCACACATCACTCAATATTTTCCACTCCATCCACAATACCATACTTTTCTTTAGATTCTTCCTTCTCATCCACAGCTCCAGAACACCCTCACTTGTCCCACCTCACCCACCTCACATCACTCAATATATTCCACTCCATCCACAATCCCACACTCTTCTGAAGACTCTTCCTTTTCCTCCACATCTCCAGAAAACCCTCACATGTCCCACAACACATCACTCAATATATCCCATTCCAACCACAAACCATTACTCTTCTGAAGACTCTTCCTTCTTATCCACATTTCCAGAAAACTCTCACATGTCCCACCTCACATCACTCAATATATTCCAGTTCATCCAAAATCCCATACTCTTTTGAAGACTCTTCCTTCTCAACAACTTCAGAAAACCCTCACATGTCTAACAACACATCACTTCATATATTCCACTCCATCCACAATACCATACTTTTCTGAAGAATCTTCCTTCTCTTCCCATCCACACATTAGTCCACAGATTCTTCCCTGTTCTCTGCCTCTCCTACAATGTTCCACAATCACAATCCATGCAATAATCAGAACTTGACATTACGGATCTCACAGGCTTGTGATAATCTTATAGAGGAAAGTATGGCGTTACTGACCGTGTTCTCATACCCCATGTATGGAATGTTGCACTTGACGGAGGCGTCCTCACTGTGTTTGCAGTCCTCCTGTGTGATGTTCTTGTACTGGCAGTCAAAGAGGGAGTCTTCTTTGCCTGTACATCGCACTTCGTTCATGTGGATCTGACCCATGCCTGTGACAGAAGTATGATTTGTCAATGGATTCTAGATAACACTCCTCAGGATCTATCCATGAACTTCAGAAAAGTGCACTGATATGTTTTGAACTTCTCAAACTAACCAGATAATGAAAGAAACATTGAAAAAATATATTTATATAATGTTAGATTACCAAAAACGTAAGCTGTGAATGGACAGTTGGATAAATGGCCCTCTATATGCGTGGTTATATAGCTGTGTATGGTAGGACCTACATTCGCTAACGTCTAATTTCAGATCCTCTCGGTCTCTCACCTTGCCCCATTCGTGCCCCTGTTAAGGCCTCCTTGGCACTTCCAAAGCCCAGCTGTCTACACACCACACTAGCGGCTTGTACGTCCCAACGGTCATCACACACTGTACCCCATTCTCCCTTCCTTAAGACTTCCACTCGGCCTTCTCCTGGACGAGCGCCTCCCTTCAGTCGAATGAGCTCCTGCAATGAAGAGCATGAATAAACTTGGCCAGTACTCTTCACTCGATAGATTTATGAATGCAGGCGCATTGAAGAAGAATCACTGACCTCACGTTGTTGCTGTGATACCTTCTTCTTCTTAATGGCGGCCTGGGCTGGAGCTCCATGACCCACAAAGGCAGGTCCAACTGTACAGCTTATCACAACCGGCGATCCATCTTGACAGCTGTCTGTGCTGTTCACTTTGTAGAACTCCAAGGGACATAGAGAAAGGTGAACTTCAGTGCCGCCACATTTCACTGAGTGCAAGCGAAAAGATGGCTTCTGCCTCTCCAGGTACAACCTGTGTAAGAGAAGGAAAGCAGACAACTGACAATGTGCAAATGATGGGATAATCCAAATACAAACCAGGCGAGGCTTCTCCCTAATTAACATGAGTACACCACTGACTGTGTGCCACAAAAGAATGGCAGTAAATCAGCTGCAGAGGCATCAGACGGGTTTGTTCCTCAGAAGAAACTGAAGTGGCAACCATGGCAAGATACAAGCAAGATAAACAAAGTTGTCATCCTGACACGGGGGACCCTGAGGGGCCCATACACTTCCTTCAAACACACAGATATGAATAATATAAGGCGTTCACTGTGTACAAGGCCATCCATGATGAAGGATGATGTCTTTGCAAGACAAACTGGAGGACTTGGAGACTGTGGATTTCTGGTAGGGAAGATGTGTTTTAATGTGAAAGAAAGAAGAAGCAGCATGAAGAATTGCCTTATTTTCCCAAGTCAGAGGATCAGAGTTTCCAGTCACAATGACATCTCATGAAACTGAACTACGAACTTGTTAAGGGACCATGCCCAAGGCCTGACTTACACAAGTATGGACATCATCTGTCCTGAAATGAAACTAAACGACAGACTCATTGAGGGTCATTCCTGAAACCTGACTCCAACAAATATGGACATCATCTGTCCTGAAATGAAACTAAACTACAGACTCATTGAGGGTCATTGCTGAGACCTGACTCCAACAAATATGGACATCACCAGCCATGAAATGAAACTGAGCTACAGATTCATTGAGGGTCATTCCTGAGACCTGACTCCCACAAATATGGACATCACCAGCCATGAAATGAAACTAAACTACAGACTCATTGAGAGTCATTCCTGAAACCTGACTCCCACAAATATGGACATCACCAGCCATGAAATGAAACTAAACTACAGACTCATTGAGAGTCATTCCTGAAACCTGGCTCCCACAAATATGGACATCATCTGTCCTGAAATGAAACTAAACTACAGACTCATTGAGAGTCATTCCTGAGACCTGACTCCAACAAATATGGACATCACCAGCCATGAAATGAAACTGAACTACAGATTCATTGAGGGTCATTCCTGAGACCTGACTCCCACAAATATGGACATCACCAGCCATGAAATGAAACTGAACTACAGATTCATTGAGGGTCATTCCTGAGACCTGACTCCAACAAATATGGACATCACCAGCCATGAAATGAAACTGAACTACAGATTCATTGAGGGTCATTCCTGAGACCTGACTCCCACAAATATAGACATCACCAGCCATGAAATGAAACTGAACTACAGATTCATTGAGGGTCATTCCTGAGACCACACCCCAACAAATACTGACATCATCAGCCCTGAAATGAAACTAAACTACAGACTCATTGAGGGTCATTCCTGAGACCTGACTCCCACAAATATGGACATCACCAGCCATTAAATGAAACTGAACTACAGACTCATTAAGAGTCACGTCCAGATAACTGACTTCTTAAATACAAACATCACCAGCCCTAAAATGAAACTGAGCTACAAACTCTTCAAGGGTCATGTATGAGAACTCACCTCAACAAGTATGGGCATCACCAGCCCTGAAATGAAAATGAGCTATGGACTCATTGAGGGTCATACCTGAGACCTAACTTTGACAAGTATAGCCGTCACCAGCCCTGAAACCAAGCTGAACTATGGATTCATTGAGGGTCATGTCCAGATAACTGACATGATAAATATGAACATCACGAGCCCTGAAATGAAGCGGTCATTCCTGAGGCCTGACTTCGACAAGTATGGACAACACCAGCCCTGAAATTAAACTGAACTGCTGACTTGTTAAGGGTCATGTCTGAGATCTGACCTCTACAGGTACAAACATCCCGAGGGTCCAATACAATACAAACCGATAACCTTCCTCGAATGGAGGCTTATTGTGCTGAGATACATGAAATGTTATGGAAGAAACCCTTCATCCAGGGGAATAGCTAGAACCTTCAGGGCCCTGGTACAAAAAAACATTAAGGCCCCCCTGACTCCCGGCTGGGGCACTTCCCTCCAGGCTCGGGGTCCTTTTTCTCTCGTTGTAGGACCCTTTATTAAAGTCCGGCAGCGGGACCCTTTCACATGTTCTGCAGTGGGCCCCCTTCTTGCTGTCTTGGGCCCCCCCACAGTGGCAAAACACCAGGGCCCAGTCGCAAGTGCGACCTTTGTCGTAGTTCTGCCACTGGTGTCAGTAGTTTTTTATTTTGTTATTCTTTTATTTTTATTTTTTTACCATTTTATTTTATTTATTTTTGTTTTACAGTTTTAGGAGCCCCGTTTGGGGCTTTGAGAAAGGAGATAGAGATTGACTTGTGTACAACCATCCTGCCCATAGATAGATTGAAATTCGGCCAGTCCTTGTCTAAGTCCTGAAATCACTCTCAGATGTCCATTGAGGCCTCAGAGAAGATGGTCTAAGTCTTAAATCCACAGTCAGATGTCTATTGAGATCTCAGAGGAAACAATCCAAGTCTTGAAGCCACACTCAGCTGTCCATTGAGATCTCAGAGGAGACAATCCAAGTCCTGAAGCCACACTCAGTTGCCCATTGAGATCTCAGAGGAGACAATCCAAGTCCTGAATCCAAACTCAGATGTCCATTGAGATCTCAGAGGAGACAATCCAAGTCCTGAAGCCACACTCAGATGTCCTTTGAGATCTCAGAGGAGACAATCCAAGTCCTGGATCCACACTCAGATGTCAATTGAGGCCTCATAGAGGACAGTCCATGTCCTGGAGGAGGAAGAAACCATGTCCCCCTCACATATACAGGAGGAATCATCAGTGAGCCGATTACAGGAGCAGGGAACAATGGACGATCTTCTCTGCTCACAGTACCATTGCCGTGGTTGCAAGGAAGAGAAATTCTATATTTAGTTGTAATGGAAAGTTCTGACTGCTGCAGACGAAGATTAAAACATAATTTCAATCACATTCAATTAGAAAATGCAGATAATTTACAATAATCCCACCATGAGAGAAAGATGGAAGCTGCTATTGTGGATCTACTTCAAGAAACACCAACTGCCTGGCTCTATGCTGCTCCTCTGGCTTCACTACTTACCATAAATGTGAGAAAAGTCCTGGACTATGATTAAGCACTAACTATAGTGTGAAATGCGTCAGTTTCCCTGTACTTCTTGCTGTGGCATGTATTTTTGTTGTTTTTATCAATAAAGGCAATTATCATTTTGATTGTGGCTGTCCAGGACTTTTCTCACATTTATCGTTACAAGCATTGCCGGCACCTGAGGCTTCCATTTGGAGGAGAGGTTCCTTATTGACCTCCTTAGAGCGGTGATTTTTCTTTCTTCACTACTTACCAGGTGACCAACCAAGAACAAGTATGTAGGTGAATAAAGTCCTGATCTGTGTTCTGGTTTTAAGTGTGGGAAGCCAGATGATGGGCATGGCAGCCAGTAACAAGCAGGTTCAGAAGAGGGGCTCACATGTCAGCTGTCATGTTTCCCTCATGCTGGCTATACGTCATGCCAAACCTTTACATTCTTTAGTTTGGTTTGGAGTTGGGAAGGATGGAACCCCGTCTTATGTTAGTGAGATTTCACCTCACTTCCTGTCTAGGTGACAATACTTTCATCAGACAGGAAGTGGGGGAAATCTACAACTAACTCTGAATACCATCCACCTCTGGGGTGACACAGATCACCAGTCACGTGCAGGACACCAACATGGGCAGCAGATGTCACATATTTACCACATGGCAGCAAGAGGCCATGCAACCACCATGGCAGCCAAGGATGACAACACAAAGAGACCAGCAGACAACATGACACCCCAGAAAACAAAAAGTTCCCCCATCACATCCCACCACCAATACCACAAGGCCAACAGATCACATGACACCCCAGAAACTGCACAGCCCCAATCACATCCCACCAAAAATACTGCAAGTCCATCATACCACATGACACCCCAAAAAATAAAAAGCCCCCCCAATCACATACCACCAAAAATACCGCAGACCACATGACACTACAGTAGCTGCACTACCCCCACCACATACCAAAAAAATTCCGCAAGGTCATCATGCCACATGACACCGCAGAAATTGCAAAGCCCCCACTACATCCCACCCTGACACCACAAAGTCAGCAGGCCACATAACACCCCAGAAACTGTACAACTTCTACCATATTGTACCACTAACAGCACAACACCAGCAGACAGCATGACACCCCAGAGAAGGCCCAGAGAAGTCACACCATGATCCCCCACCAATACTACAAGGCAAGTAAACCACAACACCAGAGGAACCACCCAGCTTCCTGGCACTGATAACACATGATCAGCAAAACATCAGACACTCCAGGAACCACCCAGCCTCCCACCACATCCGGCCACCAACACAACTAGGCGAGAAGACTACATGGCTCCCCAGAAACAACCATTCCCCCCAACCTCATCCAATTACTGACACCACAAGGGCAGCAGACCATATGACACTCCATAAACTGCACATCCCCCTCCCCCCAATTTACCCCACTTCTGACACTACAAGGCAAAAAGAAGGTATGATGCCCAAGAAGCCACAAAGCCCCCCTAACACTCTACCACCAACACCACAAAGCAAGCAAGCCACATGACACCCCAGGAACCACCCTGTCCCCTCCTTCACCACCTCCCACCACCAGCATCACAAGGCAAGCAAACCACATGACACCTCAGGAAGCACCCATTTCTTGCCACCTCCCACCATCAACACCATAAAGCAAGCAAATCACATAACACCCCAGGAAGCACCCTGTCCCTTGCCACCTTACACCACCACTATGTAAGCAGAACACATAGTACCCCAGGAACCACTTAGCCCCCCTTTTCCCCAGCAATGACACCACAAGGACAGCAGACAAAGACAACATGACACCCCAGGTACTGGCCAGCCTCCCGCAACATTCCACCACCACCACACAGAGGAACCGGCCTGTTACCTGTCGCCGTTCTTCAGTTCCTTCTTTTTGGGCTCTTGACTAGGAGAGGATCTGTTGGACAAATGGCATCAAATCACAATTCACCAAAGATATGACACAAGGTTGCTGCTGGATTATTTGCTAACAGATGATGATCGGTTAGAATAAAGGTTGAGGGAATGTCTCAGCCAGTCCTGAATTCTACTTGAATTCTGTGGCTGGAGCCTTGTGTACACACAAGTTCCACATTTCCCCAACTGTAGAAGTTCTCCTCATTACTCATCCTTATACAGAACCTCACACCTGATTCCCCATCACTTGTACTGTCACCACCGGGGGTCCACTAAGACAACAACATGCCACTTACAGAGCCCGCGGTATAGATAAAGGAGTCAGGAACCAAGTGAGGGACGCCTTCAGCAAAGAAGACCTGAGGAAGCTCTCCACCGAACACCGAGATATTATTTACCGTTCCTCACAAAGATGCGACAGAGCCCCAAAGATCTCACAGAGCCCCAAAGATCTCACAGAGTTCCAAAGACTTCACAAGCCACAGGCTGTTTATTAGTCAATACTAAATCTTTACAATGAGTCACATCTGCTGTACAACATGTTCTCTGGGAAGCTGGCTTATGGCTTAGAGGGGCTCTTCTGATATCACAGAATTGTGTGCTGAAAGATGAAGAAGGCAGAGACGAACCTAGAAAAGATGTGTGAGAGCATTGAGGTTGGTGGAGAGAGCAGGGAGGTTGGTGGAGAGAGACAGGAGGTTGGTGGAGGGAGCAGAAAGGTTGGTGGAGAGAGCGGGGAGGATGGTAGAGAGAGCGGGGAGGTTAGCGGAGAAAGTGGGGAGGTTGGTGGAAAGAGCCGGGAGGTTGGCGGAGAGAGCCGGGAAGGTTGGTGGAGAGAGCCAGGGAGGTTGGTGGAGAGAGCAGGGAGGTTGGTGGAGGGAGCGGAAAGGTTAGTGGAGAGAGCGGGGAGGATGGTAGAGAGAGCGGGGAGGTTGGTGGAGAGAGCGGAGAGGTTGGTGGACAGAGTAGAGAGGTTGGTGGAGAGAGCAGGGAGGTTGGTGAAGAGAGTGGGGAGGTTGGTGGAGAGAGCGGGGAGGTTGGTGGAGAGAGTGGAGTGGTTGGGGGAGAGAGAGGAGAGGTTGGTTGAGAGAGTGGGGAGGTTGGTGGACAGAATGGGGAGGTTGGTGGAGAGAGCAGGGAGGTTGGTGGAGAGAGCGGGGAGGTTGGTGGAGAGAACGGAGAAGTTGGGGCAGAGAGGAGAGGTTGGTGGAGAGTCGGGGAGGTTGGTGGACAGAATGGGGAGGTTGGTGGAGAGAGCAGGGAGGTTCGTGGAGAGAGCGAGGAGGATGGTGGAGAGAGCAATAGAGGATGCTGGAGAGAGCAGAGAGGTTAGTGGACAGAGCAGGAAGGTTGGTGGAGAGGGCAGGAAGGTTGGTGAAGAGAGCGGAGAGGTTGGTGGAGAAAGCGGGAAGGTTGGTGGAGAGGGCGGGAAGGTTGGTGGAAAGAGCAGGGAAGTTGGTGGAGGGAGTGGAGAGAGCGGAGAGATTGGTGAAGGTGGAGGGGTTTGTGGAGAAGGGGGGGGGGTTGGTGAAGAGAGTGGGGAGGTTGGTGGAGAGAGTGGGGAGGTTGGTGGAAAGAGCGGAGTGGTTGGTGGAGAGAGCAGAGTGGTTGGTGGAGAGAGCGGGGAGGTTGGAGGAGAGAGCGGTGAAATTGGTGGAGAAAGAGGAGAGGTTGTTGGAGAGAGCGGGGAGGTTGGTGGACAGAATGGGGAGGATGGTGGAGAGAGCCGTAGAGGTTGCTGGAGAGAGCGGAGTGCTTGGTGGAGAGAGCAGGGAGGTTGGTGGTGAGAGCCAGGAGGTTGGTGGAGGGGGACAGGAGGTTGGTGGAGGGAGTGGAAAGGTTGGTGGAGAGAGGGGGGAAGATGGTGGAGAGAGCGGAGAGGTTAGCGGAGAGAGTGGGGAGGTTGGTGGAAAGAGCAGGGAGGTTGGGGGAGAGAGCGGAGTGTGATAGACTCACCCGGGACGGAGGCTTTTGGAGGGGACTGAATGCTAGCCTCTTGCCTACCAACTATGGGCCCTGGCATTTGAAGGAGCTACAAGCATTTAGGAAGATATTCTGTTATGCAATGCAAAAGGACATTATTAAGGAGGCCATGATGGTCTCTGCCAGCTTGGGACTCAGTGGATAGATGTATGTGAAAGGAATGCTGCTTAATGAGATCTTAAAAGCCTGGGTCTTTCACCCAATAGTTTATTGTCTCATTTTGTTGTGTACTCTTTGCTGGGTTGTTTGGGGTGTGGCTGTATTCCAATGTTCTATTGTGTCTGCCTTGGATACTATGGGATGTGTATGTAGATTAGCTGTGAGATTGGTGGGGGCGAAGTCTTCCAACAACTCTAACTGCTGATTGGACAGTCTACCCTGCCCAGAATGCAAAGGGGGGGATTGTTCAGCGTATTACCTGTGTACCAGTGTTGTCAATAAACAGCCCATGTTCAGCAACCAAACGAGTATTGTCTTGTTTGTTGTTATCAGCGGTTGGAATATCTGATATCTATATTCAGACTGGGAGGAAGTGGTATATAACGAAAGCACTCAAGCGGAGTATGGGACGTTTCGTTACACAGAGTGGTTGGTGGAAAGAGCGTGAAGGTTGGTGGACAGAGCAGGGAGGTTCGTGGAAAGAATGGGGAGGTTGGTGGATAGAGCGGGGAGGTTGGGGGAGAAAGCGGAGAGGTTGGAGGATAGAGTAGAGTGGTTGGTGGAGAGAGCGGGGAGGTTGGTGGAGAGAGCGGGGAAATTGGTGGAGAGAGAGGAGAGGTTGGTGGAGAGAGCGGGGAGGTTGGTGGACAGAGCGGAGAGGTTGGTGGAGAGAGCGGGGAGGTTGGTGGACAGAGCGGAGAGGTGGTGGAGAGAGTGGGAAGGTTGGTGGAGAGAGCAGGGAGGTTGGTGGAGGGAGTGGAGAGAGCGGAGAGGTTGGCAGAGAGAGCAGGGAGGTTGGTGGAGAGAGCGGATTGGTTAGTGGAAAGAGCGGAGAGGTTGGTGGGCAGAGCAGGGAGGTTGGGGACAGAGCGGAGAGGTTGGTGGAGAGAGCGGGAAGGTTGGTGGAGAGAGCAGGGAGGTTGGTGGAGGGAGTGGAGAGAGCGGAGAGGTTTGTGGAGAGAGCGGAGAGGTTGGTGGAGAGAGAAGGGAGGTTGGTGGAGAGAGCAGAGTGGTTGGTGGAAAGAGCGGAGAGGTTGGTGGAGAGAGCAGAGAGGTTGGTGGAAAGAGTGGAGAGGTTGGTGGAGAGAGCGGAGTGGTTGGTGGAGAGAGCGGGGAGGTTGGTGGAGAGAGCAGAGAGGTTGGTGGAGAAGGTGGAGAGGTTGGTGGAGAGAGCGGGGAGGTTGGTGGAGAGAGCGGGGAGGTTGGTGGAGAGAGCAGAGAGGTTGGTGGAGAAAGCAGAGAGGTTGGTGGAGAGAGCGGAGTGGTTGGTGGAGAGAGCGGGGAGGTTGGTGGAGAGAGCGGAGAGGTTGGTGGAGAAGGCGGAGAGGTTGATGGAGAGAGCGGGGTGGTTGGTGGAGAGAGCGGAGAGGTTGGTGGAGAAGGCGGAGAGGTTGGTGAAGAGAGTGGGGAGGTTGGTGGAGAGAGCGGAGAGGTTGGTGGAGAAAGCAGGGAGGTTGGATGAAGAGAGTGGAGGGGTTGGTGGAGTGTCTGGAGTTCTGGACTGTGAAATCCTATTAAGACCCCATAGCAACAAGTGAAGTGTTCATTACCCAATGGGCCAATAAGGACAGGTCTGTAGGTCCAGTGTTCATAAAATAGTCTACCAAATGGCAAATGAAGACAGGCTTGCGGGTCTAGTGTTCATAAGATAGTAAAAAATCGGCAAATGTCAGGCATGAAAGTCTAGTGTTCATCAAATAATCAACTGATTGCAAATAAGGACAGACCTGCTGGTAAAGTATTCATAAAATAGTCAACAAATAGTCAAATGTGGTCAGGCCTGTAAGTCTCATATTCATAAGATAGTCAACCAATGGGTAAATGAGGAGAGGCCTGTGGGTGTAGTATTTAGAGAATAGTCAACCAGTGAGAAAGTATGGACAGCCTTTAAGTCTTATGTCCATAAGATAGTAACAAAATAGACAGCAAAGACAGGCCTGCGGGTCTAGTGTTCATAAGATAGTCAACCAATGGGAGAATGAGGAAAGGGCTGTGGGTTCAGAGTTCATAAGATAGGCAACTAATGTGCAAATGAGGACAGGCTTGCAGGTCTAGTATTCAAAAGATAACCAATGGGCAACTAAGGACAGATCCATGGGTATAAAATTTATAAGACAACCCACCAAATAAGGACAGGCTTGTGGGTCTGAAGTAGGAGATGGAAAGCCGGCAACCTGCTCAACCAAAATAATGATTTTATTACCACAGGTAGAGTAAAATCAATACAAAGGCTTATATGTTTTGGCCTGTGGCCTTAATCATAGACATACAGTCCTGTTGGTCTAGTGTTTATAAAACAGTCAACCAATGGGAAAATGAGGAGAGACCTGTAGGCCTGAAGTTCATAGGTCCATACCCTAGTAGATTTTCAAAGAAATGTTCATGTAGGTCTCATATTCATAAGATAGTCAACAAATGGGTAAATGGGGAGAGGCCTCTGGGTGTAGTATTTAGAGCAGGGATATGCAATTAGCGGACCTCCAGCTGTTGCAAAACTACAAGTCCCATCATGCTTTTGCCTCTGGGTGTCATGTTTGTGGCTGTCAGAGTCTTGCTAAGCCTCATGGGACCTGTAGTTCTGCAACAGCTTGAGGTCCGCTAATTGCATATCCCTGATTTAGAGGATAGTCAATCAGTGAGCAAATATGGACAGCCTTTAGGTCTTATGTTCATAATAAAGTAAAAAAATAGACAACAAAGACAGGCTTGCAGGTCTGGTGTTCATAAGATAGTCAATTAATGGGCAAATGAGGAGAGACCTGTAGGTCTAAAGTCCATTGGTCCATCTGTGCAGACAAGACAGAGAAAATAAATCACCGCTCAGGAGAACTTGCTTTCAGGTGTGTGTTAGTGAATCCTTCAGAGGAGAGGAGTCCCAGGTGCTGGCTAAATGCAAATTGAAGCAAGGTTTGAAACAGGAAAATCTGAATGCCGCACACCGGATAAAGTTGAAAACATCTTCTTTATTGTAAAACTAGGATCATAAAAAACAGGACAATCAGGCGGGTGGTACAGACACAGCTGACGCGTTTCGCGCTCTAGTTCCGCGTCAGCTGTGTCTGTACCACCGCCTGATTGTCCTGTTTTTTATGATCCTAGTTTTACAATAAAGAAGATGTTTTCAACTTTATCCGGTGTGCGGCATCCAGATTTTCCTGTTTCAAACCCTGCTCCATTGGTCCATACCCTAGCAGATTTTCAAAGAAATATTCGAACGAACATTCATATGAAACATTTTCAATACATTTAACGGGATGACAAAAATTGTTTGAATACACTTACAAATTTTGTTTTTTAACATTCAAATTTGGAATGAATGGACTTTCCTGAATGAAAATTACATTTGATTTAAGAAATTTGTTCATTCGGGAAAAAAAGTTTATATCCCGCTCCTTCAAATTTTTTCAGAACTCAATGAGCATCGATTTGACCCCACAAATGACTGGAAGAACATACAAATATTCTTAAAATGAACGAAATTCCACTAGTGTATGGTCAGCTTAGTGTTCATAGTCAGCTAATGGGAAAACGAGGACAGGCCTGCAGGTCTATTGTTCAGTTCATAATATAGTCAGCTAGAGGGTGAGTAAGAACAGGCTGATGGGTCTACTGTTCATAAGATAGTCAACTAATGAGTATATAAGGACAGGCGTGTGGGTCTAGTGTACAAAACATAGGTTAAAAAATTAGCAAATGAAGACAAGCCTGTAAGCTGAAATGTCCATAAGATAGTCAACCAACGGGAACATGAGGAGAGTCCTGTAGGCCTAATGTCCATAAGATAGTCACCAATGGGAAAATAAGGAGAGGCCCGTATGTCTAATGTCCATAAGATAGTCACCAATGGGAAAATAAGGAGAGGCCCGTATGTCTAATGTCCATAAGATAGTCACCAATGGGAAAATAAGGAGAGGCCCGTATGTCTAATGTCCATAAGATAGTCACCAATGGGAAAATAAGGAGAGGCCCGTATGTCTAATGTCCATAAGATAGTCACCAATGGGAAAATAAGGAGAGGCTCATAGGTCTAATGTCCATAAGATAGTCACCAATGGAAAATAAGGAGAGGCCCGTATGTCTAATGTCCATAAGATAGTCACCAATGGGAAAATAAGGAGAGGCTCATAGGTCTAATGTCCATAAGATAGTCACCAATGGGAAAATAAGGAGAGGCCCGTATGTCTAATGTCCATAAGATAGTCACCAATGGGAAAATAAGGAGAGGCCCATATGTCTAATGTCCATAAGATAGTCACCGATGGGAAAATAAGGAGAGGCCTGTAGGTCTAATGTCCATAAGATAGTCACCGGTGGGAAAACAAGAAGAGGCCCGTATGTCTAATGTCCATAAGATAGTCACTGGTGTGAAAATAAGGAGAGGCCCGTATGTCTAATGTCCATAAGATAGTCACTGGTGGGAAAATAAGGAGAGGCCCGAAGGTCTAATGTCCATAAGATAGTCACCAATGGAAACATGAGGAGAGGGCCGTATGTCTAATGTCCATAAGATAGTCACCAATGGGAATATAAGGAGAGGCCCATAGGTCTAATGTCCATAAGATAGTCACCGGTGGGAAAACAAGAAGAGGCCCGTAGGTCTAATGTCCATAAGATAGTCACCAATGGGAATATAAGGAGAGGCCCATATGTCTAATGTCCATAAGATAGTCACCGATGGGAAAATAAGGAGAGGCCCACAGGTCTAATGTCCATAAGATAGTCACTGGTGTGAAAATAAGGAGAGGCCCGTATGTCTAATGTCCATAAGATAGTCACTGGTGGGAAAATAAGGAGAGGCCCGAAGGTCTATTGTCCATAAGATAGTCACCGGTGGGAAAACAAGAAGAGGCCCGTAGGTCTAATGTCCATAAGATAGTCACCAATGGAAACATGAGGAGAGGGCCGTATGTCTAATGTCCATAAGATAGTCACCAATGGGAAATTAAGGAGAGGCCCGTATGTCTAATGTCCATAAGATAGTCACTGGTGGGAAAACAAGAAGAGGCCCATAGGTCTAATGTCCATAGGATAGTCACCAATGGGAACATGAGGAGAGGGCCGTATGTCTAATGTCCATAAGATAGTCACCAATGGGAACATGAGGAGAGGGCCGTATGTCTAATATCCATAAGATAGTCACCAATGGGAAAACAAGAAGAGGCCCATAGGTCTAATGTCCATAAGATAGTCACCAATGGAAAATAAGGAGAGGCCCGTATGTCTAATGTCCATAAGATAGTCACCAATGGGAAAATAAGGAGAGGCTCATAGGTCTAATGTCCATAAGATAGTCACCAATGGGAAAATAAGGAGAGGCCCGTATGTCTAATGTCCATAAGATAGTCACCAATGGGAAAATAAGGAGAGGCCCATATGTCTAATGTCCATAAGATAGTCACTGGTGTGAAAATAAGGAGAGGCCCGTATGTCTAATGTCCATAAGATAGTCACCGGTGGGAAAATAAGGAGAGGCCCATATGTCTAATGACCATAAGATAGTCACCAATGGGAAAATAAGGAGAGGCCCATATGTCTAATGTCCATAAGATAGTCACCAATGGGAAAATAAGGAGAGGCCCATATGTCTAATGTCCATAAGATAGTCACCGATGGGAAAATAAGGAGAGGCCTGTAGGTCTAATGTCCATAAGATAGTCACCGGTGGGAAAACAAGAAGAGGCCCGTATGTCTAATGTCCATAAGATAGTCACTGGTGTGAAAATAAGGAGAGGCCCGTATGTCTAATGTCCATAAGATAGTCACTGGTGGGAAAATAAGGAGAGGCCCGAAGGTCTATTGTCCATAAGATAGTCACCGGTGGGAAAACAAGAAGAGGCCCGTAGGTCTAATGTCCATAAGATAGTCACCAATGGAAACATGAGGAGAGGGCCGTATGTCTAATGTCCATAAGATAGTCACCAATGGGAAATTAAGGAGAGGCCCGTATGTCTAATGTCCATAAGATAGTCACTGGTGGGAAAACAAGAAGAGGCCCATAGGTCTAATGTCCATAGGATAGTCACCAATGGGAACATGAGGAGAGGGCCGTATGTCTAATGTCCATAAGATAGTCACCAATGGGAACATGAGGAGAGGGCCGTATGTCTAATATCCATAAGATAGTCACCAATGGGAAAACAAGAAGAGGCCCATAGGTCTAAGCAGGACACCCCCATGTATACTGAATTAGCGTAAATAAGGAGAACAGCCTGATGATAGAGATACAAAGACACAGCACACAGCAGGTAAGGATACACAGAGAGAGCAGGACAACAGAGATGTATAGTAAGCGACTGAAGGAGGCACAGAGTCAGCATAGCCGTTAGTGATAAAATGAATCAGGAAATCAATGCGTTTTGATAGAATCAGCAGAATAAGAAGTTTATTCTCCGTTCCTCCGGGGGGAAGGAAGTTTTGGGAATAAACTCTCCCAGATACCTGGGGTTGGAAGCCACCATCTTGGGGACCTTTTTAGAAGTGGTTTGTTTCTTCACACGTCTGCAAGAGAATAACATTCAGATTAGAGATCAGGACACCTAGACACGGAACAGGACACTGAGATCAGTCACTGCGTCACCGGAGATGTGAATCCCAATTGGTTGGGATAGGAATGGTCTGCCTTGTGATACTAGAAATATGGACTTCATACGTGTTATTACCATTCACAGGGGTGGAGAGCACACCAGAAATCTCTATCCATATACCTAATAATGAGTGAATAGGACCTCCAGAATAGCCTCAGTCCTTCTTCGAATGCCGTTGTGGGAGCCTAGAACCGTGTGCTGAGGGAGCCTAGAACCAAGTGCTGTGGGAGCCTAGACCTGTGTGCTGTGGGAGCCTAGACCCGTGTGCTGAGGGAGCCTAGAACCGTGTGCTGTGGGAGCCTAGACCCGTGTGCCGTGGGAGCCTAGACCCGTGTGCTGTGGGAGCCTAGAACCGTGTGCTGTGGAAGCCTAGAACCGTGTGCTGTGGGAGCCTAGAACCATGTGCTGTGGGAGCCTAGACCCGTGTGCTGTGGGAGCCTAGACCCGTGTGCTGTGGGAGCCTAGACCCGTGTGCTGTGGAAGCCTAGACGCGTGTGCTGTGGAAGCCTAGAACCGTGCGCTGTGGGAGCCTAGAACTGTGTGCTGTGGGAGCCTAGAACCGTGTGCTGTGGGAGCCTGGACCTGTGTGCTGTGGAAGCCTAGAACCGTGTGCTGTGGGAGCCTAGGCCTGCGTGCTGTGGAAGCCTAGAACCGTGTGCTGTGGGAGCCTAGAACTGTGTGCTGTGGGAGCCCAGACCCATGTGCTGTGGGAGCCTAGACCCATGTGCTGTGGGAGCCTGGACCCGTGTGCTGTGGGAGCCTAGAACCGTGTGCTATGGGAGCCTAGAACCGTGTGCTGTGGGAGCCCAGACCCATGTGCTGTGGGAGCCTAGACCCGTGTGCTGTGGGAGCCTGGACCCGTGTGCTGTGGGAGCCTAGAACCGTGTGCTATGGGAGCCTTGACCTGTGTTCTGTGGGAGCCTAGAACCGTGTCCTGTGGAAGCCTAGAGCCATGTGCTGTGGGAGCCTTGAACTGTGTGCTGTGGGAGCCTAGAACTGTGTGCTGTGAGATTCTGCCCTTCCACTTCCCTGAGGGATGAAGGAGGAGGAGAAGGTTCTCCTTGGACTGGGAGGTCCACAGCTTCCTTTAAGTTTCAGTGGTGGAGGTGGTGATCGGGAACCATGGAGAACATCTTTGTGCTCATGATGCACTCTGGAATTTGTAGGGGTGCATTATGGGACCTTTATAATTCAGGAGGATTATAATATTGTGGGGGAACACTGTCTGCACCCTGGAACATGACCCAACTTTTATAGGGGAGTTATTATCACTGTATGACCAAGCAGCACAATATGACTAGTGAGAACCCCCGAGGTGGCGTGGCCATCACAGGTCTCCACAGTGTTTTCCAGTCACAGAGCACATTGGGGAGTGAAGGTATCATCGGTCTTTGCCCAAATGAAATCCCATCCAGCTATAGGAAGTCTGGTAGAAGATTTCTCATCTGAGCTTTTCCATCACTTCCAGGTACATATACCGGGTTTATCTCTTTGTGTGTTGGTCTTGGACACAAGTCACAAAAGGCAGCTTTGCCACAGCTTTCCACCTCTTACTGGTGTTGCTGAGACATCACAGAGGGCCACAGATTCTTTTGCTGGGTTCCTGTCAGTGTCCATCTGTCCTTGTTGGTCATCTATGGATTTGGCACTTTTCCTTTTTGCAGATGTGATGATTTTAGAGGCAATTTTTTACCTTTCTTGAAATTGTAAGTTGCCTCGTGTTGCTTGGAGAACTCAAATAATAAAGTGCCAATTAAAGCACCTTTCATGGATGACCTCCCGCTGACTGGCCATCAGCCTAACATGACGGCATCATATCACTTACAATGGTAAGTAGTCTTGGTTTAGTTTTGGCCAACCTCATTATTTGTTTACATTTTCCTAACCCCTCCCCCAGCACAATCCCCTGGATGACACCCACAGATGGTCCAATATACCTACCTCCATGATTATGGAGGGTCACCTCAGCCATTGAGTTTTTTTTTGTGTGTGAAACAAAACACTACTAGCGGTGGCATCTATAGTCATCTACTGGCCACAGTTGATAATTAGTAGATGGCTGTTTTATCCCACCAATGCTGAAATTTGGCTTACGCAGCCAGTAGATGCACTGTATAGCCTAAGAAATCAGTGTAGAGCCTTATGGGCTTGATGGACATCCTGTTCCAACACCATGGGCATTATGGAGTTTCCCCCCTCCCCCATGACCATTAATATGGAGGTGTCCCTGCCCCACCATAACCATTAATAAGGAGTTGTCCCCCTTTGTGGCTATAACATCCTCCACTCTTCTGGGAAGGCTTTCCACAAGATTTTGGAGGGTGTCTGTGGGGATTTGTCCCATTTGTGAGGCCAGGTACTGATGCTGGATGAGATGACCTGGCTCACATTTTTGGATGCCAAAAAAAGTCCTTGCTGACATTTAGCATTCCAATTCATCCCAAAGGTGATCAGTAGGGTTGAGGTCAGGGCTGTGTGCAGGACACCCGAGTTCTCATAATTTTACCCATATAGTATAAAGGCAGACATTGCAGTCTGAAGCCACCATCCTCCCAGCATTGGAACCCAGAGACTAACGGTATGAGAAGGTTAGAAGCAGAGTATTCTATTTTCTCTGTGGAATGAATTGGATGGAATTTTGTCTTTTTCTACCAGACTAATTATGTAACTATTTGGAGAACTGTCAGTGTCAATGGAGACATCTTCCAGCATGCACAGGAATACTTTAGAAAATTGGAATTCGGCCCCATTAGGATGTCAGAGAAAGTTTCACATTTCAGCTTCTTTTCCGTGATGTGAATTGTCTGCAGTTGGAAGTTCTTCTCCACACATTGATATCATTTAATTATGAACAGATTATGAAACTACTGTAATTTTCCATGCTGGCGGGAACAAAGGAATTCATCACTGGAGCAGTAGAACGGAATAAAAGAAGATGAGAAGAGAATTGACTTTGGTTGCTCCACCGTACGGCTGAATAGGAAGAGAGAGAGCATTTCCCATGAATCAGGCTCACCTAGTTGACAGATACAGACACAAGTGTCTCCTATCATGGTTCCTTGAAACTTACAGGAGGCCACCATAGAAAGAGTATATGATGAGTATCACTAGAATACCAGGCTTTATGTGCAGTCCGAACACCCAATTACAGTATTACAGGTGGGAATGGGACCAGTATCAGAAGATGTGGGTGATGGGTGAGCTGTGAAGGTATTACTGGTGGGAATAGGACTGGTATAAGAAGATGTGGATGATGGGTGAACTCTGATGGTATTGCTGGTGGGAATGGGACCGGTATCCGAAGGTGTGGATGATGGGTGAGCTGTGATTGTATTACTAGTGGGAATGGGACCGGTATCAGAAGATGTGGGTGATGGGTGAGCTGTGATTGTATTACTAGTGGGAATGGGACCGGTATCGGAACATATGGATGATGGGTGAGCTGTGATGGTATTACTGGTGGGAATGGGACTGGTATCAGAAGATGGGGATGATGGGTGAGCTGTGATGGTATTACTGGTGGGAATGGGACCGGTATCGGAAGATATGGATGATGGGTGAGCTGTGATGGTATTACTAGTGGGAATGGGACTGGTATCAGAAGATGTGGATAATGGGTGAGCTGTGAAGGTATTACTGGTGGGAATAGGACTGGTATCAGAAGATGTGGATGATGGGTGAACTCTGATGGTATTGCTGGTGGGACTGGGACCGGTATCCGAAGGTGTGGATGATGGGTGAGCTGTGATGGTATTACTAGTGGAAATGGGACCGGTATCGGAAGATATGGATGATGGGGGAGCTGTGATGGTATCGCTGGTGGGAATAGGACTTGTATCAGAAGATTTGGATGATGGGTGGGCTGTGTATGTGTTACTGGTGGGACTGGGACCAGTATCCGAAGGTGTGGATGATGGGTGAGCTGTGATGTTATTACTGGTGGGACTGGGACGGGTATCGGAAGATGTGGATGATGGGTGAGCTGTGATGATATTACTGGTGGAAATGGGATGGTATATGAAGATGTGGATAAGGAATGAGCTGTGATAGTATTACTGGTGGGACTGGGACCGGTATACGAAGATGTGGATGATGGGTGAGCTGTGATGGTATTACTAGTGGGAATGGGACCGGTATCGGAAGATATGGATGATGGGTGAGCTGTGAAGGTATTACTGGTGGGAATGGGACTGGTATCAGAAGATGTGGATGATGGGTGAACTCTGATGGTATTGCTGGTGGGAATGGGACCGGTATCCGAAGGTGTGGATGATGGGTGAGCTGTGATTGTATTACTAGTGGGAATGGGACCGGTATCGGAAGATATGGATGATGGGTGAGCTGTGATGGTATTACTGGTGGGACTGGGACGGGTATCGGAAGATGTGGATGATGGGTGAGCTGTGATGATATTACTGGTGGAAATGGGATGGTATATGAAGATGTGGATAAGGAATGAGCTGTGATAGTATTACTGGTGGGACTGGGACCGGTATACGAAGATGTGGATGATGGGTGAGCTGTGATGGTATTACTAGTGGGAATGGGACCGGTATCGGAAGATATGGATGATGGGTGAGCTGTGAAGGTATTACTGGTGGGAATGGGACTGGTATCAGAAGATGTGGATGATGGGTGAACTCTGATGGTATTGCTGGTGGGAATGGGACCGGTATCCGAAGGTGTGGATGATGTGTGAGCTGTGATTGTATTACTAGTGGGAATGGGACCGGTATCGGAAGATATGGATGATGGGTGAGCTGTGATGGTATTACTGGTGGGAATGGGACCGGTATCGGAAGATATGGATGATGGGTGAGCTGTGATGGTATCGCTGGTGGGAATAGGACTTGTATCAGAAGATTTGGATGATGGGTGGGCTGTGTATGTGTTACTGGTGGGACTGGGACGGGTATCGGAATATGTGGATGATGGGAGAGCTGTGATGATATTACTGGTGGAAATGGGATGGTATATGAAGATGTGGATAAGGAATGAGCTGTGATAGTATTACTGGTGGGACTGGGACCGGTATACGAAGATGTGGATGATGGGTGAGCTGTGATGGTATTACTGGTGGGAATAGGACCAGTATCAGAAGATGTGGATGATGGGTGAGCTGTGATGGTATTACTGGTGGGAATTGGACCAGTATCAGAAGATAGGGATGATGGGTGCGCTGTGATCATATTACTGGTGGAAATGGGATGGTATATGTGGATGATGGGTGAGCTGTGATGGTATTGCTGGTGGGACTGGGACCGGTATCAGAAGATGTGGATGATGGGTGAGCTGTGATAGTATTACTGGTGGGACTGGGACCGGTATCAGAAGATGTGGATGATGGGAGAACTGTGATGGTATTACTGGTGGGACTGGGACCAGTATACGAAGATGTGGATGATGGATGAGCTGTGATAGTATTACTGGTGGGAATTGGACCAGTATCGGAAGATGTGGATGATAGGTTAGCTGACCACCATGGAGGCCACAGGTCCAGACAGAAAGGCTCTTCCATAGTGATGGAGAATCATTTCCCTATGTGGAGGATTTTGGCTGGATGTGACCTGCTCTAGATGTTGCAGATATTCCATTCACTTTCCGGGATTTGTGCCAATAAAGAAATCTCTTCTATATCATGTTCAGTCTTGTTATGTATCCTAATAAATGTATTTCCACCTCTTGCACACAATTCAAGATTTCTCTTTAATTGGTAGGTAGATCCCAAGCATGACTGGTCACTCTCTGGACACACAATGTCACAGGTGGGTGGTCACTCTCTGGACACACAATGTCACAGGTAGGTGGTCACTATTTGGACACACAATGTCAGAGGTAGGTGGTCACTCTCTGAACACAATGTCAGAGGTAGGTGGTCACTCTTTGGACACACAATGTCAGAGGTAGGTGGTCACTCTCTGGACACACAATGTCAGAGGTAGGTGGTCACTCTCTGGACACACAATGTCAGAGGTAGGTGGTCACTCTTTGGACACACAATGTCAGATGTAGGTGGTCACTCTCTGGACACACAATGTCACAGGTAAGTGGTCACTCTCTGGACACACAATGTCACAGGTGGGTGATCACTCTCTGGACACACAATGTCACAGGTGGGTGATCACTCTTTGGACACACAATGTCACAGGTGGGTGGTCACTCTTTGGACACACAATGTCAGAGGTGGGTGGTCACTCTTTGGACACACAATGTCAGAGGTAGGTGGTCACTCTCTGGACACACAATGTCAGAGGTAGGTGGTCACTCTCTAGACACACAATGTCACAGGTAAGTGGTCACTCTTTGGACACACAATGTCACAGTAAACTGATATCCTGAATATACTGGGCGTTCTCTGCTCATCACAATGTAATAAATACATTTCATTCCTTGCTCAGGAAATATTAGCTGATAGCATCCCTCCCAGCATAGAATAATACAGAACATATGAGCGTGCCTCGATCTGCTCACGTCTACAAAACAAACTCTCCATGGGAACTCCGGAACAGCCGGGAGGTACAAAGTATATTATCCAGCAATCACCTTATAATGTACAGAGATCACGATAGAGAGACCATTGTACAATGTACAGAGATCTTCGTATAATTTCCAGAGATAGAAGCATTTTAGACACCTGACCTCACTGTCGGCCAGGTCTTGGGGTTGTGCAGGCAAAGTGTATGAAGTGTTTCTATGAGAAGTCCAGTTACGTGTTGGATACAAAAACATGTCTTCATAGGTCTTCCCTGTCAATCACTGGGCCCATTTTCTGCCCCTAATAATACAATGTGGCTGAAGCTATGGGGGTCCCCAACCTCCACCCAATCCAAAAGACAATCATACTGATAAATTGGTGCCATGATGGACTTTATGGGGGGGTGTATCAGTGAGTATTTCCTAGGGTATATATGCTGAGATGGACAGAAGATCCCACAGTGGCCACAGACAGCCTGTCTGCTCCCCATTCACTGCTGGCACTGGACTCATCACCATAAACTTTGCCTGACACAACCCCTATAAAAGCCGCCCTTATTTCAGGAACAGAGTCCTCCATTGCAGGAGCACCCCTGGAATGTGGAGCCGGCAGGTGGGGTTCTATGGATCTCACCTATAGAATCCATACAGTGGGATTAGTTTGTAAAAAGTGATGGAATTTCGATGTTAAAGAAGCAATGGGGACACAAGATTACCACTTTTGGGCTGAATTGAGACGTTAGGAGATATTAGGACTGTTAGTCCAGAATACGGGGAGTTTATTTAGTCTCTGTCCCTAAATAAACTGCGCCGTTACCTGCGGGCTGCGCTCGTCACCTTGGTGGAATGTTTTTTGCTGGCCGATGTTTTTACTTCTCTGAAAGAATGTGATAATGAAAAACATGAAAGACACTGGAAGACACATTGGCCTGGAGCTTGTCCTAGGTGTCCACTAGTCCTTTAAAGAACCCCTTCCCTGTCTACTCCAGATAAGACTTAGATGAGGCCTGGAGCTTGTACTAGGTGTCCACTATTATTTCAGAAAACTCCCTCCCTGTCTACAGATAAGATGAAGTTCACATAAGGGTCTGATGCTTCTGTTTGGTGTACACTAGTCCCTTGAAGAACCCCCACCCCTGTCTACTCCAGTGAAAGATTTAGATGAAGCCTAGAGCTCGTGCTATGCATCCACTAGTCCTTCAAATAACCCCCTCCCCATCTTCTCCAGATAAGACTCAGAGGAGGCCTGGAGCTTGTGCTGGGTATTCACTAGTCTTTCAAAGAACCCTCTCGCTGTTTACTGCGGATGAAACTTAGATGAAGGTCTGGAGCATGTGCTTAGTGTCCACTAGTCCTTCAGAGAACCCTGTCTACTCCAACAAAGACTCAAATGAGGGTCTGAAGTTTGTGCTAGAAGTCCTGCAAAGAATTCCCTTCAATCTAACTCCTGATAAGTCTCAGATAAGGGCCCAGACTTCGTGCAAGGTATCCACACAACTTTCAGTGAACCTCCTTCTTGTTGACTCTAGATTAGAGTTAGATGAGGGTCTGGAGAATGTGGTGACTTTTCACTGGTCCTTCAGAGAACCCCCTTCATTCAACTGCAGGTAAGGATCTTGTGCCCGATGTCCACTAGTCCTTCAGAGAACCCCTTCTCTTTTTACTCCAGATAAGAATCAGATGAGGCCTGGAGCTTGTGCTAGATGTCCACTACTCCTTCAGAGATCCCACTTTCTATCAATGCTAAATCAGAAACAGTTGAGGCTCTAGAACTTGTGCTAGGTGCTACCAGTTTTTGAAGAACTGCCCCCTTCTTCCCCCTTCTACTCCAAGAAAGAATCAGATGAGGTTATGGATCTTGTGCTATATGTCCACTAGTCCTTTACAGAACCTCCTTCCTGTCTACTCCAGATAGGACTGAGATGAGGGTCTAGAGCTTGTGCTAGGTATTCACTAGTTCTTCAAAGAACCCAGTCTTCATCTACTCCAGATAAGATTAAGTTTACGGTCTGGAGTTTGTGCTATATGTCCCCTAGTCCTGCAGATAATCCCTTCCCTTCTATTCAAGATCAGACTCAGGTGAGGCTCTAGAGCTTGTCTAAGGTGTCCACTAGTTCTTTGGAGAACCCCTTTTATTATTCTCCATAAGACTCAGATGAGCTTCTGGAGCTTGTGCTTTGTGCCCACTAGTCCTTCAGAGAACTCCTTCCCTGTCTACTCTAGATAAAATCAGATGAAGATCTGGAACTTGTGCTAAGTGTGCACGAGACCTTCAGAGAACATCTTCCCTGTCTACTCCAGATAAGGCTCAGATGAGACTTGATCCAGGGATGAAAGTTTAATATACAGAGGTCTCCGTATAACACTGAGAGACCATCATACAGTATAGAGAGATCATCACATAATAGGAGAGTTCCATATAATAGGAGATCATGGTATAATATCTAGAGATAGGAGCATTGCAGATAACAGACTTGCCTGCCAGCCAGGTTTTGGGGTTATGTAGACAAAGTTTTCAAAATTAATTTTCTTAAAGTTTCTATGAGAAGAGCAGTTATGAGTTTTACTCAGCAGTGTCTGTAAAATACAAATCTTCCTAGTCTTCCCTGTCAATGACTGGGCTCCTTTCATGAACAATCTACCACTAGCAATACAATAATGTGGTAGAAGCTATGGGAGTAATATGATGGGGGGTGGGGGTTGGGCTGGAGTGCTAAGTTAAGTGCTAGGAGCCAATTACTGAGAGACGCCAACCAATAGAATGTGAGTAGAAATGCTCTAGCTTCGGGTAACATGATGCTGATATTATAATGACACAGAAGAAGGGGGGAGGAAATGCGAGGAGCCAAAATCCAGACTAGAGGGTGGAACAGTGTCATGAAAAGCATCTTCTCCCAGGCTCCGCCCAATCCAAAAGAGAATCATACTGATAAATTGGTCCCATGATGGACTGTATGGGGGATATTGGTGAGGATTTCTCGGGGTACAGAAGCTGAGATGGACAGAAGAGGCCACAGGAGGCCATGTGGCCACAGACTGCCCGTCTACTTCCCATTCACTGTTGGCACTGGACTCCTCACCATGAACTCTGCCTGACACAACCCCTATAAAAGCCGCCCTCATTTCAGGGACAGATTCTTCCATAATGGGAGCAACCCTGAAATGTGAGGCCAGCAGACGCAGTTCTATGGATCTCACCTATAAAATCCATACAGTGGGATTAGTGTGTAGAAAGTAATAAGATTACCATGTTAGAGAAGCATTGTGGACACAAGATTACCAGTTTTGGGGTGAATTGAGACTTTAGGAGATATTAGGACTATTAGTCCAGAATACGGGGAGTTTATTTAGTCTCTGTCCCTAAATAAACTGCGCCGTTACCTGCGGGCTGCGCTCGTCACCTTGGTGGAACGTTTTTTGTTGGTCGATGTTTTTACTTCTCTGAAAAAACGTGAGAATGAGAAACATGTGAGACACTAGAAGACACATTGGCCTAGAGCTTGCCCTAGGTGCCCACCAGTTCTTCAAAGAACCTCCTCCACCGTCTAATCCAGATAAGATTAGGCCTGGAGTTTATGCTAGGTGCCCACTAGTCCTTCAAGAACCCCCTCCCACATCTACTCCAGATAAGACTCAGAGGCCTGGAGCTTGTGCTAGGTGTCCACTAGTCCTTAAAAGAACTCCTCTCCCTCATCTACTCCAGATAACATGGGGTCTGGAGCTTGTGCTAGGTGTCCACTAGTCTTTCAGAGAACCCCCTCCCCTGTCTAGTTCAGATAAGACTCAAATGAGGCCTAGAGCTTGTGCTTGGTGTCCACTAGTCCTCCAGAGAACCCCCTACCTGTCCACTCCTCTGAAGAACTAGTGGACACCTTACACAAGCTCCAAACCTCACCAAAGAACCCTCTCCCTTCTAATCCAAATATAACTCAGATGAGGTTCTAGAGCTTGTGCTATAGGTGTCGACTAGGCCTTTAGAGAACCCCCTCCCCCGTCTACTCCAGATAAGACAGGGTCAGGGACTTGTGCTCAGTGTCCACTAGATCTGAGAACCCCCTGCTTGTCTACTCTAGATTAGGTTCACATGATGCTCTAGAGCCTATGTTAGGTGTCCACCAGTCCTTCAAAACTCCCCTCCCCTTCTACTCTAGATAAGGCTCAGATGAGGTTCTGGATCTTGTGTTAGGTGTTCACTAGTCCTTTAGAAAACTCCCTCTTCATCTAATCCAGATAGGACTCAGATGAGGTCTGAACATGTGTAGGTGTCCAAGACATCCCCGCTCTTGTCTACTCTAGATCAGGCGTGCAGTAATACAGCACATTTCTAATAAATATAGAATTCATACTGTGATCAGAAAAGACTGTCGTGGCAACACTAGATTTTCCCAACTACCCCATGGCAGAAAGTCCCGAAGGAGAAAACAAAGCGAGTCAGTCCAGAAAACCCATTGGAGAGGCAGCCAGGGATGGCCTACAGAACAAACAAACCAGGGATAACCAGGAGGAAAGCGGAAATACACACCAGCTGTGCCAGCAAACCACATAAGAATATCTGCAGTGCACTGAGCAGGTGTATTTGTTACTGAAAGTCTATGTAGGCTCCAACAATGAACTTCTGGTATCTGCTACCTTCTGGTCTACTAAATGTTCCATTGAATGTGTTTTATTATATTTGTTCAAAAGGTACAAAAAATACCTGTTGATCCTGCCAGGCTGGGGGGTTCTGTGTTCTTTGTAATGCATCAGAAATGAAGTAGGCAGGGCTTACACCATGTGCTTAGGAATCCAGTGGTAGAGGAGGGTAGGGGCTCACTATAGTTCTGGCACATCAACAGTTATTTCCTGTACTTGTATCATGTTTGGAGGGATAAAATGTCTGTGTATTCCAGAGATGAACTAAAGATGTTTTTTTTTCTTTGCCTTGACATATTCTGGAGGAAATGACGTTTAGGCTTTCATAGCAATTACCGCCAACTATCGGCAGTGGGTTACTTACAGGACCTAAAACTTCAACACATAGTCACACCAAAAACACCACAATCAGACACAGAAGGGTCACACACAATGCAATGTCTGTACAACCAGACCCGGAAGACCATAGAAGGAAGCCCCCTCAATGGAATCAGATGGCACAGCTCTGGGTGATCTATAGGAGTGACACAACAAACAGCTACAATCTGCCATCAACCTGAATCCTGCAAATGTCCAATCAAAAAAAAATTATACCCAGAAGAGCGAGGCAGAGCCTCGTCCACATTTCATAGACTTTGAGAAGAGCGCTGGACTCCTATTCATGTTATTAGACATGTAACAGCATCTTCACCCCTCAGCAGATCTACTCTTCCGGGGTTCCACCTCTCTGGACACAAAATCTGAGTGACTTCCATCTTCTCCACATAGCAAATCACGAAACGTCCAGCACACAATGTCATCACCTGTTTCTCCACTTCAATTATCTTTGTTACCCCCCCACCTCCAATTTTCATCTCAAATCTTAGTGACCTCCCCCATCCTTATCTTTCCAGATCCAACATCTCTATGACCTCCCCATCTCTGTCTATCCAGATACCCAATCTCTGTGACCTACCCCATCTCCATCTATTTAGATCCCCTTATCTATGATCTCTCCCATCTCCCTCTCTCCAGATCCACCATCTTTATGACCTCCCCATCTCTATGACCTTCCCATCTCCATCTCTGTGACCTCCCCCATCTCTATACATCCAGATCCTCCATCTCTGTGACCAACCCCATCTCCATCTATCTAGATCCCCTTATCTATGACCTCTCCCATCTCCATCTCTCCAGATCCACCATCTTTATGACCTCCCCCATCTCTATGACCTTCCCATCTCCATCTCTCCAGATCCTCCATCTCTGTGACCTCCCCATCTCTTTACATCCAGATCCTCCATCTCTGTGACCCCCCATCTCTGTCTATCCAGATTTCACATCTCTGTGACCCCCCATCTCTGTCTATCCAGATTTCACATCTCTGTGACCTCCCCATGGACCTCACCCATCTACCCCTATTCTGTATCACTTAACACCTCAGACAATGAAGATGTCTAGGATCACATTTCCCATCATCCCCTCTTCTTCTGTTATACTAGGATGGGAACTATGGCACATACATTGATATTAGACACCTCCACCAACACTAGGACTAGATATCTGATCTTGGTCCTCTCTTCTCCCTCTACTAAGCCTCCGTCACTCATGTAGATCTTACTTGTAGAAGTTTTTGTTGAATTTCTTCTCGGATGGGAAGCCCAGCATTCCACAGACTACGAGACTATTTGCCGGAGTCCAGCCCACATCACACACCTGTTCCCAGGTGTCCCGGTAGTTGATCTCCAGTATCCCCTCATGGATGGGAAGTCTATTCTTGGCACTTGTGATCACCGGCCTCAGACGCACCTCTTCCAACTGTCTCTGCTCTGTCTGCAACAACACAGGGTCACCTTCATAAGCTACATGTCACCTTGTATGGGCCTCACCCTACAAGATATGCCAGGTCTTCTATATCTGTCACCCCACTATAGGAGGGGCATATTAGAGGTGTAATACCTGCTATTTGTGTCACCCTTCAATGGAAGGAGCCTATGTCATGTCTCCTAGGTACCCTCTGTCTGTCTCACCTATCAATGGGAGGGGCATATGTCAAATCTCATAATTGCCTTCTGTATATCTCATCCCTCAATGGCAGGAGCCCGCGTCAGGTCTCATAGTTAGCCAATGTCTGTGTCACCCTTCAGTGGGAGGAGCACATGTCATGTGTCATAGTTACCCTCTGTCACCATATTGACAATCCCCGGTGAGGGTAGATGGTGATTTGTCTCTGTTTCTTACCTCAATAGTGTTGGGCTCGACGTATCCTGGAATCCTTTCATCCTTGCAGATGACTCCGGCATCTTCCTCATGGGTGCAATCAGTGCTCCCCCATCCCCGGGAAGTACAGTCTGCAATACTCTTCTCACTTCCAGAGCAGATGACATTATCCAGCCAGATTCGTCCTTCCAGAAAACAGAAAATGTTATTACCATACAGGAGATTCATACACCCTGCAGAACCCACCAGAGACCTCCATAAAGGATTGTTATTACCACACAGGAGATTCATACACCCTACAGAACCCACCAGAGACCTCCATAAAGGATTGTTATTACCACACAGGAGATTCATACACCCTACAGAACCCATCAGAGACCTCCATAAAGAGTATTATTATCATACAGGAAATCCATACACCCTACAGGTCCCACAAGAGACCATCATAAAGGCGTGTTATTACCATACAGGAGAATTATACACCCTACAGAACCCACCAGAGGCCTCCATCAGGTCCTCCACAGAGGTCCACACTGTACATAGTATTACACAAATACTACAGTATGAGAAATATCAATGTCTCATGACTGCTGGAGAGTGAGCTTCTCCATACATATGAGATGTAGAAGCGAAGGCCGTCCCTTGCCATATGACATGTAGAAGGCCGTCCTTTGCCATGTGATATGTAGAAGGCCGTCCCTTGCCATGTGATATGTAGAAGGCCGCCCATTGTCATGTGATATGTAGAAGAGAAGGCAGTCACTTGTCATGTGATATTTAGAAGAGAAGGCCATTTCTTGTCATGTGATATGTAGCAGAGAAGGCCGTCCCTTGCCATGTAATATTTAGAAGAGAAGGCCATTTCTTGTCATGTGATATTTAGAAGAGAAGGCCATTTCTTGTCATGTGATGTGTAGCAGAGAAGGTCATTTCTTGTCATGTGATATGTAGCAGAGAAGGCTGTCCCTTGTCATGTAGAAAAGAAGGATGGGGTTTGGGCTGAAACATGTTAGCCTGTTCTGTGACTGTTTTGTAGTCAGGGGCTATTTCCCTGGATTGGTGCTCACACACTTAGAAGGGGTGCCATGCTACACTGATGACAAATAAATATACTAAACCTATGTTGGCTGGGTCAAGCTCTCCCCTATATGGCTATAGCATTATTATTAGAAAAGGTCTTACCTATCCCTTTCCCATACTTGGCACTGTGCGTCCATCCCGTAGCTTCTGTAAATCCAAGATGGCGGCAGAGGATATGGGCGTTCTCCATGGTGAAGTCATCATCACATATTGTACCCCATTCCTGGTTATAGAAGACTTCTATCCGACCTTCATTGTGTTTGCGAGGAAATCCAGCCAGGCGAAATTTGAGGCCACTATTTGGATTTGAGTGGCTGGTGGGTGGCGTTGTCTGTTGTGTCCATCCTGGAACTATTGCTGTTAATGTGCAGAGCACCCATAGACTGGCCGATAAATCAGACATGATACCGGAACTGCGGACCCCGGAACTGCGGACACAGACACAGGTTAGTGACCAGAATCTATCTTATCAACCTTAGAAGAGATGAGATAAGGAGCTCCTCACTACCCTCTAAATAAATCTGAAGAGAACATTATAGCCTATGATGTCTGTATAGGGGGCAAGGAGTGTCCATCTTAGACCTCATTTAGCTGTAATGTGGCAGGATCTAGGTATAGAACGCCCTCCACTAATTACCAGACAGACAATGTAAATTTACATTTCATCAGGTTTAGCAATACATATTGCCTACCAAATATGTGACCATTAATTACACTACCATCAGGCGGAGGATTGCAGTCTTCACACCAGATGCAGATCTCAGAGAAAAACCATTACCTCTATTCCTCTCAAAAGACATGAAGTCAGAAGAGGCAATTAGGACAGGCAGCAACGAGGGACGGAGGACAAGCAACGACGTGGGACGGAGGACAGGCAGATAAGACAGAAGAATAGGGAGAGATGATGGAGAGAGAGCAAGTAAAGACAAGGGGAGGAAGATGGAAGGTGGAGATACAGAATTAAGGTGGAGAAGGATACATGGAACATACATGGTGGAGAAGGAAGATGGAAGGTGGAGATACAGAATTAGGATGGAGAAGGATATATGGAAGATACATGGTGGAGAAGGAAGATGGAGATACAGAATGAAGATGGAGAAGGATACATTGAAGATACATGGTGGAGAAGGAAGATGGAAAGTGGAGATACAGAATTAAGATGAAGAGGAATATGTGGAAGATACCTGGTGGAGATACAGAATTAGGATGGAGGAGGACATATGAAAGATACATGGCGGAGAAGGCAGATATATGGAAGATACCTGGTGGAGAAGGAATATGGAGATACAGAATGAAGATGGAGGAGGTTAAATCGAAGATACATGGAAGAGAAGGAAGATGGAGATACAGAATGAAGGTGGAGAAGGATACATGGAAGATACATGGTGGAGAAGGAAGACGGAAGGTGGAGATACAGAATGAAGGTGGAGAAGGATACATGGAAGATACATGGTGGAGAAGGAAGATGGAAGGTGGAGATACAGAATGAAGATGAAGAAGGGTATATGGAAGATACATGGCAGCGAATGAAGATGCAGATACAGAATTAGGGTGGAAAAGGATATATGAAAGATAAAATAAACCATAAACAATACCGCGCTAATATAAAGGTTATGCTACTAGTGATTAGTAGAATAAAGCAAGCTGCAGTCCTAGAGTGAGGCGTGCACACAAACATATAAAGAGAAATCAAATAAGGACTGCGCTAAAACACATATTGAACACCATATATGATTATGTGAATAAAAAACAGCAATCAATCAAATATTCAAAGGTAAATGAAAACCATACAGTAGGAATAGATGAATAATAAGGTGAACCGAATAAGACACAAATGGCAGCAATGAAATTGCTAAAAATATATCCAAGGGAATGGTGAAAATGTTCCAAGAAAATGAGTCCCTGGAGCCAGAGCTAATAGAGGCTGATCAAACGGTTAAACACTCAGCACCCAGTGAGAAATCCTCCACCTTATAGGATGTACGCTTACCAGAGGTAAGCTGGATAATAGCTTATCTTAGGATATCCACACGGGGGACACAGCTCTATGGACCTCCTCGCAAGAAAGGGGTAGGCAGGAACTCTCTTGAACCGGACCTCAGACAGCATACCAAGGGAACCCAGAAATAAAAGGAATTTCCTCCATAGTGTAAATCCGTTTGGTATTTTATTGTAAAATAAGGTAAAAGCACTTACATAAATTCTTGGTTTAAAATCACAAAAACAGCCGGCCGGCTAGCATACACCCGTTCGATGGAATGGAAACGATGACGTCAGCGCGTCGACCTTCCGACGTACGTTTCGTCCTATTGGACGTCGTCAGGGTTCCAATAGGACGAAACGTACGTCGGAAGGTCGACGCCTACCTTTTATTTCTGGGTTCCCTTGGTATGCTGTCTGAGGTCCGGTTCAAGAGAGTTCCTGCCTACCCCTTTCTTGCGAGGAGGTCCATAGAGCTGTGTCCCCCGTGTGGATATCCTAAGATAAGCTATTATCCAGCTTACCTCTGGTAAGCGTACATCCTATAAGGTGGAGGATTTCTCACTGGGTGCTGAGTGTTTAACCGTTTGATCACCCTCTATTAGCTCTGGCTCCAGGGACTCATTTTCTTGGAACATTTTCACCATTCCCTTGGATATATTTTTAGCAATTTCATTGCTGCCATTTGTGTCTTATTCGGTTCACCTTATTATTCATCTATTCCTACTGTATGGTTTTCATTTACCTTTGAATATTTGATTGATTGCTGTTTTTTATTCACATAATCATATATGGTGTTCAATATGTGTTTTAGCGCAGTCCTTATTTGATATATGAAAGATACATGGCGGAGAAGGAAGATGGAAGGTGGAGATACAGAATTGGGATGGAGAAGGATATATGGAAGATACATGGTGGAGAAGGAAGATGGAGATACAGAATTAGGGTGGAGAAGGATACATGGAAGATACATGGTGGAGAAGGAAGATGGAGATACAGAGTGAAGATGATGAAGAATATATGGAAAATTCATGGTCTAGAAGGAAGACAGAAGGTGGAGCTACAGAAGTATACGTGGAAGATACATGTAGGGAAGCAAGATGGAGATACAGAATGAAGAAGGAGAAGGATACATGGAAGATACCTGGTGGAGAAGGAAGATGGAAGGTGGAGATACAGAATGAAGGTGGAGAAGGATACATGAAAAATACATGGTGGAGAAGGAAGATGGAGATACAGAATTAGGGTGGAGAAGGATACATGGAAGATACATGGCAGAGAAGGAAGATGGAGATACAGAATGAAGGTGGAGAAGGATACATGGAAGATACATGGTGGAGAAGGATGATGGAAGATGGAAGATGGAGATACAGAGTGAAGATGAAGAAGAATATATGGAAGATACTTGGTGGAGAAGGAAGATGGAAGGTGGAGCTACAGAATAAAGGTGGAGAAGGATAGGTGGAAGATACATGTGGAGAAGGAAGATGGAAGGTGGAGATACAGAATGAAGGTGGAGAAGGATAGGTGGAAGATACACGTGGAGAAGGAAGATGGAAGGTGGAGATACAGAATGAAGCTGGAGAAGGATATATGGAAGATACATGGTGGAGAAGGAAGATGGAGATACAGAATGAAGATAAAGAAGGATATATAGAAGATACCTGGTGGAGAAGGAAGACAGAAGGTGGAGCTACAGAATGAAGGTGGAGAAGTATACCTAGAAGATACATGTAGGGAAGGAAGATGGAGATACAGAATGAAGATGGAGAAGGATACATGGGAGCTACCTGGTGGAGAAGGAAGATGGAAGGTGGAGATACAGAAGGGGGACAGGCAAAGATAAGGAAAGGAGGACAATCAGAGACATTCCAAACCCCCACTCTTTCTCCAGAACCTTCTGATATTAGACATGTAAAATATTGCTGAGTTTACTCCAGCATACCTGACATTTTCTAGCAAGGTATTAGAGTACAATAGATATAAACTGTATATGTATATACGGATATGGAAGCAGATCAGCAGCAGGAACAGAATGACGGCCTTTTCCAGCAGATCCACACTGTGCTATTACAGCAATGATGTCATTGTTTCCTGGACTCGACACCAGACCGGCTGTCGAGCTGGAAGAACAATTTCCTTCCAACAAGTCGTAAGATACCTCCACTCCCAGCTCAGTGACACCGCAACCCCAGACATACTGGATGTACATGAACTCTGATATCTACAAATTTATCTGGGAGTGGGGAATGGCGGAGGTCTCCCCATGTGTGTTGATGTTGGGGGGATTCCCAGGGGCGCTATGTAGGGACACACACATGAGCCCAGTTCCCAGTATTGGGATGCTCTCCCTGCCATCTTTGCTCTGTGTATGGCTGGACTACGCAGTGTTCATGTTCCAGCCAGTCAGAGAGAACTCAATGTTCCCACAGGGCTCAGCAAGGAAAGAATTCCAGGAATTTCAGAATATTCATCACTCAAACCAAAAATTACTCCACAAAACACTGAGAGGATTCAGGGGTCACATACAGAAGCCGGAATCACACTGCTCGCCCTATGGTCTCCACAAATCATTACCCAGACACAGGACCAGACATAGGGCTAGACACAGGACAACATACAGGGCCAGACACAGGACAACATACAGGACAACATACAGGACCAGACACAAGACCAGATACAGGATACCATACAGGACACCATATAGGACCAGACACAGGACCGGGTACAGGCTCCTACATGCCAGGGCCCTCAGAGGACAATGAGGAGCAGAAGCAGGCCAGACACAGGCAGGACACAGGGACAGAGACTTGAGGGACTTATAGGCCAGGCACAGGCAAGACAAAGGGACAGAGACCTGAGGGACCAGAGGCCAGGCACAGGCAGGACACAGGGACAGAGACCTGAGGGACCAGAGGCCAGGCACAGGTAGGACACAGGGACAGAGACCTGAGGGACCAAAGTCCAGACACAGGCAGGACACAGAGACCCGAGGGACCAGAGGCCAGACACAGGCAGGACACAGGGACAGAGACCTGAGGGACCAGAGGCCAGGCACAGGTAGGACACAGGGACAGAGAGCTGAGGGGCCAGAGGCCAGGCACAGGTAGGACACAGGGACAGAGACCTGAGGGACCAGAGGCCAGGCACAGGTAGGACACAGGGACAGAGAGCTGAGGGACCAGAGGCCAGGCACAGGCAGGACACAGGGACAGAGACCTAAGGGACCAGAGGCCAGGCACAGGTAGGACACAGGGACAGAGAGCTGAGGGACCAGAAGCCAGGCACAGGCAGGACACAGGGACAGAGACCTGAGGGACCAGAGGCCAGGCACAGGTAGGACACAGGGACAGAGACCTGAGGGACCATAGACCAGGCAGGACACAGGAACAGAGACCTGAGGGGCCAGAGGCCAGGCACAGGCAGGACACAGGGACAGAGACCTGAGGGGCCAGAGGCCAGGCACAGGCAGGACACACGAACAGAGACCTGAGGGGCCAGATGCCAGGCACAGGCAGGACACAGAGACAGAGACCTGAGGGGCCAGAGGCCAGGCACAGGCAGGACACGGGGACAGAGACCGGAGGGACCAGAGGCCAGGCACAGGCAGGACACAGGGACAGAGACCTGAGGGGCCAGAGGCCAGGCACAGGCAGGACACAGGGACAGAGACCTGAGGGGCCAGAGGCCAGGCACAGGCAGGACACAGGGACAGAGACCTGAGGGACCATAGACCAGGCAGGACACAGGAACAGAGACCTGAGGGACCAGAGGCCAGGCACAGGCAGAACACAGGGACAGAGACCTGAGGGACCATAGACCAGGCAGGACACAGGAACAGAGACCTGAGGGACCAGAGGCCAGGCACAGGCAGGACACAGGGACAGAGACCTGAGGGGCCAGAGGCCAGGCACAGGCAGGACACAGGGACAGAGACCTGAGGGGCCAGAGGCCAGACACAGGCAGGACACAGGGACAGAGACCTGAGGGACCAGAGGCCAGGCACATGCAAGACACAGGGACAGAGACCTGAGGGGCCAGAGGCCAGGCACAGGCAGGACACAGGGACAGAGACCTGAGGGGCCAGAGGCCAGGCACAGGCAGGACACGGGGACAGAGACCAGAGGGACCAGAGGCCAGGCACAGGCAGGACACAGGGACAGAGACCTGAGGGGCCAGAGGCCAGGCACAGGCAGGACACAGGGACAGAGACCTGAGGGACCAGAGGCCAGACACAGGCAAGACACAGGAACAGAGACCTGAGGTGCCAGAGGCCAGGCACAGGCAGGACACAGGGACAGAGACCTGAGGGACCAGAGGCCAGGCACAGGCAGGACACAGGGACAGAGACCTGAGGGGCCAGAGGCCAGGCACAGGCAGAACACAGGGACAGAGACCTGAGGGACCATAGACCAGGCAGGACACAGGAACAGAGACCTGAGGGACCAAAGGCCAGACACAGGCAGGACACAGGGACAGAGACCTGAGGGACCACAGACCAGGCAGGACACAGGAACAGAGACCTGAGGGACCAAAGGCCAGACACAGGCAGGACACAGGGACAGAGACCTGAGGGACCATAGACCAGGCAGGACACAGGAACAGAGACCTGAGGGGCCAGAGGCCAGGCACAGGCAGAACACAGGGACAGAGACCTGAGGGACCATAGACCAGGCACAGGCAGGACACAGGGACAGAGAGCTGAGGGGCCAGAGGCCAGGCACAGGCAGGACACAGGGACAGAGACCTGAGGGACCAGAGGCCAGACACAAGCAAGACACAGGGACAGAGACCTGAGGGACCAGAGGCCAGGCACAGGCAAGACACAGGAACAGAGACCTGAGGTGCCAGAGGCCAGGCACAGGCAGGACACAGGGACAGAGACCTGAGGGACCAGAGGCCAGGCACAGGCAGGACACAGGGACAGAGACCTGAGGGGCCAGAGGCCAGGCACAGGCAGAACACAGGGACAGAGACCTGAGGGACCATAGACCAGGCAGGACACAGGAACAGAGACCTGAGGGACCAAAGGCCAGACACAGGCAGGACACAGGGACAGAGACCTGAGGGACCAAAGGCCAGACACAGGCAGAACACAGGGACAGAGACCTGAGGGACCATAGACCAGGCAGGACACAGGAACAGAGACCTGAGGGACCAGAGGTCAGGCACAGGCAGGACACAGGGACAGAAACCTGAGGGGCCAGAGGCCAGGCACAAGCAAGACACAGGGACAGAGACCTGAGGGGCCAGAGGCGAGGCACAGGCAGGACACAGGGACAGAGACCTGAGGGACCAGAGGCCAGGCACAGGCAGGACACAGGGACAGAGACCTGAGGGGCCAGAGGCCAGGCACAGGCAGGACACCGGGACAGAGACCTGAGGGACCAGAGGCCAGGCACAGGTAGGACACAGGAACAGAGACCTGAGGGACCAGAGGCCAAACACAAGCAAGACACAGGAACAGAGACCTGAGGGACCAGAGGCCAGGCACAGGCAAGACACATGGACCACACTCTGTCCATGTGTCTTGCCTGTGCCTGGCCTCCGTTCCTCAGGTCTCTGTTCCTGTTGAGGGACCAGAGATCAGGAACAGGCAGGACTCAGGGACAGAGAATTAAAGTGTGTATATAATGGACAGAATGATGTTGTGGTGGGGTTGACCAACACAGGCTGGGGACAAGGATTAGAGGGGTAAGATTAGACAGTACAGGACGGGGACAAGGATTAGAGGGGTAAGATTAGACAGTAGAGGACGGGGACAAGGATTAGAGGGGTAGGATTAGACAGTAGAGGACGGGGACAAGGATTAGAGGGGTAAGATTAGACAGTACAGGACGGGGACAAGGATTAGAGGGGTAAGATTAGACAGTACAGGACGGGGACAAGGATTAGAGGGGTAAGATTAGACAGTAGAGGACGGGGACAAGGATTAGAGGGGTAAGATTAGACAGTAGAGGACGGGGACAAGGATTAGAGGGGTAAGATTAGACAGTACAGGCCGGGGACAAGGATTAGAGGGGTAAGATTAGACAGTACAGGACGGGGACAAGGATTAGAGGGGTAAGATTAGACAGTACAGGACGGGGACAAGGATTAGAGGGGTAAGATTAGACAGTACAGGCCGGGGACAAGGATTAGAGGGACAGCACAGGATGGGTTATATTTTCAGGCCTTTTACAAGGATTGGGTTCCTCGGGGTCAGCATGCGGCAGGAATGTTGGGGAGTTTTCAGGGATAGTCAGGTAAGGTGAGACAGTAATGTTACAGACGGAAGTAGCCTGGCCAGAGACAACAGTGGAGGAACGTTGGTTTTTCCATTCGGTGCTGGGCAGGCGGTATAGATGAGCCATTCATAGGATAATCGGTCTGTATACAGCCTCCACTGTTTATCCAAGTGCGGTAAATGCTCGCTGTTCACATTCCATGACCTAAATTCCATGAGGAACCAGGCAAAGTCCCAACATCATGACATGGAGGATTATTAAGATTTTGTGGAGCTGATTGCATGCGATGGAAGAAGGTTTTCCGCTCACCCAGCTGTGCACAGATGAGGAACAGTCCATGGGAATTGTGCGGATCAGAGGAGAGTCACGGAGCCCTCCATACCTCCAATGTATAAATCAGGCAATAGACATCTGAAATGTCCTGAATCATTCAGAGGAACACATGTACAGAGTGATGACATCACGACTTTTATATGCATATAAAATCTCTCCTAATTCACTCTATGGATCCAATCTCATTTACCCACATCTGATCGGAGTTAGCATTGTGGGCTCTGGCATTCGACACGACAACATCAATTTTCTGTTCCACAGATGTGAGATAATGAGTCACGTACAAGATTCCAATTCTGTGTGTGTTCTCAACTCATCCATCAATATATCACCTCTGTCCATTCCCTGACCTGGGCCATACAAGGCCAGATCATTTCTGAAGACCAGGTGAGAACATGGCAGACCCAACGCCAGAACAACACAGGAACTCCAATATAACAAGTGGACCTGAACTAAAATAGTGAAGATTTGCTACCTTATACCGAAGATATAGAGCTGGTAATTGTGCCTAAAAAAAATCTGCCTTTTATCTACAATTCCTTCTGAAAACTAGCAGCATGTTTCCTATGCATGGACACTTCTGACATCCACAGGGTTTTGTAGCCTCATAAGTGTATGTCTGTAGTGTGAGATCACGTAATGTCGCATACACATGGTCGGACTTGCCAACAGGGAAACATTTATAACATGTTTTATATCTAAGTCCGTCGGAAATGCCAAAAGCTCCCATTGGACTTTCTCTGTTGAAAATTATGACCGTGTGTACGCGGCATAGGAATTAAAGTGAGATGGGGATGCCACTACTGTGCTGCTCACTGTTTTCCTTGCTGAAGAGGAAGCCGTACCTGAGAACCTGTAGTGCAAGAATCTCCCTGCTTCATCCATTCTGTAGATCTGTGCTTCCTACACCTCTGTCATTACCCCTCCATGGCAGAGAAAATGAATCCACAGTTCTGTCCTAATACCCTTCATAGGAGATAGTAGAGAAACCCCTCCACAGTCCTGTCCTCATACCCTTCATAGGAGATAGTAGAGAAACTCCTTGTACCCGAATGGAGATCAGAAGACAGTGTTGTCCATGCTGTGAGATGAGGAGACCTCTGAGCAGAGAAAGGAGATCAGAAGACAGTGTGGTCAATGGTGTGGGATGAGGAGAAGGGAGGAGACCTCTGAGCAGAGAATGGAGATCAGGAGACAGTGTTGTCCATGGTGTGAGATGAGGAGAATGGAGGAGACCCCTAAGCAGACACTAGAGAGCAGAAGAGAGTGTGGTCCATGGCGTGGAATCTGAAGGGAGGAGACCTCTGAGCAAAGAATGGAAATCAGAAGACATTGTGGTCCATGGTGTAAGATGAGGAGAAGGGAGGAGACATCTGACCAGAGAATGGAGATTGGAAGACAGTGTGTTTCATGGTGTAGAATGAGGAGAAGGGAGGAGACCTCTGAGCAGAGAATGGAAATCAGAATACAGTGTTGTCCATAGTGTGAGATGAGAAGGAAGGACACCTCTGACCAGAGAACGGAGTTCAGAAGACAGAATGGTCCATTGTGTGGGATGCGGAGAAGGGAGGAAACCTCTGACCAGAGAATTGAGATCAGAAGACAGTGTGGTCCATGGTGTGAGATGAGGAGAATGGAGGAGACCCCTAAGCAGACACTAGAGAGCAGAAGACAGTGTGGTCCATGGTGTGGAATCTGAAGGGAGGAGACCTCTGCGCAAAGAATGGAGATCAGAAGACATTGTGGTCCATGGTGTAAGATGAGAAGAAGGGAGGAGACCTCTGACTAGAGCATGGAGATTGGAAGACAGTGTGGTTCATGGTGTAGAATGAGGAGAAGGGAGGACACCTCTGACCAGAGAATGGAGTTCAGAAGACAGAATGGTCCATTGTGTGGGATGAGGAGAAGGGAGGAAACCTCTGACCAGAGAATGGAGATCAGAGGACATTGTGGTCCATGGTGTGGGTGAGGAGAATGGAGGAGACCCCTAAGCAGACACTGGAGATTAGAAGACAGTATGGTCCATGGTGTGGAATGTGGAGAAGGGAGGAGACCTCTGACCAGAGAATGGAGATCAGAAGACAGTGTGGTTGATGGTGTAGAATGAGGAGAAGGGAGGAGACCTTTGAGCAGAGAATGGAGATCAGAATACAGTGTGGTCCATGGTGTGAGATGAGAAGGAAGGAGACCTCTGAGCAGAAAATGGAGATCAGAAGATAGAATGGTCCATTGTGTGGGATGAGGAGAAGGGAGGAAACCTCTGACCAGAGAATGGAGATCAGAGGATATTGTGGTCCATGGTGTGGGATGAGGAGAATGGAGGAGACCCCTAAGCCGACACTAAAGATTAGAAGACAGTGTGGTCCATGGTGTAGAATGAGGAGAAGGGAGGACACCTCTGACCAGAGAATGGAGTTCAGAAGACAGAATGGTCCATTGTGTGGGATGAGGAGAAGGGAGGAAACCTCTGACCAGAGAATGGAGATCAGAGGACATTGTGGTCCATGGTGTGGTATGAGGAGAATGGAGGAGACCCCTATGCAGACACTGGAGATTAGAAGACAGTGTGGTCCATGGTGTGGAATGTGGAGAAGGGAGGAGACCTCTGACCAGAGAATGGAGATCAGAAGACAGTGTGGTTCATGGTGTAGAATGAGGAGAAGGGAGGAGACCTCTGAGCAGAGAGTGGAGATCAGAATACAGTGTGGTCCATGGTGTGAGATGAAAAGGAAGGAGACCTCTGAGCAGAAAATTGAGATCAGAAGATAGAATGGTCCATTGTGTGGGATGAGGAGAAGGGAGGAAACCTCTGACTAGAGAATGGAGATCAGAGGATATTGTGTTCCATGGTGTGGGATGAGGAGAATGGAGGAGACCCCTAAGCCGACACTAGAGATTAGAAGACAGCGTGGTCCATGGTGTGGAATGTGGAGAAGGGAGGAGACCTCTGACCAGAGAATGTAGATCAGAAGACAGTGTGGTCCATGGTGTGAGATGAGGAGAAGGGAGGAGACCTCTGACCAGAGAATGGAGATCAGAAGAAGTGTGGTCCATGGTGTGGGATGGGGAGAATGGAGGAGACCCCTAAGCAGACACTGGAGATCAGAAGACAGTGTGGTCCATGGTGTGGAATTTTGAGAAGGGAGGAGACCTCTGACCAGAGAATGAAGATCAGAAGACAGTGTGGTCCTTGGTGTGAGATGAGGAGAGCTGAGGAGACCCCTAACCAGACACTGGAGATCAGAAGACAGTGTGGTCCATGGTTTGAGATGAGGAGAAGGATAGAGACCTCTGACCAAAGAATGAAGATCAGACGACAGTGTGGTCCATGGTGTAATATGAGGAGAAGGGAGGAGACCTCTGACCAGAGAATGAAGATCAGAAGACCGTGTGGTTCATGGTGTGGGGTGGGAAGAAGGGAGGAGACCTTTGAACAGAGAATGGAGATCAGAAGACAGTGAGGTCCATGGTGTGGGATGAGGAGAATGGAGGAGACCCCTAAGCAGACACTGGAGATCAGAAGACAGCGTGGTCCATGGTGTGGAATTTGGAGAAGGGAGGAGACCTCTGACCAGAGAATGGGGATCAGAAGACAGTGTGGTCTATGGTTTGAGATGAGGAGAAGAATGGAGACCTCTGACCAGAGAATGAAGATCAGAAGACAGTGTGGTCCTTGGTGTGAGATGAGGAGAGCTGAGGAGACCCCTAACCAGACACTGGAGATCAGAAGACAGTGTGGTCCATGGTGTGGGATGATGAGAAGGAAGGAGACCTCTGACAAGATACCAGAGATCAGAAGACAGTGTGGCCCATGGTGTGGGGTGAGGAGAAGGAAGGAGACCTCTGACCTGACACTGGAGTATAGAAAAGAGTGTGGTCCATGAATGCCAGTAACCACCCTGGAGACCTGGTTCATGGAGGTCAGCATTCACCCTGAGAGTCAGACACCAAGACCTTCCTCTCTGTGTCTGGGTGCTTAAGAGTCAGAGCAACAGGTACTATCACAGGGAGCTTCAGTCTAGTGGTGAGTCTGCAAATCCCCCCTTTGAACCCCCACAAGAAACACAGACTTCCATCCATGTACAGTATAAAGAGTCTGAGCCATGAAAACTTCTAGTCAGTGGCGAAGTCTGAGTTCAATCCCTGTAATTACCGTCAGTCTCTGCCATGTCACATGTGTGTACAGACCACTAAATAACATCCTGTCTCTTCCATGTCATAAATGTGTACAGACCACTAAATCACATCTATTTACAGCAGCCAACGGCCTGACCCGAAGCTCCCATCTATCGTAGATTTAACGCTGTGCATACACAACCACATAGTCCTAGAAGACATTATAATGACCAATCCTGACCATCAATCACCTCCTCACAGCTCGCTGATCCTGGCGGACACAACCACAGCCAAGACCCATGCCAAAAAAACAACCTGCACAAAGGGGGGGAGGGGGAGGCATGAGCAGCACCTGTGCGACTTACGATGGTCTACACTTGGGATTAACCCCCCCTCTATGTGTTTGGGGGTTTACGGTTACTGATCGGGGGTTCTGATGGTTGGACCTGATGGTGGAGGCTTCTCATAGAATTGCAAATCCAGAGGACACAGCTATACGTATATTCTTGGTAATTATGTCCAAAAAATCCTTATCACGTACAATTGTATCTTCTTGTCACAACTATACGTAACCATATTGCTAGTGTTGTTTCATGTATACAAAATTCTCCCACAGCGCATGCATTTCCTCTGAAGAAGACCCGATGGGGTCGAAACGCGTCAGTACCATCCAAGCGCTTCTGTAACATATCATTTATGTATAGCCTGTTGTACACTTCTGTGCCCATTTCATAGTTCCATGTATACAGTTCATGTTTTTACTCTGATGTGCCATGAATAAATAAAGCTATTTTTATATCTACAACATTTTTTGTTGTTTGCTGCCGCCAAAGCCCCGTTACCAGTTGGGGGTCAATTCCTGTTTTACGATTTTGGGGTGGGCAGCTCCCCCCTCTCCCAGGTGTCTTTCCCCTCTTTTTGTAAGGATTAAACTCTTTAACATGCTATCCAATGCTACATAAACGTGTTTTTAGTTGGAGTTCCAGAAGCCTAGGATGACTAGACCATAACACAGCCTGGCAGTAGGACGGATGGTAGAGAAGACCTCTGTGACTGGTAACCATCATAGGGGTCATGGCTATTCTTCCATACTACAGCGTTCCGGGTAGTTTGCGCAGATAGTGGTGGAAGAATGAGAAAGTTGAGCACAGAGACCCAACCTTCACCCAACCCAGACCAGAGCATCCATAATAACCAATATGGCCGAAGGGAAGCCAATATCATCAACAACGCTCCAACATCATATGGAGGATGAGAAGAGGTTGCTCTAGCAGCAAAATGGTGGAGCAGCTCCACATTTCAGACCGGTCATTAGTATATTTTGGTTTCCGTGTCGGTGGGTGGATATTATACACCCATAATAACATACAATGTATAAAAATGATAGTAAGCAGGACTCACTGATAACACTGCAAGAGGTAGGATGGTCTTCAGGGTTTCTCTAATGCTCCACATATAATGACATTCACACTGCTTCCGGATTTCTTTGTTCTCCACCCTAGAGAATATTAATTAAAAATTAAATCACATTTATAAAGAATTGGGAGCTCTTCAGTAGGGAGAAAGCATTTGTACAGAACCGAGAACTCAGCACAGGGATGGAACCCCTCATCCCTGTGCTGAGTTCCCAGGTCTTTACATCCGCTGTGCCCATTATGAGGGGTTCCCACCACCCCTGTGCTGAGTTCCCGGGTCTGTACACCCGCTGTGCCCATTATGAGGGGTTCGCACCATCCCTGTGCTGAGTTCCCGGGTCTGTACACCCACTGTGCCCATTATGAGGGGTTCCCACCATCCCTGTGCTGAGTTCCCGGGTCTGTACACCCGCTGTGCCCATTATGAGGGGTTCTCACCATCCCTGTGCTGAGTTCCTGGGTCTGTACACCCGCTGTGCCCATTATGAGGGGTTCTCACCATCCCTGTGCTGAGTTCCCGGGTCTGTACACCCGCTGTGCCCATTATGAGGGGTTCTCACCATCCCTGTGCTGAGTTCCTGGGTCTGTACACCCGCTGTGCCCATTATGAGGGGTCACCAGCAGGAGGAAGGAGGTCCTGATTCTTCTATATAGATCTTTATATCACTAGAGGGGTCACCAGCAGGAGGAAGGAGGTCCTGATTCCTCTATATAGATCTTTATATCACTAGAGGGATCACCAGCAGGAGGAAGGAGGTCCTGATTCCTCTATATAGACCTTTATATCACCAGAGGGGTCACCAGGGGGAGGAAGGAGGTCCTGATTCCTCTATATAGATCTTTATATCACTAGAGGGATCACCAGGAGGAGGAAGGAGGTCCTGATTCCTCTATATAGATCTTTATATCACTAGAGGGATCACCAGCAGGAGGAAGGAGGTCCTGATTCCTCTATATAGATCTTTATATCACTAGAGGGATCACCAGCAGGAGGAAGGAGGTCCTGATTCCTCTATATAGACCTTTATATCACTAGAGGGGTCACCAGCAGGAGGAAGGAGGTCCTGATTCCTCTATATAGACCTTTATATCACTAGAGGGGTCACCAGGGGGAGGAAGGAGGTCCTGATTCCTCTATATAGATCTTTATATCACTAGAGGGATCACCAGCAGGAGGAAGGAGGTCCTGATTCCTCTATATAGATCTTTATATCACTAGAGGGATCACCAGCAGGAGGAAGGAGGTCCTGATTCCTCTATATAGATCTTTAGTGAGACCTCATTTAGAATACTGTGTCCAGTTCTGGAGACCTCACTTACAGAAAGATATTGATAAGATAGAACAAGTCCAGAGACTGGTATCAAAAATGGTGAAAGGTTTGGGTGATAAAACATATCAGAAGAGATTTCAGGAACTTATTATTATGTACAGTCTGGAGGAAAGAAGGGACAGGATGGACATGACGAAGGGGGTGAATGAGGTTCAGGAGGACGGGACTTTGAATATGAAACCAAAATCAAGAACTCCATGACATCAAACTGACTGGAGGAAAGGTCAAAATCTTAGAAAGTATTATTTTACTGAAAGAGTAGTTGATAATTGGAATAAACTACCAGCAGAGTCATTAGTAAGAGAATATAAATATTTTTGGGACAAACACAGTAAAATGGAGCAGTCAATCTTTTCTGTCATCACTCTTCTATCATTCCATGAGATCTCCATACATGTCTCTTCATGTATAATGATAACATGTTCAGGAGAAACTTTCCACTCTGCATATATCACCAACCATATACAGTGCTTTGACGTAAACGTAAATGTATTTTATTGGGATTTTATGTGATAGACCAACACAAAGTGTCACATAATTGTGAAGTGGAAGGAAAATTATACAAATAAATATGTGAAAAGTGTGGGGGAGGGGCATTTGTATTCAGCCCCCTTTACTCTGATACTCCTAACTAAAATCTAGAGGAACCAATTGGCTTCAGAAGTCACTTAATTAGTAAATAGAGTCCACCTGTGTGTCATTTCATCTCAGTATAAATACAGCTGTTCTGTGAAGCCCTCAGAGGTTTGTTAGAGAACCTTAGTGAACAAACAGCATCATGAAGGCCAAGGAACACACCAGGCAGGTCAGGGATAAAGTTGTGGAGAAGTATAAAGCAGGGTTAGGTTATAAAAAAATCTCACAAGCTTTGAACATCTCACGGAGCTCTGTTCAATCCATCATCGGAAAATGGAAAGAGTATGGCACAACTGCAAACCTACCAAGACATGGCCGTCCACCTAAACTGACCGGCCGGGCAAGGAGAACATTCATCAGAGAAGAGCCAAGAGGTCCATGGTAACTCTGGAGGAGCTGCAGAGATCCACAGCTCAGGTGGGAGAATCTGTCCACAGGACAACTATTAGTCGTGTTCTCCACAAATCTGCCCTTTATGGAAGAGTGACAAGAAGAAAGACATTGGTGAAAGAAAGTCATAAGAAGTCCTGTTTGTAGTTTGTGAGAAGCCATGTGGAGGACACAGCAAACATGTGGAAGAAGGTGCTCTGGTCAGATGAGACCAAAATTCAACTTTATGGCCTAAAAGTAAAACGCTATGTGTGGGGGAAACTAACACTGCACATCACCCTGAACACACCATCCCCACCGTGAAACATGGTGGTGGCAGCATCATGTGGTGGGGATGGTTTTCTTCAGCAGGGACAGGGAAGCTGGTCAGAGTTGATGGGAAGATGGATGGAGACAAATACAGGACAATCTTAGAAGAAAACCTGTTAGAGTCTACAAAAGACTTGAGACTGGGGGGGAGGTTCACCTTCCAGCAGGACAACGACCCGAAACATCCAGCCAGAGCTACAATGGAATGGTTTAGATCAAAGCATATTCATGTGTTAGAATGGCCCAGTCACAGTCCAGACCTAAATCCCATTGAGAATCTGTGGCAAGACATGAAAATTGCTGATCACAGACGCTCTCTATCCAATCTGACAGAGCTTGAGATATTTTACAAAGAAGAATGGGCAGAAATGTCCCTCTCTAGATGTGCAAAGCTGGTAGAGACATCCCCAAAAAGACTTGTAGAGAAAGGGGGTCCTACAAAGTATTGACTCCAGGGGGTGCCATACAAATGCCCCCCCCCCACACTTTTCACATATTTATTTGTATCATTTATCATTGTGTTGGTCTATCACATAAAATCCCAATAAGATACATTTACGTTTTTGGTTGTAACAAAATGTGGGGAATGTCAAGGGGTATGAATACTTTTTCAAGGCACTGTATATCCCTTATACAGTATATCACCTCCCATCTTGTATACTGTATCTATAGAGTGTATGTCTCCATCCATCACATGTGTAGTCTCGGGGTCTTACCTTCAATATCAGAGTGGTCTCTTCTTTCCTTCCTCTCGGGTTCTCTGAGCTTTCTTCCTCTCCTCCTCCAGTCTTCTTCTCTTCCAGACTTCTCTCTCCTCTCCTCCTTCCGCCTCTTCCCCTCCTCTGGTCTCAGTCCTTTCCAATCTCTTCTCTCTCCTTTCCTCCCTCGCTCTCTTTTCTATCTCTCTCACCCTCCTCTGTCTCAATCTTTTCACCTCTCCACGTTTCTCTTCTTTTCTCTCTTCTTATTCACTTCTCTCCTCTTTCTATTTCTTCTCTGTCTCTGGTCTGGTGTCTCTCCTCTCCTCCTTCTGCCTCTTCCCCTCCCCTGGTCTCAGTACTTTCCCCCCCTCTCTTCTCTCTCCTCTGTCTCTGGGCTCTCCTCTCCCCCCTCTGTCTCACTCTCCTCTGTCTCTATGCTCTCCTCTCCTCTCTCTCTCCTCTCCCTCTCCTCTGTATCTCTCTCTCTCTCTCTCCTCTGTCTCTGGGCTCTCCTCTCCTCTCTCTCTCTCCTCTCCTCTCCTCTCCTCTCTCTCTCTCCTCTGTCTCTAGGCTCTCCTCTCCTCTCTCTGTCTCTATCTTTTCGTAGGTCTCTCTCCCTGGTCAGGTCTCCCTCGCTCTCCTCTCCCCCCTCAGTCTCTCTCTCCTCTCTCAGGATATTAAGCAAACAAGCAATGAGTGGAGGGGGGGGTGGGGGACTGCCACATACACACACCTAACCAAACACAGCGTACAACTACCCTCCGCACATGTGTCACCGCTCATTCATTGGAGGAGGGGGACACTTTACTCATTCCAGAAAGAGTCAAATCCCAACGCTTGGAAAACTTTCCCAAAGTCTACGTGATCTCCGTCACCTGTACAGGGACCATCTGTATATAACCTCCATCACCTGTACAGGGACCATCCGTATATAACCTCCATCACCTGTACAGGGACCATCTGTATATAACCTCCATCACCTATAGAGGGACCATCCGTATATAACCTCCATCACCTATAGAGGGACCATCCGTATATAACCTCCATCACCTGTACAGGGACCATCCGTATATAACCTCCATCACCTGTACAGGGACCATCTGTATATAACCTCCATCACCTATAGAGGGACCATCCGTATATAACCTCCATCACCTATAGAGGGACCATCCGTACATAACCTCCATCACCTGGAGAGGAACCATCCGTACATAACCTCCATCACCTGTACAGGGACCATCCATATATAACCTCCATCACCTGGAGAGGAACCATCCATATATAACCTCCATCACCTATAGAGGGACCATCCGTATATAACCTCCATCACCTGGAGAGGAACCATCCATATATAACCTCCATCACCTATAGAGGAACCATCCATATATAACCTCCATCACCTATAGAGGGACCATCCATATATAACCTCCATCACCTGGAGAGGAACCATCCATATATAACCTCCATCACCTATAGAGGAACCATCCATATATAACCTCCATCACCTATAGAGGAACCATCCATATATAACCTCCATCACCTATAGAGGGACCATCCGTATATAACCTCTATCACCTATATTATTGGAGGCGGCCAATAGCCACAGAAGATCTGTGCTTAGTTCTCCAAGATGTACACAGAACCACCTACCTGCTATAGAAAACCTACCTGCTGAGTTCCTTCACCAACTGTGTGCAAGTCTACCTAGAAGAAGGCAAAGGGGGGGGGGCTCACAAATGTATTGGATTTCTCTTCATTTACTTTCCATTTTCTTCATTGATAAAAATAAACAGGAGGTGAAGGGGGTGTTTGAGATCAGGGTAGGATAGGAGGGGGGTGAGTTGGAGGTGAAGGGGGTGTTTATGATCAGGGTAGGATAGGAGGGGGGTGAGCTGGAGGTGAAGGGGGCGTTTGAGATCAGGGTAGGATAGGAGGAGGGAGAGCTGGAGGTGAAGGGGGTGTTTGAGATCAGGGTAGGATAGGAGGAGGGAGAGCTGGAGGTGAAGGGGGTGTTTGAGATCAGGGTAGGATAGGAGGGGGGTGAGCTGGAGGTGAAGGGGGTGTTTGAGATCAGGGTAGGATAACAGGGGGGTGAGTTGGAGGTGAAGGGGGTGTTTGAGATCAGGGTAGGATAGGAGGAGGGTGAGTTGGAGGTGAAGGGGGTGTTTGAGATCAGGGTAGGATAGGAGGGGGGTGAGCTGGAGGTGAAGGGGGTGTTTATGATCAGGGTAGGATAGGAGGGGGGTGAGTTGGAGGTGAAGGGGGTGTTTGAGATCAGGGTAGGATAGGAGGGGGGTGAGCTGGAGGTGAAGGGGGTGTTTATGATCAGGGTAGGATAGGAGGGGGGTGAGCTGGAGGTGAAGGGGGTGTTTGAGATCAGGGTAGGATAGGAGGGGGGTGAGTTGGAGGTGAAGGGGGTGTTTGAGATCAGGGTAGGATAGGAGGGGGTGAGTTGGAGGTGAAGGGGGTGTTTGAGATCAGGGTAGGATAGGAGGGGGGTGAGTTGGAGGTGAAGGGGGTGTTTGAGATCAGGGTAGGATAGGAGGGGGGTGAGTTGGAGGTGAAGGGGGTGTTTGAGATCAGGGTAGGATAGGAGGGGGGTGAGCTGGAGGTGAAGGGGGTGTTTGAGATCAGGGTAGGATAGGAGGGGGGTGAGCTGGAGGTGAAGGGGGTGTTTGAGATCAGGGTAGGATAGGAGGGGGGTGAGTTGGAGGTGAAGGGGGTGTTTGAGATCAGGGTAGGATAGGAGGGGGGTGAGCTGGAGGTGAAGGGGGCGTTTGAGTTCAGGGTAGGATAGGAGGGGGGTGAGCTGGAGGTGAAGGGGGTGTTTGAGATCAGGGTAGGATAGGAGGGGGTGAGCTGAAGGTGAAGGGGGTGTTTATGATCAGGGTAGGATAGGAGGGGGTGAGTTGGAGGTGAAGGGGGTGTTTATGATCAGGGTAGGATAGGAGGGGGGAGAGCTGGAGGTGAAGGGGGTGTTTGAGATCAGGGTAGGATAGGAGGGGGGTGAGTTGGAGGTGAAGGGGGTGTTTATGATCAGGGTAGGATAGGAGGAGGGTGAGCTGGAGGTGAAGGGGGTGTTTGAGATCAGGGCTGGTTAGGAGGAGGGAGAGCTGGAGGTGAAGGGGGTGTTTGTGATCAGGGTAGGATAGGAGGAGGGAGAGCTGGAGGTGAAGGGGGTGTTTGAGATCAGGGTAGGATAGGAGGGGGGTGAGCTGGAGGTGAAGGGGGTGTTTAAGGTCAGGGTAGGATAGGAGGGGGGTGAGTTGGAGGTGAAGGGGGTGTTTGAGATCAGGGTAGGATAGGAGGAGGGAGAGCTGGAGGTGAAGCAGGTGTTTAAGATCAGGGTAGGATAGGAGGGGGGTGAGCTGGAGGTGAAGGGGGTGTTTGAGTTCAGGGTAGGATAGGAGGGGGTGAGCTGGAGGTGAAGGGGGTGTTTGAGATCAGGGTAGGATAGGAGGGGGTGAGTTGGAGGTGAAGGGGGTGTTTATGATCAGGGTAGGATAGGAGGGGGGTGAGCTGGAGGTGAAGGGGGTGTTTGAGATCAGGGTAGGATAGGAGGGGGTGAGTTGGAGGTGAAGGGGGTGTTTATGATCAGGGTAGGATAGGAGGGGGGTGAGCTGGAGGTGAAGGGGGTGTTTAAGATCAGGGTAGGATAGGAGGGGGGTGAGCTGGAGGTGAAGGGGGTGTTTATGATCAGGGTAGGATAGGAGGAGGGAGAGCTGGAGGTGAAGGGGGTGTTTAAGATCAGGGTAGGATAGGAGGGGGGTGAGCTGGAGGTGAAGGGGGTGTTTGAGATCAGGGTAGGATAGGAGGGGGTGAGTTGGAGGTGAAGGGGGTGTTTGAGATCAGGGTAGGATAGTAGGGGGGTGAGCTGGAGGTTAAGGGGGTGTTTATGATCAGGGTAGGATAGGAGGAGGGAGAGCTGGAGGTGAAGGGGGTGTTTAAGATCAGGGTAGGATAGGAGGGGGGTGAGCTGGAGGTGAAGGGGGTGTTTGAGATCAGGGTAGGATAGGAGGGGGTGAGTTGGAGGTGAAGGGGGTGTTTGAGATCAGGGTAGGATAGGAGGGGGTGAGCTGGAGGTGAAGGGGGTGTTTGAGATCAGGGTAGGATAGGAGGGGGGTGAGCTGGAGGTGAAGGGGGTGTTTGAGATCAGGGTAGGATAGGAGGGGGTGAGTTGGAGGTGAAGGGGGTGTTTGAGATCAGGGTAGGATAGTAGGGGGGTTAGCTGGAGGTTAAGGGGGTGTTTATGATCAGGGTAGGATAGGAGGAGGGAGAGCTGGAGGTGAAGGGGGTGTTTGAGATCAGGGTAGGATAGGAGGGGGGTGAGCTGGACGTGAAGGGGGTGTTTGAGATCAGGGTAGGATAGGAGGGGGGTGAGTTGGAGGTGAAGGGGGTGTTTGAGATCAGGGTAGGATAGGAGGGGGGTGAGCTGGAGGTGAAGGGGGCGTTTGAGTTCAGGGTAGGATAGGAGGGGGGTGAGCTGGAGGTGAAGGGGGTGTTTGAGATCAGGGTAGGATAGGAGGGGGTGAGCTGAAGGTGAAGGGGGTGTTTATGATCAGGGTAGGATAGGAGGGGGTGAGTTGGAGGTGAAGGGGGTGTTTATGATCAGGGTAGGATAGGAGGGGGGTGAGCTGGAGGTGAAGGGGGTGTTTGAGATCAGGGTAGGATAGGAGGGGGGTGAGTTGGAGGTGAAGGGGGTGTTTATGATCAGGGTAGGATAGGAGGAGGGTGAGCTGGAGGTGAAGGGGGTGTTTGAGTTTAGGGCTGGTTAGGAGGAGGGAGAGCTGGAGGTGAAGGGGGTGTTTGTGATCAGGGTAGGATAGGAGGAGGGAGAGCTGGAGGTGAAGGGGGTGTTTGAGATCAGGGTAGGATAGGAGGGGGTGAGCTGGAGGTGAAGGGGGTGTTTAAGATCAGGGTAGGATAGGAGGGGGGTGAGCTGGAGGTGAAGGGGGTGTTTGAGATCAGGGTAGGATAGGAGGGGGGTGAGTTGGAGGTGAAGGGGGTGTTTGAGATCAGGGTAGGATAGGAGGAGGGAGAGCTGGAGGTGAAGCAGGTGTTTAAGATCAGGGTAGGATAGGAGGGGGGTGAGCTGGAGGTGAAGGGGGTGTTTGAGTTCAGGGTAGGATAGGAGGGGGTGAGCTGGAGGTGAAGGGGGTGTTTATGATCAGGGTAGGATAGGAGGGGGGTGAGCTGGAGGTGAAGGGGGTGTTTGAGATCAGGGTAGGATAGGAGGGGGTGAGTTGGAGGTGAAGGGGGTGTTTATGATCAGGGTAGGATAGGAGGGGGGTGAGCTGGAGGTGAAGGGGGTGTTTAAGATCAGGGTAGGATAGGAGGGGGGTGAGCTGGAGGTGAAGGGGGTGTTTATGATCAGGGTAGGATAGGAGGAGGGAGAGCTGGAGGTGAAGGGGGTGTTTAAGATCAGGGTAGGATAGGAGGGGGGTGAGCTGGAGGTGAAGGGGGTGTTTGAGATCAGGGTAGGATAGGAGGGGGTGAGTTGGAGGTGAAGGGGGTGTTTGAGATCAGGGTAGGATAGGAGGGGGTGAGTTGGAGGTGAAGGGGGTGTTTGAGATCAGGGTAGGATAGTAGGGGGGTGAGCTGGAGGTTAAGGGGGTGTTTATGATCAGGGTAGGATAGGAGGAGGGAGAGCTGGAGGTGAAGGGGGTGTTTAAGATCAGGGTAGGATAGGAGGGGGGTGAGCTGGAGGTGAAGGGGGTGTTTGAGATCAGGGTAGGATAGGAGGGGGTGAGTTGGAGGTGAAGGGGGTGTTTGAGATCAGGGTAGGATAGGAGGGGGTGAGCTGGAGGTGAAGGGGGTGTTTGAGATCAGGGTAGGATAGGAGGGGGTGAGTTGGAGGTGAAGGGGGTGTTTATGATCAGGGTAGGATAGGAGGGGGTGAGCTGGAGGTGAAGGGGGGGGGGCTCACAAATGTATTGGATTTCTCTTCATTTACTTTCCATTTTCTTCATTGATAAAAATAAACAGGAGGTGAAGGGGGTGTTTGAGATCAGGGTAGGATAGGAGGGGGGTGAGTTGGAGGTGAAGGGGGTGTTTAAGATCAGGGTAGGATAGGAGGGGGGTGAGTTGGAGGTGAAGGGGGTGTTTGAGATCAGGGTAGGATAGGAGGAGGGAGAGCTGGAGGTGAAGGGGGTGTTTGAGATCAGGGTAGGATAGGAGGAGGGAGAGCTGGAGGTGAAGGGGGTGTTTGAGATCAGGGTAGGATAGGAGGGGGGTGAGCTGGAGGTGAAGGGGGTGTTTGAGATCAGGGTAGGATAACAGGGGGGTGAGTTGGAGGTGAAGGGGGTGTTTGAGATCAGGGTAGGATAGGAGGGGGGTGAGTTGGAGGTGAAGGGGGTGTTTGAGATCAGGGTAGGATAGGAGGGGGGTGAGCTGGAGGTGAAGGGGGTGTTTATGATCAGGGTAGGATAGGAGGGGGGTGAGCTGGAGGTGAAGGGGGTGTTTGAGATCAGGGTAGGATAGGAGGGGGGTGAGTTGGAGGTGAAGGGGGTGTTTGAGATCAGGGTAGGATAGGAGGGGGGTGAGTTGGAGGTGAAGGGGGTGTTTGAGATCAGGGTAGGATAGGAGGGGGGTGAGTTGGAGGTGAAGGGGGTGTTTGAGATCAGGGTAGGATAGGAGGGGGGTGAGTTGGAGGTGAAGGGGGTGTTTGAGATCAGGGTAGGATAGGAGGGGGGTGAGCTGGAGGTGAAGGGGGTGTTTGAGATCAGGGTAGGATAGGAGGGGGTTGAGCTGGAGGTGAAGGGGGTGTTTGAGATCAGGGTAGGATAGGAGGGGGGTGAGTTGGAGGTGAAGGGGGTGTTTGAGATCAGGGTAGGATAGGAGGGGGGTGAGCTGGAGGTGAAGGGGGCGTTTGAGTTCAGGGTAGGATAGGAGGGGGGTGAGCTGGAGGTGAAGGGGGTGTTTGAGATCAGGGTAGGATAGGAGGGGGTGAGCTGAAGGTGAAGGGGGTGTTTATGATCAGGGTAGGATAGGAGGGGGTGAGTTGGAGGTGAAGGGGGTGTTTATGATCAGGGTAGGATAGGAGGGGGGTGAGCTGGAGGTGAAGGGGGTGTTTGAGATCAGGGTAGGATAGGAGGGGGGTGAGTTGGAGGTGAAGGGGGTGTTTATGATCAAGGTAGGATAGGAGGAGGGTGAGCTGGAGGTGAAGGGGGTGTTTGAGATCAGGGCTGGTTAGGAGGAGGGAGAGCTGGAGGTGAAGGGGGTGTTTGTGATCAGGGTAGGATAGGAGGAGGGAGAGCTGGAGGTGAAGGGGGTGTTTGAGATCAGGGTAGGATAGGAGGGGGGTGAGCTGGAGGTGAAGGGGGTGTTTGAGATCAGGGTAGGATAGGAGGGGGGTGAGCTGGAGGTGAAGGGGGTGTTTGAGATCAGGGTAGGATAGGAGGGGGGTGAGCTGGAGGTGAAGGGGGTGTTTAAGATCAGGGTAGGATAGGAGGGGGGTGAGCTGGAGGTGAAGGGGGTGTTTGAGATCAGGGTAGGATAGGAGGGGGGTGAGTTGGAGGTGAAGGGGGTGTTTGAGATCAGGGTAGGATAGGAGGAGGGAGAGCTGGAGGTGAAGCAGGTGTTTAAGATCAGGGTAGGATAGGAGGGGGGTGAGCTGGAGGTGAAGGGGGTGTTTGAGTTCAGGGTAGGATAGGAGGGGGTGAGCTGGAGGTGAAGGGGGTGTTTGAGATCAGGGTAGGATAGGAGGGGGTGAGTTGGAGGTGAAGGGGTGTTTATGATCAGGGTAGGATAGGAGGGGGGTGAGCTGGAGGTGAAGGGGGTGTTTGAGATCAGGGTAGGATAGGAGGGGGTGAGTTGGAGGTGAAGGGGGTGTTTATGATCAGGGTAGGATAGGAGGGGGGTGAGCTGGAGGTGAAGGGGGTGTTTAAGATCAGGGTAGGATAGGAGGGGGGTGAGCTGGAGGTGAAGGGGGTGTTTATGATCAGGGTAGGATAGGAGGAGGGAGAGCTGGAGGTGAAGGGGGTGTTTAAGATCAGGGTAGGATAGGAGGGGGGTGAGCTGGAGGTGAAGGGGGTGTTTGAGATCAGGGTAGGATAGGAGGGGGTGAGTTGGAGGTGAAGGGGGTGTTTGAGATCAGGGTAGGATAGTAGGGGGGTGAGCTGGAGGTTAAGGGGGTGTTTATGATCAGGGTAGGATAGGAGGAGGGAGAGCTGGAGGTGAAGGGGGTGTTTAAGATCAGGGTAGGATAGGAGGGGGGTGAGCTGGAGGTGAAGGGGGTGTTTGAGATCAGGGTAGGATAGGAGGGGGTGAGTTGGAGGTGAAGGGGGTGTTTGAGATCAGGGTAGGATAGGAGGGGGTGAGTTGGAGGTGAAGGGGGTGTTTATGATCAGGGTAGGATAGGAGGGGGTGAGCTGGAGGTGAAGGGGGTGTTTGAGATCAGGGTAGGATAGGAGGGGGTGAGTTGGAGGTGAAGGGGGTGTTTATGATCAGGGTAGGATAGGAGGGGGGTGAGCTGGAGTTGAAGGGGGTGTTTGAGATCAGGGTAGGTTAGGAGGAGGGAGAGCTGGAGGTGAAGGGGGTGTTTATGATCAGGGTAGGATAGGAGGAGAGAGAGCTGGAGGTGAAGGGGGTGTTTGAGATCAGGGTAGGATAGGAGAGGGGTGAGTTGGAGGTGAAGGGGGTGTTTGAGATCAGGGTAGGATAGGAGGGGGGTGAGTTGGAGGTGAAGGGGGTGTTTGAGATCAGGGTAGGATAGGAGGGGGGTGAGCTGGAGGTGAAGGGGGTGTTTATGATCAGGGTAGGATAGGAGGGGGTGAGCTGGAGGTGAAGGGGGTGTTTGAGATCAGGGTAGGATAGGAGGGGGGTGAGCTGGAGGTGAAGGGGGTGTTTGAGATCAGGGTAGGATAGGAGGGGGGTGAGCTGGAGGTGAAGGGGGTGTTTATGATCAGGGTAGGATAGGAGGAGGGAGAGCTGGAGGTGAAGGGGTGTTTATGATCAGGTTAGGATAGGAGGGGGGTGAGCTGGAGGTGAAGGGGGTGTTTGAGATCAGGGTAGGATAGGAGGGGGGTGAGCTGGAGGTGAAGGGGGTGTTTGAGATCAGGGTAGGATAGGAGGGGGGTGAGCTGGAGGTGAAGGGGGTGTTTGAGATCAGGGTAGGATAGGAGGGGGGTGAGTTGGAGGTGAAAGTGGGTGTTTGAGATCAGGGTAGGATAGGAGGGGGGTGAGCTGGAGGTTAAGGGGGTGTTTATGATCAGGGTAGGATAGGAGGAGGGAGAGCTGGAGGTGAAGGGGGTGTTTGAGATCAGGGTAGGATAGGAGGGGGTGAGTTGGAGGTGAAGGGGGTGTTTGAGATCAGGGTAGGATAGGAGGGGGTGAGTTGGAGGTGAAGGGGGTGTTTGAGATCAGGGTAGGATAGTAGGGGGGTGAGCTGGAGGTGAAGGGGGTGTTTGAGATCAGGGTAGGATAGGAGGGGGGTGAGTTGGAGGTGAAAGTGGGTGTTTGAGATCAGGGTAGGATAGGAGGGGGTGAGCTGGAGGTGAAGAGGGTGTTTGAGATCAGGGTAGGATAGGAGGGGGGTTAGCTGGAGGTGAAGGGAGTGTTTGTGATCGGGGTAGGTTGGGGGGGGGGGGTGAGTTGGAGGTGAAGGGGGTGTGTGGTGTTGGGGATCAGGGTAGGTCAGGAGGAGGGAGAGTCAGAGGTAAAGGGGGTTTTTGGTGTTGGAGATCAGGGTAGGTTAGGAGGGGGTGAGTTGGAGGGGAAGGGGATGTTTGGTGTTGGAATCAGGGTAGGTTAGGAGGGGGGTGAGTTGAAAGTGAAGGGGGTGTTTCGTGTCAGAATCAGGATAGGTTGCTGAACTTTCGCTGCCATTGTGCTACTGCTGGGTGTCCAGTGTACTCCTGTTCCTTTAGGGGGATTGGGCTGCCTCCAGGCCCACCTGCCCCTCATCTATCCATTTAATGCACGTGCTTCCATTATGGAGACGCTTATAAACTCAGTAGCGTTAGGACTGCAAGCAATACACAAGGTGGTGTGAAGAGGCCTTGCAGCTTACCCATGCGTTTGCAAATGCGTGCTAACTAAACCCCTGTTTTTAACGCAGACTGTTGGACAGGTTAATTTGGTCAGTTGGAAGACTGGTTGGTGAGTTGAGCTATGGAATGTTCTGTTTTTGTCTTTCAAGTTGGAGGAGAAGGCGGTGTTTGGTTTTGGAGATCAGGGTAGGTTAGGAGGGGGGTGAGTTGGAGGTGAAGGCGGTGTTTGGTGTTGGAGATCAGGGTTGGTTAGGAGGGGGTGAGTTGGAGGTGAAGGGAGTGTTTGGTGTTGGAGATCAGGGGAGGTTAGGAGAGGGGTGATTTGGAGGTGTTAGGTGTGGTAGGTTAGGAGGGGGTGAGTTGGAGGCGAAGGGGGTTGGTGTTGGAGATTAGGGTAGGTTAGGAGGGGGTGAGTTGGAGGTGAAGGGAGTTTGGTGTTGGGGGTCAGGGTAGGTTAGGAGGGGTGAGTTGGAGGTGAAGGAGGTGTGTGGTGTTGGAGATCAGGGTGGGTTAGGAGGGGGGTGAGTTGGAGGTGAAGGGGTGTACGGTGTTGGGGATCAGAGTAGGTTAGGAGGGGGTGAGTTGGAGGTGAAGGGGGCTGTTTGGTGTTGGAGATCAGGGTAGGTTAGGAGAGAGGGGTGAGTTGGAGGTGAAGAGGCTGTTTGGTGTTGGGGATCAGAGTAGGTTAGGAGGGGGTGAGTTGGAGGTGAAGGGGGCTGTTTGGTGTTGGAGATCAGGGTAGGTTAGGAGAGAGGGGTGAGTTGGAGGTGAAGGGAGTGTTTGGTGTTGGAGATCAGGGTAGGGTAGGAAGGGGTGAGTTGGAGGTGAAGGGGGTGTTTGGTGTTGGGGACCAGATTAGGTTAGAAGGGGCGGTAAGTTGGAGGTGAAGGTGGTGTTTGGTGTTGGGGATCAGGGTAGGATAGGAGGGGGTGAGTTGGAGGTGAAGGGAGTGTTTGGTGTTGGGGATCAGGGTAGGTTAGGAGGGGGGTGAGTTGGAGGTGAAGGGGGTGTTTGGTGTTGGGGACCAGATTAGGTTAGAAGGGGCGATAAGTTGGAGGTGAAGGTGGTGTTTGGTGTTGGGGATCAGGGTAGGATAGGAGGGGGTGAGTTGGAGGTGAAGGGGGGGTTTGGTGTTGGGGATCAGGGTAGTTTGGGGGGGGGCGGGTTGGAGGTGAAGGGAGTGTGTGGTGAGCGTGCATACAGGCCATGGTGGGTGAGTGCATTACTTATTGTGTACCTGATAATTCCAGGTCTTTCTGAAGCTCTCAAGTGGTCCTTGGCTCTTGGACATCTTTTCTGATAGGTCTTTTCACTCCTCTGTCAGAAATCTTGCGAGACGATTTATGGTGTGAGGAGCACCTGGTTGTGGCCGGTTTATGGTGTGCGGAGCACCTAGTCATGGCCAGATTATAGTGTGAGAAGCATGTAGTTGTGGCCAGTTTATGGTGTGAGGAGCACCTGGTCGTGGCCGGTTTATGGTGTGAGGAGCACCTAGTCGTGGCCGGTTTATGGTATGAGGAGCACCGCAGCTCAGAGAAGGAAGGGCTAAGTCCAGACCTGACAGGAGATCAGCGCAGGTTAGGAGGGGGGTAAGTTGGAGGTGAAAGGGGTGTTTGGTGTTGGAGATCAGGGTAGGATAGGAGGGGGGTGAGTTGGAGGTGAGGAGGGTGTATGGTGCTAGAGATCAGGGTTGGTTAGGAGGGGGGTGAGTTGGAGGGGAAGGGAGTGTTTGGTGTTGGAGATCAGGGGATGTTAGGAGGGGTGATTTGGAGGTGTTAGGTGTTGGAGATTAGGCTAGGTTAGGGGGGTGAGTTGGAGGTGAAGGGGTTTGGTGTTGGAGATTAGGATAGGTTAGGAGGGGTTGAGTTGGAGGTGAAGGGGGTTCAGTGTTTGGGGTCAGGGTAGGTTGGGGGGGTGAGTTGGAGGTGAAGGGGGTGTGTGGTGTTGGCGATCAGGTTAGGTTAGGAGGGGGTGAGTTCAGGTGAAGGAGTGTATGGTGTTTGGGACCAGATTAGGTTTGAAGGGAGGTGAGTGGGAGGTGAAGAGGCTGTTTGGTGTTGGGGATCAGGGTAGGATAGGAGGGGGTGAGTTGGAGGTGAAGTGGGTGTTTGGTGTTGGAGATCAGGGTAGGATAGGAGGGGGTGAGTTGGAGGTGAAGGGGCTGGTTGGTGTTGGAGATCAGGGTAGGATAGGAGGGGGTGAGTTGGAGGTGAAGGGGGTGTTTGGTGTTGGAGATCAGGGTAGGATAGGAGGGGGGAGAGTTGGAGGTGAAGAGGCTGCTTGATGTTGGGGGTCAGGGTAGGTTAGGGGGGTGAGTTGGAGGTGAAGGGGGTGTGTGGTGTTGGAGATCAGGGTAGGTTAGGAGGGGGGTGAGTTGGAGGTGAAGGGGGTGTTTGGTGTTGGGGACCAGATTAGGTTAGAAGGGGAGGTGAGTTGGAGGTGAAGGGGGTGTTTGGTGTTGGGGATCAGGGTAGGATAGGAGGGGGGTAAGTTGGAGGTGAAGGGGGTGTTTGGTGTTGGGGATCAGAGTAGTTGGGGGGGGGCGGGTTGGAGGTGAAGGGAGTGTGTGCTGAGCATGCATACAGGCCATGGCGGGTGAGTGCATTACTTATTGTGTACCTGATAATTCCAGGTCTTTCTGAAGCTCTCAAGTGGTCCTTGGCTCTTGGACAACTTTTCTGATAGGTCTTTTCACTCCTCTGTCAGAAATCTTGCGAGACGATTTATGGTGTGAGGAGCACCTGGTTGGGGCCGGTTTATGGTGTGCGGAGCACCTAGTCATGGCCAGATTATAGTGTGAGAAGCATGTAGTTGTAGCCAGTTTATGGTGTGAGGAGCACCTGGTCGTGGCCGGTTTATGGTGTGTATGGAGCACCTAGTCGTGGCCAGTTTATGGTATGAGGAGCACCGCAGCTCAGAGAAGGAAGGGCTGTGTGCAGCCCTGACAGGAGATAAGCGTAGGTTAGGAGGGGGATAAGTTGGAGGTGAAAGGGGTGTTTGGTGTTGGAGATCAGGGTAGGATAGGAGGGGGGTGAGTTGGAGGTGAAGGGGGTGTATGGTGCTAGAGATCAGGGTTGGTTAGGAGGGGGGTGATTTGGAGGTGTTAGGTGTTGGAGATTAGGCTACGTTAGGGGGGGTGAGTTGGAGGTGAAGGGGGTGTGTGGTGTTGGAGATCAGGGTAGGTTAGGAGGGGGGTGAGTTGGAGGTGAAGGGGGTGTTTGGTGTTGGGGACCAGATTAGGTTAGAAGGGGGGGTGAGTTGGAGGTGAAGGGGGTGTTTGGTGTTGGAGATCAGGGTAGGATAGGAGGGGGTGAGTTGGAGGTGAAGGGGGTGTTTGGTGTTGGGGATCAGGGTAGTTTGGGGGGGGGGGCGGGTTGGAGGTGAAGGGAGTGTGTGGTGAGCGTGCATACAGGCCATGGTGGGTGAGTGCATTACTTATTGTGTACCTGATAATTCCAGGTCTTTCTGAAGCTCTCAAGTGGTCCTTGGCTCTTGGACAACTTTTCTGATAGGTCTTTTCACTCCTCTGTCAGAAATCTTGCGAGACAATTTATGGTGTGAGGAGCACCTGGTTGTGGCCGGTTTATGGTGTGCGGAGCACCTAGTCGTGGCCGGTTTATGGTATGAGGAGCACCGCAGCTCAGAGAAGGAAGGGCTGAGTCCAGCCCTGACAGGAGATCAGCGCAGGTTAGGAGGGGGGTAAGTTGTAGGTGAAGGCGGTGTTTGTTGTTGGAGATCAGGGTAGGATAGGAGGGGGGGTGAGTTGGAGGTGAAGGCGGTGTTTGGTGTTGGAGATCAGGGTAGGATAGGAGGGGGGTGAGTTGGAGGTGAAGGCGGTGTTTGGTGTTGGAGATCAGGGTAGGTTAGGGGGGGTGAGTTGGAGGGGAAGGAGGTGTTTGGTGTTGGAGATCAGGGTAGGTTAGGAGGGGGGTGAGTTGGAGGTGTAGGGGGTGTTTGGTGTTGGAGATCAGGGTTTGTTAGGAGGGGGGTGAGTTGGAGGGGAAGGGAGTGTTTGGTGTTGGAGATCAGGGGAGGTTAGGAGGGGGGTGATTTGGAGGTGTTAGGTGTTGGAGATTAGGCTGGGTTAGGGGGGTTGAGTTGGAGGTAAAGGGGTTTGGTGTTGGAGATTAGGATAGGTTAGGAGGGGGTGAGTTGGAGGTGAAGGGGGTTCAGTGTTGGGGGTCAGGGTACGTTAGGTGGGTGAGTTGGAGGTGAAGGGGGTGTTTGGTGTTGGAGATCAGGCTAGGTTAGGGGGGGTGAGTTGGAGGTGAAGGGGGTGTTTGGTGTTGGAGATCAGGGTTGGTTAGGAGGGGGTGAGTTGGAGGTGAAGGGGGTGTTTGGTGTTGGAGATCAGGGTAGGATAGGAGGGGGTGAGTTGGAGGTAAAGGGGGTGTTTGGTGTTGGAGATCAGGGTAGGATAGGAGGGGGTAGAGTTGGAGGTGAAGAGGCTGCTTGATGTTGGGGGTCAGGGTAGGTTAGGGGGGTGAGTTGGAGGCGAAGGGGGTGTGTGGTGTTGGAGATCAGGGTAGGATAGGAGGGGGTAAGTTGGAGGTGAAGTTGGTGTTTGGTGTTGGGGATCAGGGTAGGATAGGAGGGGGGTGAGTTGGAGGTGAAGGGGGTGTTTGGTGTTGGGGATCAGGGTAGTTTGGGGGGTGGGTTTGAGGTGAAGGGAGATTGTGGTGAGCGTGCATACAGGCCATGGTGGGTGAGTGCATTACTTATTGTGTACCTGCTAATGCCAGGTCTTTCTGAAGCTGTCAAGTGGTCCTTGGCTCTTGGACAACTTTTCTGATAGGTCTTTTCACTCCTCTGTCAGAAATCTTGCGAGGCGATTTATGGTGTGAGGAGCACCCGGTTGTGGCCAGTTTATGGTGTGAGGAGCACCTGGTCGTGGCCGGTTTATGGTATGAGGAGCACCTGGTCATGGCCGGTTTATGGTATGAGGAGCACCTGGTCGTAGCTGGTTTATAGTATAAGGAGCACCTGGTCGTTGCTGGTTTATGGTGCAAGGAGTACCTGGTCATGGCTGGTTTATGGTATGAGGAGCACCTAGTTGTGGCTGGTTTATGGTGCGAGGAGTAACTGGTCATGGCTGGTTTATGGTAGGAGGAGCACCTGGTTGTGGCTGGTTTGTGGTATGTGGAGAACCTGCTTGTGGCTGGTTTATGGTGCGAGGAGCACCTGGTTGTGGCTGGTTTATGGTATGAGGAGCACCTGGTTGTGGCTGTTTTATGGTATGTGGAGAACCTGCTTGTGGCTGGTTTGTGGTATGAGGAGCACCTGGTTGTGGCTGGTTTATGGTATGAAGAGCACCTGGTTGTGGCTGGTTTATGCTATGAGGAGCACCTGGTTGTGGCTGTTTTATGGTGTGAGGAGCACCTGGTTGTGGCTGTTTTGTTGTATGAGGAGCACCTGGTTGTGGCTGTTTTATGGTATGAGGAGCACCTGCTTGTGGCTGGTTTGTGGTATGAGGAGCACCTGGTCGTGGCTGGTTATGGTATGAGGAGCACCTTGTTGTGGCTGGTTTATGGTATGAGGAGCACCTTGTTGTGGATGGTTTATGGTATGAGGAGCACCTTGTTGTGGTTGGTTTATGGTGCGAGGAGCACCTGCTTGTGGCTGGTTTATGGTATGAGGAGAACCTGGTTGTGGCTGGTTTATGGTACAAGGAGCACCTGGTTGTGAATGAATTATGGTGTGAGAAGCACCTGGTTGTGGCTGGTTTATGGTGCGAGGAGCATCTGCTTGTGGCTGGTTTGTGGTATGAGGAGCACCTGGTTGTGGCTGGTTTATGGTATGAGGAGAACCTGGTTGTGGCTGGTTTATGGTACAAGGAGCACCTGGTTGTGGCTAGTTTATGGTGCGAGGAACACCTGCTTGTGGCTGGTTTGTGGTATGAAGAGTACCTGGTTGTGGCTGGTTTGTGGTATGAGGAGCACCTGGTTGTGGCTGGTTTATGGTATGAGGAGCACCTGGTTGTGGCTGGTTTGTGGTATGAGGAGCACCTGGTTGTGGCTGGTTTATGGTTTGAGGAGCACCTGGTTGTGGCTGGTTTATGGTATGAGGCGCACCTTGTTGTGGCTGGTTTATGGTGCGAGGAGCACCTGCTTGTGGCTGGTTTATGGTATGAGGAGAACCTGGTTGTGGCTGGTTTATGGTACAAGGAGCACCTGGTTGTGGATGGTTTATGGTGTGAGGAGCACGTGGTTGTGGCTGGTTTATGATGCGAGGAGCACCTGCTTGTGGCTGGTTTGTGGTATGAGGAGCACCTGGTCGTGGCTGGTTTATGGTATGAGGAGCACCTTGTTGTGGCTGGTTTATGGTATGAGGAGCACCTTGTTGTGGCTGGTTTATGGTATGAGGAGCACCTTGTTGTGGCTGGTTTATGGTGCGAGGAGCACCTGCTTGTGGCTGGTTTATGGTATGAGGAGAACCTGGTTGTGGTTGGTTTATGGTATGAGGAGCACCTGGTTGTGGCTGGTTTATGGTACAAGGAGCACCTGGTTGTGGATGGTTTATGGTGTGAGGAGCACCTGGTTGTGGCTGGTTATGGTGCGAGGAGCACCTGGTTGTGGCTGGTTTATGGTATGAGGAGAACCTGGTTGTGGCTGGTTTATGATACAAGGAGCACCTGGTTGTGGCTGGTTTATGATACAAGGAGCACCTGGTTGTGGCTGGTTTATGGTATGAGGAGCACCTGCTTGTGGCTGGTTTGTGGTATGAGGAGCACCTGGTTGTGGCTAGTTTATGGAATGAGGAGCACCTGGTTGTGGCTAGTTTATGGAATGAGGAGCTCCTGGTTGTGGCTGGTTTATGGTATGAGGATCACCTGGTTGTGGCTGGTTTGTGGTATGAGGAGCACCTGGTTGTGGCTGGTTTGTGGTATGAGGAGCACCTGCTTGTGGCTGGTTTGTGGTATGAGGAGCACCTGGTTATGGCTGGTTTATGGTATGAGGAGCACCTGGTTGTGGCTGGTTTGTGGTATGAGGAGCACCTGGTCATGGCTGGTTTATGGTACGAGGAGCACCTTGTTGTGGCTGGTTTATGGTATGAGGAGCACCTTGTTGTGGCTGGTTTATGGTATGAGGAGCACCTTGTTGTGGCTGGTTTATGGTGCGAGGAGCACCTGGTTGTGGCTGTTTTATGGTATGAGGAGAACCTGGTTGTGGCTGGTTTATGGTACAAGGAGCACCTGGTTGTGGATGGTTTATGGTGTGAGGAGCACGTGGTTGTGGCTGGTTTATGGTGCGAGGAGCACCTGCCTGTGGCTGGTTTGTGGTATGAGGAGCACCTGGTCGTGGCTGGTTTATGGTATGAGGAGCACCATGTTGTGGCTGGTTTATGGTATGAGGAGCACCTTGTTGTGACTGGTTTATGGTATGAGGAGCACCTTGTTGTGGCTAGTTTATGGTGCGAGGAGCACCTGCTTGTGGCTGGTTTTTGGAATGAGGAGAACCTGGTTGTGGCTGGTTTATGGTATGAGGAGCACCTGGTTGTGGCTGGTTTATGGTACAAGGAGCACCTGGTTGTGGATGGTTTATGGTGTGAGGAGCACCTGGTTGTGGCTGGTTTATGGTATGAGGAGCACCTGGTTGTGGCTGGTTTATGGTATGAGGAGCACCGGGTTGTGGCTGGTTTATGGTATGAGGAGCACCTGGTTGTGGCTGGTTTGTGGTATAAGGAGCACCTGGTTGTGGCTGGTTTATGGTATGAGGAGCACCTCGTTGTGGCTGGTTTATGGTATGAGGAGCACCTGGTTGTGGCTGTTTTATGGTATGAGGAGCACCTGCTTGTGGCTGTTTTGTGGTATGAGGAGCACCTGGTTGTGGCTGGTTTATGGTGTGAGGAGCACCTGGTTGTGGCTGTTTTATAATATAAAGAGCACCTGCTTGTGGCTGGTTTGTGGTATGAGGAGCATCTGGTCGTGGCTGGTTTATGGTATGAGGAGCACCTTGTTGTGGCTGGTTTATGGTATGAGGAGCACCTTGTTGTGGCAGGTTTATGGTATGAGGAGCTCCTTGTTGTGGCTGGTTTATGGTGCGAGAAGCACCTGCTTGTGGCTGGTTTATGGTATGAGGAGAAACTGGTTGTGGCTGGTTTATGGTACAAGGAGCACCTGGTTGTGGATGGTTTATGGTGTGAGGAGCACCTGGTTGTGGCTGGTTTATGGTGCGAGGAGCACCTGCTTGTGGCTGGTTTGTGGTATGAGGAGCACCTGGTTATGGCTGGTTTATGCTATGAGGAGAACCTGGTTGTGGCTGGTTTATGGTATGAGGAGAACCTGGTTGTGGCTGGCTTATGGTGCGAGGAGCACCTGGTTGTGGCTGGTTTATGGTTCAAGGAGCACCTGGTTGTGGCTGGTTTATGGTGCGAGGAGCACCTGCTTGTGGCTGGTTTGTGGTATGAGGAGCACCTGGTTGTGGCTGGTTTATGGTATGAGGAGAACCTGGTTGTGGCTGGTTTATGGTGTGAGGAGCACCTGGTTGTGGATGGTTTATGGTATGAGGAGCACCTGCTTGTGGCTGGTTTGTGGTATGAGGAGCACCTGGTTGTGGCTGGTTTATGGTACGAGGAGCACCTGGTTGTGGCTGGTTTATGGTACGAGGAGCACCTAGTTGTGGCTGTTTTATGGTATGAGGAGAACCTGGTTGTGGCTGGTTTGTGGTATGAGGAGCACCTGATTGTGGCTGGTTTGTGGTATGAGGAGCACCTGATTGTGGCTGGTTTATGGTGCGAGGAGCACCTGGTTGTGGCTGGTTTATGGTGTGAGGAGCACCTGGTTGTGGATGGTTTATGGTATGAGGAGAAACTGGTTGTGGCTGGTTTATGGTACAAGGAGCACCTGGTTGTGGATGGTTTATGGTGTGAGGAGCACCTGGTTGTGGCTGGTTTATGGTGCGAGGAGCACCTGCTTGTGGCTGGTTTGTGGTATGAGGAGCACCTGGTTATGGCTGGTTTATGCTATGAGGAGAACCTGGTTGTGGCTGGTTTATGGTATGAGGAGAACCTGGTTGTGGCTGGCTTATGGTGCGAGGAGCACCTGGTTGTGGCTGGTTTATGGTTCGAGGAGCACCTGGTTGTGGCTGGTTTATGGTGCGAGGAGCACCTGCTTGTGGCTGGTTTGTGGTATGAGGAGCACCTGGTTGTGGCTGGTTTATGGTATGAGGAGAACCTGGTTGTGGCTGGTTTATGGTGTGAGGAGCACCTGGTTGTGGATGGTTTATGGTATGAGGAGCACCTGCTTGTGGCTGGTTTGTGGTATGAGGAGCACCTGGTTGTGGCTGGTTTATGGTACGAGGAGCACCTGGTTGTGGCTGGTTTGTGGTACGAGGAGCACCTGGTTGTGGCTGGTTTATGGTACGAGGAGCACTTAGTTGTGGCTGTTTTATGGTATGAGGAGAACCTGGTTGTGGCTGGTTTGTGGTATGAGGAGCACCTGATTGTGGCTGGTTTGTGGTATGAGGAGCACCTGGTTGTGGCTGGTTTATGGTACGAGGAGCACTTAGTTGTGGCTGTTTTATGGTATGAGGAGAACCTGGTTGTGGCTGGTTTGTGGTATGAGGAGCACCTGATTGTGGCTGGTTTATGGTATGAGGAGAACCTGGTTGTGGCTGGTTTATGGTGTGAGGAGCACCTGGTTGTGGATGGTTTATGGTATGAGGAGCACCTGGTTGTGGCTGGTTTGTGGTATGAGGAGCACCTGGTTGTGGTTGGTTTATAGTATGAGGAGCACCATTTTGTGGCTGGTTTATGGTATGAGGAGCACCTGGTTGTGGCTGGTTTATGGTATGAGGAGAACCTGGTTGTGGCTGGTTTATGGTATGAGGAGCACCTGGTTGTGGCTGGTTTATGGTATGAGGAGCACCTGGTTGTGGCTGGTTTATGGTATGAGGAGTACCTGGTTGTGGCTGGTTTATGGTATGAGGAGCACCTGGTTGTGGCTGGTTTATGGTATGAGGAGCACCTGGTTGTGGCTGGTTTATGGTATGAGGAGCACCTGGTTGTGGCTGGTTTATGGTATGAGGAGCACCTTGTTGTGGCTGGTTTATGGTATGAGGAGCACCTTGTTGTGGCTGGTTTGTGGTATGAGGAGCACCATTTTGTGGCTGGTTTATGCTATGAGGAGCACCTGGTTGTGGCTGGTTTATGGTATGAGGAGCACCTGGTTGTGGCTGGTTTGTGGTATGAGGAGCACCTGGTTGTGGCTGGTTTATGGTACGAGGAGCACCTGGTTGTGGCTGGTTTATGGTATGAGGAGCACCTTGTTGTGGCTGGTTTGTGGTAGGAGGAGCACCATTTTGTGGCTGGTTTATGCTATGAGGAGCACCTGGTTGTGGCTGGTTTATGGTATGAGGAGCACCTTGTTGTGGCTGGTTTATGGTATGAGGAGCACCTTGTTGTGGCTGGTTTGTGGTATGAGGAGCACCATTTTGTGGCTGGTTTATGCTATGAGGAGCACCTGGTTGTGGCTGGTTTATGGTATGAGGAGCACCTGGTTGTGGCTGGTTTGTGGTATGAGGAGCACCTGGTTGTGGCTGGTTTATGGTATGAGGAGCACCTGGTTGTGGCTGGTTTATGGTATGAGGAGCACCTTGTTGTGGCTGGTTTACGGTATGAGGAGCACCTTGTTGTGGCTGGTTTGTGGTATGAGGAGCACCATTTTGTGGCTGGTTTATGCTATGAGGAGCACCTGGTTGTGGCTGGTTTATGGTATGAGGAGCACCTGGTTGTGGCTGGTTTGTGGTATGAGGAGCACCTGGTTGTGGCTGGTTTATGGTATGAGGAGCACCTGGTTGTGGCTGGTTTATGGTATGAGGAGCACCTGGTTGTGGCTGGTTTATGGTATGAGGAGCACCATTTTGTGGCTGGTTTTATGGTATGAGGAGCACCATTTTGTGGCTGGTTTATGCTATGAGGAGCACCTGGTTGTGGCTGGTTTATGGTATGAGGAGCACCTGCTTGTGGCTGGTTTGTGGTATGAGGAGCACCTGGTTGTGGCTGGTTTATGCTATGAGGAGAACCTGGTTGTGGCTGGTTTATGGTACAAGGAGCACCTGGTTGTGGCTGGTTTATGGTATGAGGAGAACCTGGTTGTGGCTGGCTTATGGTGCGAGGAGCACCTGCTTGTGGCTGGTTTATGGTTCGAGGAGCACCTGGTTGTGGCTGGTTTATGGTGCGAGGAGCACCTGGTGGTGGCTGGTTTATGGTGCGAGGAGCACCTGGTTGTGGCTGGTTTATGGTGCGAGGAGCACCTGGTTGTGGCTGGTTTGTGGCATGAGGAGCACCTGGTTGTGGCTGGTTTATGGTATGAGGAGAACCTGGTTGTGGCAGGTTTATGGTATGAGGAGCACCTGGTTGTGGCTGGTTTATGGTATGAGGAGCACCTGGTTGTGGCTGGTTTGTGGTATGAGGAGCACCTGGTTGTGGCTGGTTTATGGTGCGAGGAGCACCTGGTTGTGGCTGGTTTATGGTGCGAGGAGCACCTGGTGGTAGCTGGTTTATGGTGCGAGGAGCACCTGGTTGTGGCTGGTTTATGGTATGAGGAGCACCTGGTTGTGGCTGGTTTGTGGCATGAGGAGCACCTGGTTGTGGCTGGTTTATGGTATACATAGTTACATAGTTACATAGTAGGTGAGGTTGAAAAAAGACACAAGTCCATCAAGTCCAACCTATGTAAACCTGGTATGAGGAGCACCTGGTTGTGGCTGGTTTATGGTATAAGGAGCACCTGGTTGTGGCTGGTTTGTGGTATGAGGAGCACCTGGTTGTGGCTGGTTTATGGTGCGAGGAGCACCTGGTTGTGGCTGGTTTATGGTGCGAGGAGCACCTGGTTGTGGCTGGTTTATGGTATGAGGAGCATCTTGTGGTGGCTGGTTTATGGTATGAGGAGCACCTTGTTGTGGCTAGTTTATGGTATGAGGAGCACCTTGTCGTGGCTGGTTTATGGTGCGAGGAGCACCTGGTTGTGGCTGGTTTATGGTATGAGGAGCACCTGGTTGTGGCTGGTTTATGGTGTGAGGAGCACCTGGTTGTGGCTGGTTTATGGTATGAGGAGCACCTTGTCGTGGCTGGTTTATGGTATGAGGAGCACCTGGTTGTGGCTGTTTTATGGTATGAGGAGCACCTGGTTGTGGCTGGTTTATGGTATGAGGAGCACCTTGTCGTGGCTGGTTTATGGTGTGAGGAGCACCTGGTTGTGGCTGGTTTATGGTATGAGGAGCACCTGGTTGTGGCTGTTTTATGGTATGAGGAGCACCTGGTTGTGGCTGGTTTATGGTATGAGGAGCACCTGGTTGTGGCTGGTTTATGGTATGAGGAGCACCTGGTTGTGGCTGTTTTATGGTATGAGGAGAACCTGGTTGTGGCTGTTTTATGATATGAGGAGCACCTTGTCGTGGCTGGTTTATGGTATGAGGAGCACCTGATTGTGGCTGGTTTATGGTGCGAGGAGCACCTTGTCGTGGCCGGTTTATGGTATGAGAAGAACCTGGTTGTGGCTGGTTTATGGTATGAGGAGAACCTGGTTGTGGCTGGTTTATGGTATGAGGAGAACCTGGTTGTGGCTGGTTTATGGTATGAGGAGCACCTGGTTGTGGCTGGTTTATGGTATGAGGAGCACCTGGTTGTGGCTGGTTTATGGTATGAGGAGCACCTGGTTGTGGCTGGTTTATGGTATGAGGAGCACCTGGTTGTGGCTGGTTTATGGTATGAGGAGCACCTGGTTGTGGCTGGTTTATGGTATGAGGAGCACCTGGTTGTGGCTGTTTTATGGTATGAGGAGAACCTGGTTGTGGCTGTTTTATGATATGAGGAGCACCTTGTCGTGGCTGGTTTATGGTATGAGGAGCACCTGATTGTGGCTGGTTTATGGTGCGAGGAGCACCTTGTCGTGGCCGGTTTATGGTATGAGAAGAACCTGGTTGTGGCTGGTTTATGGTATGAGGAGCACCTTGTCGTGGCCGGTTTATGGTATGAGGAGAACCTGGTCGTGGCCGGTTTATGGTATGAGGAGAACCTGGTTGTGGCTGGTTTATGGTATGAGGAGCACCTGGTTGTGGCTGGTTTATGGTATGAGGAGCACCTGGTTGTGGCTGGTTTATGGTATGAGGAGCACCTGGTTGTGGCTGGTTTATGGTATGAGGAGCACCTGGTTGTGGCTGGTTTATGGTATGAGGAGCACCTGGTTGTGGCTGGTTTATGGTATGAGGAGCACCTGGTTGTGGCTGTTTTATGGTATGAGGAGAACCTGGTTGTGGCTGTTTTATGATATGAGGAGCACCTTGTCGTGGCTGGTTTATGGTATGAGGAGCACCTGATTGTGGCTGGTTTATGGTGCGAGGAGCACCTTGTCGTGGCCGGTTTATGGTATGAGAAGAACCTGGTTGTGGCTGGTTTATGGTATGAGGAGCACCTTGTCGTGGCCGGTTTATGGTATGAGGAGAACCTGGTCGTGGCCGGTTTATGGTATGAGGAGAACCTGGTTGTGGCTGGTTTATGGTATGAGGAGCACCTGGTTGTGGCTGGTTTATGGTAAAATGATGTTCTTTCCACTTCTGGATTATGGCCCCAATGGTGCTCACTGGAACATTCAGACATCCTTCTGTAACCAATGACATCCGTATGTTGTGAAGGTCCTCAGAGATCTTTTACCCATCAGGAGAAGTTTCTTGTGAGGCTCCTTTTTATAGGTCATCAGCTGAGATCCCGAGCCGTTGTACTCCTCCCTTTCTTCATGTGTTCAAAACTTCATTTCTGAACATTTGTTTTGGTGTCTTTGTATGGAGGACTATAAAGGACTGTTATATCCCTTGTTACCCCTATGTGAGGACTGTATAAAGGACTGTTATATCCCTTGTTACCCCTATGTGAGGACTATAAAGGACTGTTATATTCCTTGTTACCCCTATGTGAGGACTGTATAAAGGACTGTTATATCCCTTGTTACCCCTATGTGAGGACTGTATAAAGGACTGTTATATTCATTGTTACCCCTATGTGAGGACTATAAAGGACTGTTATATCCCTTGTTACCCCTATGTGAGGACTGTATAAAGGACTGTTATATCCCTTGTTACCCCTATGTGAGGACTATAAAGGACTGTTATATTCCTTGTTACCCCTATGTGAGGACTGTATAAAGGACTGTTATATCCCTTGTTACCCCTATGTGAGGACTGTATAAAGGACTGTTATATTCATTGTTACCCCTATGTGAGGACTATAAAGGACTGTTATATCCCTTGTTACCCCTATGTGAGGACTGTATAAAGGACTGTTATATCCCTTGTTACCCCTATGTGAGGACTGTATAAAGGACTGTTATATCCCTTGTTACCCCTATGTGAGGACTGTATAAAGGACTGTTATATCCCTTGTTACCCCTATGTGAGGACTGTATAAAGGACTGTTATATCCCTTGTTACCCCTATGTGAGGACTGTATAAAGGACTGTTATATCCCTTGTTACCCCTATGTGAGGACTGTATAAAGGACTGTTATATCCCTTGTTACCCCTATGTGAGGACTGTATAAAGGACTGTTATATCCCTTGTTACCCCTATGTGAGGACTGTATAAAGGACTGTTATATTCCTTGTTACCCCTATGTGAGGACTATAAAGGACTGTTATATTCCTTGTTACCTCTATGTGAGGACTATAAAGGACTGTTATATTCCTTGTTACCCCTATGTGAGGACTATAAAGGACTGTTATATTCCTTGTTACCCCTATGTGAGGACTATAAAGGACTGTTATATCCCTTGTTACCCCTATGTGAGGACTGTATAAAGGACTGTTAAATCCCTTGTTACCCCTATGTGAGGACTGTATAAAGGACTGTTATATTCCTTGTTACCCCTATGTGAGGACTATAAAGGACTGTTATATTCCTTGTTACCCCTATGTGAGGACTGTATAAAGGACTGTTATATCCCTTGTTACCCCTATGTGAGGACTGTATAAAGGACTGTTATATCCCTTGTTACCCCTATGTGAGGACTATAAAGGACTGTTATATCCCTTGTTACCCCTATGTGAGGACTGTATAAAGGACTGTTATATCCCTTGTTACCCCTATGTGAGGACTGTATAAAGGACTGTTATATCCCTTGTTACCCCTATGTGAGGACTGTATAAAGGACTGTTATATCCCTTGTTACCCCTATGTGAGGACTATAAAGGACTGTTATATCCCTTGTTACCCCTATGTGAGGACTGTATAAAGGACTGTTATATCCCTTGTTACCCCTATGTGAGGACTATAAAGGACTGTTATATCCCTTGTTACCCCTATGTGAGGACTGTATAAAGGACTGTTATATCCCTTGTTACCCCTATGTGAGGACTATATAAAGGACTGTTATATCCCTTGTTACCCCTATGTGAGGACTGTATAAAGGACTGTTAAATCCCTTGTTACCCCTATGTGAGGACTATAAAGGACTGTTATATTCCTTGTTACCCCTATGTGAGGACTGTATAAAGGACTGTTATATTCCTTGTTACCCCTATGTGAGGACTATAAAGGACTGTTATATTCCTTGTTACCCCTATGTGAGGACTATAAAGGACTGTTATATCCCTTGTTACCCCTATGTGAGGACTATAAAGGACTGTTATATCCCTTGTTACCCCTATGTGAGGACTGTATAAAGGACTGTTATATCCCTTGTTACCCCTATGTGAGGACTGTATAAAGGACTGTTATATCCCTTGTTACCCCTATGTGAGGACTATAAAGGACTGTTATATCCCTTGTTACCCCTATGTGAGGACTATAAAGGACTGTTATATCCCTTGTTACCCCTATGTGAGGACTGTATAAAGGACTGTTATATTCCTTGTTACCCCTATGTGAGGACTGTATAAAGGACTGTTATATCCCTTGTTACCCCTATGTGAGGACTATAAAGGACTGTTATATCCCTTGTTACCCCTATGTGAGGACTGTATAAAGGACTGTTATATCCCTTGTTACCCCTATGTGAGGACTGTATAAAGGACTGTTATATCCCTTGTTACCCCTATGTGAGGACTGTATAAAGGACTGTTATATCCCTTGTTACCCCTATGTGAGGACTGTATAAAGGACTGTTATATTCCTTGTTACCCCTATGTGAGGACTGTATAAAGGACTGTTATATTCCTTGTTACCCCTATGTGAGGACTATAAAGGACTGTTATATTCCTTGTTACCCCTATGTGAGGACTATAAAGGACTGTTATATTCCTTGTTACCCCTATGTGAGGACTGTATAAAGGACTGTTATATCCCTTGTTACCCCTATGTGAGGACTATAAAGGACTGTTATATTCCTTGTTACCCCTATGTGAGGACTGTATAAAGGACTGTTATATCCCTTGTTACCCCTATGTGAGGACTGTATAAAGGACTGTTATATTCCTTGTTACCCCTATGTGAGGACTGTATAAAGGACTGTTATATCCCTTGTTACCCCTATGTGAGGACTATAAAGGACTGTTATATCCCTTGTTACCCCTATGTGAGGACTATAAAGGACTGTTATATCCCTTGTTACCCCTATGTGAGGACTGTATAAAGGACTGTTATATCCCTTGTTACCCTTATGTGAGGACTATAAAGGACTGTTATATCCCTTGTTACCCCTATGTGAGGACTGTATAAAGGACTGTTATATCCCTTGTTACCCCTATGTGAGGACTGTATAAAGGACTGTTATATTCCTTGTTACCCCTATCTGAGGACTGTATAAAGGACTGTTATATTCCTTGTTACCCCTATGTGAGGACTGTATAAAGGACTGTTATATCCCTTGTTACCCCTATGTGAGGACTATAAAGGACTGTTATATCCCTTGTTACCCCTATGTGAGGACTGTATAAAGGACTGTTATATCCCTTGTTACCCCTATGTGAGGACTGTATAAAGGACTGTTATATTCCTTGTTACCCCTATGTGAGGACTGTATAAAGGACTGTTATATTCCTTGTTACCCCTATGTGAGGACTATAAAGGACTGTTATATTCCTTGTTACCCCTATGTGAGGACTATAAAGGACTGTTATATTCCTTGTTACCCCTATCTGAGGACTGTATAAAGGACTGTTATATCCCTTGTTACCCCTATGTGAGGACTGTATAAAGGACTGTTATATCCCTTGTTACCCCTATGTGAGGACTGTATAAAGGACTGTTATATCCCTTGTTACCCCTATGTGAGGACTATAAAGGACTGTTATATTCCCTTGTTACCCCTATGTGAGGACTATAAAGGACTGTTATATTCCTTGTTACCCCTATCTGAGGACTGTATAAAGGACTGTTATATCCCTTGTTACCCCTATGTGAGGACTGTATAAAGGACTGTTATATCCCTTGTTACCCCTATGTGAGGACTGTATAAAGGACTGTTATATCCCTTGTTACCCCTATGTGAGGACTGTATAAAGGACTGTTATATCCCTTGTTACCCCTATCTGAGGACTGTATAAAGGACTGTTATATCCCTTGTTACCCCTATGTGAGGACTATAAAGGACTGGTATATCCCTTGTTACCCCTATGTGAGGACTATAAAGGACTGTTATATCCCTTGTTACCCCTATGTGAGGACTGTATAAAGGACTGTTATATTCCTTGTTACCCCTATGTGAGGACTATAAAGGACTGTTATATTCCTTGTTACCCCTATGTGAGGACTGTATAAAGGACTGTTATATCCCTTGTTACCCCTATGTGAGGACTGTATAAAGGACTGTTATATCCCTTGTTACCCCTATGTGAGGACTATAAAGGACTGTTATATTCCTTGTTACCCCTATGTGAGGACTATATAAAGGACTGTTATATCCCTTGTTACCCCTATGTGAGGACTGTATAAAGGACTGTTATATTCCTTGTTACCCCTATGTGAGGACTATAAAGGACTGTTATATTCCTTGTTACCCCTATGTGAGGACTGTATAAAGGACTGTTATATCCCTTGTTACCCCTATGTGAGGACTGTATAAAGGACTGTTATATTCCTTGTTACCCCTATGTGAGGACTATAAAGGACTGTTATATTCCTTGTTACCCCTATGTGAGGACTGTATAAAGGACTGTTATATTCCTTGTTACCTCTATGTGAGGACTGTATAAAGGACTGTTATATCCCTTGTTACCCCTATGTGAGGACTATAAAGGACTGTTATATCCCTTGTTACCCCTATGTGAGGACTATAAAGGACTGTTATATCCCTTGTTACCCCTATGTGAGGACTATAAAGGACTGTTATATCCCTTGTTACCCCTATGTGAGGACTATAAAGGACTGTTATATTCCTTGTTACCCCTATGTGAGGACTATAAAGGACTGTTATATTCCTTGTTACCCCTATGTGAGGACTGTATAAAGGACTGTTATATCCCTTGTTACCCCTATGTGAGGACTGTATAAAGGACTGTTATATCCCTTGTTACCCCTATGTGAGGACTATAAAGGACTGTTATATCCCTTGTTACCCCTATGTGAGGACTGTATAAAGGACTGTTATATCCCTTGTTACCCCTATGTGAGGACGTATAAAGGACTGTTATATCCCTTGTTACCCCTATGTGAGGACTGTATAAAGGACTGTTATATCCCTTGTTACCCCTATGTGAGGACTGTATAAAGGACTGTTATATCCTTGTTACCCCTATGTGAGGACTATAAAGGACTGTTATATCCCTTGTTACCCCTATGTGAGGACTATAAAGGACTGTTATATCCCTTGTTACCCCTATGTGAGGACTGTATAAAGGACTGTTATATCCCTTGTTACCCCTATGTGAGGACTTATAAAGGACTGTTATATTCCCTTGTTACCCCTATGTGAGGACTGTATAAAGGACTGTTATATTCCCTTGTTACCCCTATGTGAGGACTGTATAAAGGACTGTTATATCCCTTGTTACCCCTATGTGAGGACTATAAAGGGACTGTTATATCCCTTGTTACCCCTATGTGAGGACTGTATAAAGGACTGTTATATCCCTTGTTACCCCTATGTGAGGACTATAAAGGACTGTTATATCCCTTGTTACCCCTATGTGAGGACTGTATAAAGGACTGTTATATCCCTTGTTACCCCTATGTGAGGACTGTATAAAGGACTGTTATATCCCTTGTTACCCCTATGTGAGGACTGTATAAAGGACTGTTATATCCCTTGTTACCCCTATGTGAGGACTGTATAAAGGACTGTTATATCCCTTGTTACCCCTATGTGAGGACTGTATAAAGGACTGTTATATCCCTTGTTACCCCTATGTGAGGACTGTATAAAGGACTGTTATATCCCTTGTTACCCCTATGTGAGGACTATAAAGGACTGTTATATTCCTTGTTACCCCTATGTGAGGACTGTATAAAGGACTGTTATATCCCTTGTTACCCCTATGTGAGGACTGTATAAAGGACTGTTATATCCCTTGTTACCCCTATGTGAGGACTGTATAAAGGACTGTTATATCCCTTGTTACCCCTATGTGAGGACTTATAAAGGACTGTTATATTCCTTGTTACCCCTATGTGAGGACTTATAAAGGACTGTTATATCCCTTGTTACCCCTATGTGAGGACTATAAAGGACTGTTATATCCCTTGTTACCCCTATGTGAGGACTATAACTATAAAGGACTGTTATATCCCTTGTTACCCCTATGTGAGGACTATAAAGGACTGTTATATCCCTTGTTACCCCTATGTGAGGACTGTATAAAGGACTGTTATATCCCTTGTTACCCCTATGTGAGGACTGTATAAAGGACTGTTATATCCCTTGTTACCCCTATGTGAGGACTGTATAAAGGACTGTTATATTCCTTGTTACCCCTATGTGAGGACTATAAAGGACTGTTATATCCCTTGTTACCCCTATGTGAGGACTATAAAGGACTGTTATATTCCTTGTTACCCCTATGTGAGGACTATAAAGGACTGTTATATCCCTTGTTACCCCTATGTGAGGACTGTATAAAGGACTGTTATATCCCTTGTTACCCCTATGTGAGGACTGTATAAAGGACTGTTATATCCCTTGTTACCTCTATGTGAGGACTATAAAGGACTGTTATATCCCTTGTTACCCCTATGTGAGGACTGTATAAAGGACTGTTATATCCCTTGTTACCCCTATGTGAGGACTGTATAAAGGACTGTTATATCCCTTGTTACCCCTATGTGAGGACTGTATAAAGGACTGTTATATTCCTTGTTACCCCTATGTGAGGACTATAAAGGACTGTTATATCCCTTGTTACCCCTATGTGAGGACTATAAAGGACTGTTATATCCCTTGTTACCCCTATGTGAGGACTGTATAAAGGACTGTTATATCCCTTGTTACCCCTATGTGAGGACTGTATAAAGGACTGTTATATCCCTTGTTACCCCTATGTGAGGACTATAAAGGACTGTTATATCCCTTGTTACCCCTATGTGAGGACTATAAAGGACTGTTATATCCCTTGTTACCCCTATGTGAGGACTGTATAAAGGACTGTTATATCCCTTGTTACCCCTATGTGAGGACTGTATAAAGGAGTGTTATATCCCTTGTTACCCCTATGTGGGGATAAAGAAGGATATTTTCCCAACCCCCTCCCAGCAGTAGAAGAAGACCTCTGATTGGTGTATAACTCGGGTCACTTTTCTGTTGTAATGGAATTTCTTCTATAATCCGGAAGTATAGGAAGTCGTATAGATTAAATAAAATTTTCAGAACTTAGTAGGAAGGAATCGCACACGTCTCCTGTAGATTAGGGGGTCTCCTGTAGATTAGGGGGTCTCCTGTAGATTAGGGGGGTCTCTATCTGGGGGTCCTCCAGCTATTGTGAAACTACAAGTCCCATGAGGCGTTAGAAGTATGACTCCCTCAGGCAGAGGAATGATGGGACTTGTAGTTTTGTCAGTTGGAGACTTTCCTGCTGTAGAAGTTTCATGATCTGTGAATGGATTACAGCAGCTGGGAGTATTACCCCCCATTAATGACAGTGTATGACATACATTGATGGTGAAAGGGCTTGGGGGGGATTCCTTACACCTCCATGTGAAGTGGTGTTACCCGTACAATGTCCTCCAACAAAAAGGGACATTGAGGAGAAAACTATTCCCACCAGATGTCAGATCAGAAGAGGGCTACACATAGATATGGCGTCCATCCCCCCATCCCCCATCCCCCCATCCCCCATCCCCCCATCCCCCGCCCATAATCTATTCCAAACTAGGCGTGTGCAATTCGCTTTGTTCTGAATTCGTTTTTTAACGGATTTCGACAAATTCATTAATTCAGGAATATCCCAATGAATGAAACCCGTAGAACAAATTTTTTCTGAATATTCATAAATTCGATGAAATGGAACTTTCATAGATACGGTAAGTAATTTAGTGAATTCGAAAATTCGGAAATCTGAAATAATAGTTAACTAATAATAACTTAATTGTTAGTAATTACCGTATTTATCGGTGTATAACACGCACCCCAAGTTTAGGAGGGAATTTTAAGGAAAAAACTTACATTAAAATGCCCATCAGTGCAGCCTTGTCAGTGCAGTCTTGTCAGTGCAGCTCTTCCCCAGTGCAGCCTTGTCAGTGCAGCCTTGTCAGTGCAGCTTTGCCCCAGTGCAGCCTTGTCAGTGCAGCATTGTCAGTGCAGCATTGTCAGTGCAGCTCTTCCCCAGTGCAGCCGCCGACATACACATAGCTTCATGTAGTTTTAAATATGGCGCCGCGGAGTTCGGAGAGACTTGGCGGAGCTGAACGAATGCCGCCGAGATCACAGTGACTGGGCGGAGCCGAGATACACATAGTCGAGTGTATTTGGCTCTTTCCAGCATCGCTCACAGTCCCGCCCTATGATGAACATAACACATGTCCAATGGCGGGACTGGGCGTGTCTGTGAGTGGCGCCGAAAAGAGCCAAATACACTCGACTATGTGTATCTCGGCTCCGCCCAGTCACTGTGATCTCGGCGGCATTCGTTCAGCTCCGCCAAGTCTCTCCGAACTCCGCGGCGCCATATTTAAAACTACATGAAGCTATGTGTATGTCGGCGGTGATTGGTGCCGATAGATCACAATTAGCGGGGATCGGCGTATAACACGCACCCACTATTTTCCCCTGATTTTAAGTTGTGTCATACACCGATAAATACGGTACTAGTAACTTTTGAATTATAGGTACATTTTTACATTTGTAAATTAGAAAATTTGTAAATTTTAAGTTTGAAAATCCAAAAACCCGAAAATTCAAGAATCTGAAATAGTAACAAACTATTAAATGACAGGTATTGTAATTTCCTTTTAAATTTGACTGTTAGAGAACGTAACAAATATGAATTTATCCGACGTTATGAATGATCCGAAAAACGGAACGTAATGAATTATTAATAATAAATAATAATAACAACGTTTTATTATTAATTTGTTCAGTTCCATTTGTTTAGATGCAGCATTAGTTTCGGATCATTCAAAACTTCGGATAAATTCGTATTTGTAACGTTCACTGACAGCCAAATTTAAAAGGAAATTACAATACCTATAATTTAATAGTTTGTTACTATTTCAGATTCTTGAATTTTCGGGTTTTTGGATTTTCAAACTTAAAATTTACAAATTTTCTAATTTACAAATGTACGAATGAACAATTGTTCGAATTTATGAATGTACAAAGTTAAAAATGTACGAATGTATGAATAAACAACTGTTCGAATTTACAAACGTACGAATCAATGAATGAATGTACGAATGTATGAATGAACGAATGTATGAATGAACGAATGTACGAATGTATGAATGAACGAATGTATGAATGAATGAATGAACGAATGTACGAATGTATGAATGAATGAATGAACGAATGTATGAATGAATGAATGAACGAATGTATGAATGAATCAATGAATGAATGTACGAATGTATGAATGAACGAATGTACGAATCGCGATCATAACGAATGACCCGAAAAACGAAAATAATAAAATGAATGAAACAAAACTGAACGAATTTCTTGGCTGTTCCCATGTCTAGTCCAAACTCTTGTTCTTGATAAAGGACAAAGAAAAGTGTGGGGGGGGGGGTGACAAAAAGGACCATCTTGATGGGGACAATGGACCAGGGTTTGGGGGAGGTGCACTTGAATCAGAACCTTGAAGCCCCCCTACATTAATGAATATGGGGTACATAGTATTCCTTGTTACTTCTTCACCAAAAAACACGCAAACCCATCCTACCAGCCAAGAGAGAGAATCTGCTCCATACAGACATAGAGCCTGACAATGGACAAGAGACTAATAAGACTGAAGCTGACCATAGATGGAGCTTTGTTGTCATCCAATCATCCATCCTCCATCCATACAAATGAGGTGAATGGAGGAGTCCTCCCCGCTGAGACATTGTATTCTGACAGTGAGACCCCTCCCCTCTGATCAGCGGATGGAGAAACATTCCCCAACATTCCCGGCTGACAGAAGTCGGTCATTAGATTGAATTCTTACAAGAGAAAATGGCCACACACAGATCCAATTTCCTCCAGTCTCTGCTGAACCAGACTAATGTTCATCCATCTACGGCCAGCTTAAGGAGGGTCCAATAATGAGCATAGAAAGGACCAGTGACAGCCAAACCACCCAAATAATCTTACAACCCCAACGAGGCTGTCATCAGATCCCATGGACACACAACGATCTCCTGAGATTTATTAATAGACTACAATAAACAGGCATGGAGGAAAGATTGATGGGTAATCACTGGGGCACCACATCCCCAATATGGAGGAGCAATAAATATACCGAACACGTGTGAAGTGAGACTTCTAAAGGTGCCAACAATACAAAAGCACAAATACATTGAAAAGATACTTTTGTAGCGCTACCCTCGCAGGAGCCGCTGGATAGGACGGATCTTCTACTCTTTGCCGTGACCTCCATAATGGCTCCAGCCCATGTGAGACACCGGGTTCAATGAGCACAGCTTGTAATATCCCAGAAATCACCAAAGGTAATACCAGGTAGACAATAATGATGTGGGGTCAGGAAACCGACACCAAATGAACAAGTAAAGGCGAGTCCCAATATATTGTCACACAGGATGATCGATAATGATAAAAGGGGATTAGCCATATTCATAGTACAACTCAACATACATGTACCAATAACTCTCGGTGGAGCTGCTGGTGTAAGCGGGTCTGTTACCTTCACTCTCCTTCCCTCTGTATCACCGGCACCGGGTCTAGGGGTTCTGCGGGTCTAGGGGTTCTGCGGGTCTAGGGGTTCCATTGAGTTTACTTCTGGACGACACACACACCAACACTGGAGAACGTTTTCAATGCTTTATTAAACACTTGACTTAGGAAGTAGCAGGAAAGAGACGAAAAGGAAACTGCAGAAGAAACTCAAACATCTTCTTGTAGGATTCTTTAAACAAATGTCCTGGTAGAATTCAGATATTGTATGGAATGCTCTCCCCTCGTGGGACACCCTCCTTGCTCGTCTGGAAAGAAGAAAGAAGAAGCATTTAAATAAAGGAATTGTCAAAAACTGTCTCTTGTCATTTTTAACATTTTTGACAGTTTTTTAGTGAAATGGTAAGAGTACTTTTGTACCCCCTTACCATTTCATACAGGGGGGAGGGCCGGGATCTGGGGGTCCCCTTGTTAAAGGGGGCCTCCAGATTCCGATATGCCCCCCCCCCCGCAGACCCCCACAACCACCGGCCAAGGGTTGTGGGGATGAGGCCCTTGTCCCCATCAACATGGGGACAAGGTGTTTTGGGGGGCTACCCCAAAGCACCCTCCCAATGTTGAGGGCATGTGGCCTGGTATGGTTCAGGAGGGGGGGCACTCTCTCGTTCCCCCCCTTTTCCTGTGGCCTGCCAGGTTGCGTGCTCGGATAAGGGTCTGGTATGGATTTTTGGGGGGACCCCACGCCATTTTAAAAAAAAATTTTGGAGCGGGGTTCCCCTTAAAATCCATACCAGACCTGAAGGGTCTGGTATGGATTTTGAGGGGGACCCCACGCCAATTTTCTTTTAAAATTTTGGCCGGGGTTCCCCTTAATATCCATACCAGACCTGAAGGGCCTGGTATGGAATTTAGGGAGACCCCCCACGTCATTTTTTGTAAAAATTTTGGTTCGGGGTTCCCCTGCCGTTTTTATCAATGAACTTCTATGTGTATTGTCGGACCGGCAATGCATTAATAGCGAATACTTTAAAATGACTTTTTTTCCTTTGAAATGTCATTTTGCTGTCAGACTGTTCTAAACACAGGAAACATGCGCCCCTTTACAGGCATACTATAGACACCCTCCAGGTAAGAAATTTAAAGAGATATTACACTTTTATTGTTTGACTTTAGGCATTATTAAAATCACTGCTCCTGAAAAAAACGGCCATTTTTAAAACTTTTTTTTGCATTGATCCATGTCCCCTGGGGTAGGACCCGGGTCCCCAAACACTTTTTATGACAATAACTTGCATATAAGCCTTTAAAATTAGCACTTTTGATTTCTCCCATAGACTTTTAAAGGATGTTCCGCGGCTTTCGAATTTGCCGCGAACACCCCAAATTGTTCGCTGTTCAGCGAACTTGCGAACAGCCGATGTTCAACTCGAACTCGAAGCTCATCCCTAATGGACAGTAATGTGAGTTAACAGCTCTGGAGGGGACTATACCCCCCCAAAGTGCATTCTTGGTGACTATGCTAGGCCTAGGCTAACACAACAGAGGTATCCTTTAATTGATTAATAGATAGGGGCTAGTAGAATAGACTTTATTGCAGGCCTTTATTGAATGGCAGGTCTTTATTGTGTTTTTCCGCTGGCTATAGTTGGGGCCCATAAGCAGCGTTGGTGCATTTATCAACAGTCTTTTTGAATTAGCATGTCATGTAGATGTTATGTAATAAGAATCCTGTTTCCAATAACTCAGTCCCTGCTATCAGTAGGTAAATGGTGGGCAGTGAGTACTCTCACCGGTCCCTATAGTGCGGCTGAAGACTCCTACTGCAGGACAGGGGCCCCTTGCCTCTGCACAGATTGCTTTGGTGAATATAAGTGAAGGAGAGGAGAGTAAGATGAAATTCCATTGTTGCAGTCTATTCAGAGCTGCCCCTTTGCTACTGCTCTCAGGCCTCAAGTTCCAGTCCCAGCTGGTCTGGTCTCTATATGGGCACACAGGGTGATGTTCTCACATGGACTCCCGTGATGCCAAGAGGAAAGAGGAAAATTTTAAGAGCATTCCCATAAAATCTATTCCACCACTCCCCCTCTGCCCCCCTGTCCTCTGGGAACTGTAGTGTCAGTATACATGAGTCCCATTCTATGGTTGCTGTTCTGGACTTTAATTCCCATGATCCTCAGTGTTCTGCATAGAAGTCCATAGGCTCTCCTGACTCTAGCTCTCCCCCTGCTGACTGGAGAGGACAATGTCTCCTCCTCCATGTTTCTGTAGTCCAGCACTTGGCTACACTTTATTCCAACGTGGATTACTGGTTAAAATGTGACACAATAAAAAGGAAGAGGAGGAGGTGGTTAGGTGGTCACCACCACCCTCATTAAAAAATACAGGCAGCTCCATCATTCATCTATTGTTACATGATTAACACAACACATCTCATATCTTTCATGATATCATTCAGTAAAGACGGTCAATGGTTTCTTCAATGCGTTTCACATTCAGCTTCATTAGGAAGAAATCTTACATGCCTGTAGACCTCTTCTATGGAAAACATGTGAAGGGACACATTCCCCATCACAGGAAATATGAAGTATTATTATCTACACTATTCTATTTATTTTCAGGTCATACAACCGCTGTAATCTGTACCCCGAGCATAGCTAATAGATAATGTATGGAGAGTCTGAGGGACAAATCCCAGATTGGGGGTCAGCCAAGAGCAGGGGTCAGGACCACATAAACCACCGGACTAGACAACTTCAGCATGAGGGAACATTGACTAAAGGTTGTGTCACCGGAAGGTGGCGATGTCTCCCCATGAGGGGACAGTGCCTGGCCTTCACCAGAAGGTGGCGATGTCTCACCATGAGGGGACAGTGCCTGGCCTTCACCAGAAGGTGGCGATGGTTTACCATGAGGGGACAGGATGAAAGAGTGCCTGTCCTTCATCAGAAGGTGGCGATGTCTCACCATGAGGGGACAGTGCCTGGCCTTCACCAGAAGGTGGCGATGTCTCACCATGAGGGGACAGTGCCTGGCCTTCACCAGAAGGTGGCGATGTCTCACCATGAGGGGACAGTGCCTGGCCTTCACCAGAAGGTGGCGATGTCTCACCATGAGAAGACAGGATGGGAAAGTGCCTGGCCTTCACCAGAAGGTGGCGATGTCTCACCATGAGGGGACAGTGCCTGGCCTTCACCAGAATGTGGTGATGGTTTACAATGAGAGGACAGGATGAAAGAGTGCCTGTCCTTCATCAGAAGGTGGCGATGTCTCACCATGAGGGGACAGTGCCTGGCCTTCACCAGAAGGTGGCGATGTCTCACCATGAGGGGACAGTGCCTGGCCTTCACCAGAAGGTGGTGATGTCTCACCATGAGAAGACAGGATGGGAAAGTGCCTGGCCTTCACCAGAAGGTGGCGATGTCTCACCATGAGGGGACAGTGCCTGGCCTTCACCAGAATGTGGTGATGGTTTACAATGAGGGGACAGGATGGGAGAGTGCCTGGCCTTCACCAGAAGGTGGCGATGTCTCACCATGAGGGGACAGGATGGAAGAGTGACTGGCCTTCAACAGAAGGTGGCGATGTCTCACCATGAGGGGAACAGGATGGGAGAGTTGACTGACCTTCACTGGGTGGCGGCGAAAATCAGGCAGTAGCTTAGGGCTACCAGGAAAATAAACAAACAGCCATTCAGGAGTGGGGGATGGGCAACAGGATCCAGATATGAAGGTTGCTGGTGTAGACAACACAAAGGCGTACTGTAGTTCCCAACATTTCAAAAAAGTTTCCAGAGATACTATGTGTCCAGCAAGGCAGAGAATGTACTTTAATCAGGGGCGGGGCAATTTAATCAGGGGCGTTGCTGTCCCCGCGGACGTGGGCATCGTTCGTTGGGTCTAATTGTCGGATGGTGAGTTTTTAATCTCGTCTTCACATGACAGACGCAATGCTTTGTTTTCTTACCTTGTTTATTTGCTACAGAAAGGTTCTTTGGGTTCCACGGTTTCGTCGTCTATGTCTGCATTGTCTTTTTGGTTTCAGCTCCTTGGGTGGGAAGACATCACAGAAGCGTTTCCTGTCCGACGGGTCCTGCGGGGCTGGAGACACGCTACTCATTCCCCTGATTCCCAGTGCCAGGTTTTCCTTCATATCCTTTCCAGTGTCCTCTCCTTGTGCTGTCCGTGTGCTCCTCTACGTTTTGAGGCCTTTCTTTTTCAGTGGCCTTCTCCTGGACGTTTTTTGGTTCCTTTCGCATTGGCAAATTGGTTTCCAAATCGGCGGGCGGCGTTCTGACAGTGGATGTAGCCTTCTCTGAGTGCTGCGTGTCAGTGTTGTTGCGTACCTCGAAAACCGACAGCTTTGGCAAGGAAAGAAGGGTCTTTCTGTACCCTTGTGGGGGCCCCCTTTTACCCTGTTTCACTAGCCTCCCCCTTCATGTCCGCACGCCCCCGCCCCCCCACCTTCTTCGTCCATGCTGATTCCTCCTCCCTGAGCAGGTTCCAATTTTTGCAGATTTTCCAGTGTTGCCTTGAAAAACTGGGCCTCCCTTCGCGTGATTTTGCAACCCACCCTTTTCGCATGGGTCCTGCCACCGCTGCTTCTGGTATGGGTTTCTCCAGCGTCTGGGTAGGTGGGAATCGTCTCATTTTGTCTTTGTTAGTCCGCCCACACCTGCTGTTTTCATTTTCAGGTTGTTGCCCGACTCTAATCTGGATTGTTGGAGATTCCTTCATTTACTGGGCCGCTCGTCAGTCAGAAGTTCGGAGTTACGGGAAGAAATTCGGGTTTCACCTATGATCCCGCCAGGATCCGCTGGCTTGGGCTCCATGGGTTACGCTGGCCTCAGGTCCTTCCGGAGTGTTTGCACCTTTTGTGCTCATGTTTCTGGCCCCATCGTCTTGTTTCTTCACGCTGGAGGGAATGACGTGGGTTATACGCGTTGCGTGGACTTAATCTCTGCTATCAAGTGAGACATCCCTTAGTGTTATGTAGCCTATACCAACCTGGTTCTCATCTGGTCTGAAATCGTGCCTCGCTTGCTATGGGCCTGGGAGATACCTGGCCCCCCCCCACCTGGAATGCTTCTGTCGCAAGGTTAACGCCCAGGTCGGCAAGTTTTGTTCGGCAGATGGGGGGGGGTTTGTGATCCGGCACAAAGATTTGGAGGGTGCCAATGATGGTCTGCTGAGATCGGATGGCATTCACCTCAATGATATCGGATTGGATGTCTTTAACCTTGGCCTTCAGCGTGGTGTGGGACAGGAGCTGGCTGCGGTGGGGCGCCCGTCAGTGGATGGCAGTTTCTTGACCTTGACAGGATAAAAGTGGCTGTATTGGGCTATGCCCTTGATGGAAATTGGAAGTAGGCGGCCTGTCCAGCTCTTATGGTAAGGACAGGCCCCCTTTTGGAATTGCGTGCTCACAGTACAAAGGTGACTGGCACCGGTTTAAAAGTGTTCACATGTTATGTGTTGGATTTTAAATAAAGCTGTAGCCTTGCCCTTTCCAACCTAATGGTTGTAAGTGAGTTTATTTATTGGGGTGAGGGGGCAAGGGGGAGGGTTTCTATTCATTTATGTTACATTTAATTTGTACCTGGGCCCATTGCGCCTCAGCAGTCATGGCGGTTGCTATTACTGCACTGATACCAATGTATTAACATTATCGCTGTGTGTTCCGGTGGTGGTGGTGGTGGTGGTGGGGGGGTCTTCCACTAGGTAGCTCTGCTTATAATTGTAGCACCCTCTAGTGTACAGTTAGGGTAGGTAAATGTATGTAGTTAGGTGGGTCTGGGAATTGCTGTGGGTTTAGGTTGAGGTTGAGGCTGGAGGGCTCTGCAGATCAGTCCATAAATGTCTTCTCCGGGTCCATGGAGACTTCCAGAAGCTAGTGGGCAGAGGAACAGAGGCAGAGATCTGAATATTTTTTTTTTTATAAATTCTTTATTAGCAGAAAACATGAGCATACCGTGGTACAGAGATCACAACAACATTGTTTATACTGTAAATCACCTCGACGGGTCCAACCATCTACAACGGGCACCGATGGCCTCCTGATAAGGAAAACTTTTACTCGTAGACTAAATAGCGGACTTCGGGCCGAGGAGCTAACTGTATCTCTAGTAGTTTAATATGCATAATATCATTTAATCTTCAATATCGAGGAAAATGGGTGAGACCCGCAGGTCAACCACCTCATAAGAAGAACAACCAAGGGAGGCATAGTAAGAGAGGAAGAGAGAGAGAGAAAGAGAAAAAAAAAGGGGGGGGAAGGGAGATTGGGGTGAAAAGAGATAGAAAGAGAGGGGATCTTCCTCCTGTACTCATCCCTTCTTCTTTACCCTTTTGTGAGGGAATTAAATCAGCAGCTGTGCTTATTCCTCCGAGTAGAAGAACTCGTGCCAGTAGAACCAGATCCTCCATTTTGCTGATATCAGCTACTTTCTTCAACCAGACCGCCACTCCCGGAGGCTCCGCCCGCTTCCAAAACAGGGGGATACGGGTTTTCGCTGCTGTGACCAGTAGAGGTAGGATGGATTTCCTGTAGGCCTTACTCGGGATTTCCTGGTGGTGTAAGAGGAAGAATTCGGGGGGTTTTGGGAAGCACCCGATCTGTAAACTTACGGTGAACCTCTGTCCAAAAAGGGGTCAGGGACCTTCATGTCCAAAAAATGTGTAACCGGGAGATCTGAATATTTGTGGGAGTTTGACCAATCCCCAGGGCAAGAGGCCTGGCAGAGTGGTCTATAAATTTTGAAGAGCCTGGCCAGTGGGTGGTTGTTTTCGGGTGGAAGATGGAGTGTTGAGCTGGAGTCGTGAGGCCTGGGGGGGGGGGGACCCCGGGGAAAGGGGGCTCTGCCTCCAGGCTGGAATTGCAGAGAGGAAAAGGAATCTGGTGAGAGGAATCCTCACCACCCTGCAGTCTTGTACCAGAGACATCTTGCCAAGCAGGATGAAGGAACCAAGTGACTACCACCCCAGGGCCTACTCTAGGAAGGGGGCTGCCAGATGCAATATCCAGCAAGCTTTCCCTTGCTCTGGTACACTCTTCAAGGCAGCCAGGAGGGCCGGTATTTACTGCCAATTCGGGGCCTTTGAGAGTGTCGCCAAAGGGAACATAGAGCTCCTGAAAGGGTAACTTTGCTACAGATCCATGAGAGACTTCTATTATCCCGGAGGGGGGGGGCAGCCCTAGTTACACATTGCTGTACTCATCCCCATCCAAGTTATTTCCCCCCCCCAATAAAAACAACAAAAACATGCCCATGGACTGGTTACTGACTACATGAGAAAGGTGGGAAATGGGTGTTGCCTGGCTGTGCAGGAATGGGGATCACCCAACAACTCAGCGGCCCTCTAGGGGGCAGCGCTACATAAGAGAAGTGTGGAAGTATTTCTCTCTCACTGAATCTGCAGGCGGGGAGATAATGTACCGGTGGGGCAGAGGGCTGCAAGGAAGATCGTATATATATATATATATATATATATATATATATATAGATAGATTATATAGAGAGATACAGTATATACACATACATGGATGTGTAATTGAAATTTGAAACACCCAAATGCAATAAGCTGCGCACACCTATGGAGGAGATGAAAGATCACCAGGGAGGGGCGCGGTCTTATCATGGAAATAACGAGGAGCCGATACAAGGAGGGAAGATAAAATATAATAATACAAAGGTCACTGGAATATAAACCTTCCTGACCTTTCCAGCCTCAGGGAGGAACTTGTCATTCACTTTCATTGACAATTGATGTCCATGTCTAAAGGTAAGCTGGCTGGTTTGAGTTGTGACTTGGTCGGTTGGTCGGGTAGTCGGTTGGTCGGGTAGTCGGTTGGTCGGGTAGTCGGTTGGTCGGTTGGTCGGGTAGTCGGTTGGTCGGGTAGTCGGTTGGTCGGGTAGTCGGTTGGTCGGTTGGTCGGGTAGTCGGTTGGTCGGGTAGTCGGTTGGTCGGTTGGTCGGGTAGTCGGTTGGTCGGGTAGTCGGTTGGTCGGGTAGTCGGTTGGTCGGGTAGTCGGTTGGTCGGGTAGTCGGTTGGTCAGGTAGTCGGTTGGTCGGTTGGTCGGGTAGTCGGTTGGTCGGGTAGTCGGTTGGTCGGGTAGTCGGTTGGTCGGTTGGTCGGGTAGTCGGTTGGTCGGGTAGTCGGTTGGTCGGTTGGTCGGGTAGTCGGTTGGTCGGGTAGTCGGTTGGTCGGTTGGTCGGGTAGTCGGTTGGTCGGTTGGTCGGGTAGTCGGTTGGTCGGTTGGTCGGGTAGTCGGTTGGTCGGTTGGTCGGGTAGTTGGTTGGTCGGGTAGTCGGTTGGTCGGTTGGTCGGGTAGTCGGTTGGTCGGGTAGTCGGTTGGTCGGTTGGTCAGGTAGTCGGTTGGTCGGGTAGTCGGTTGGTCGGTTGGTCGGGTAGTCGGTTGGTCGGTTGGTCGGGTAGTCGGTTGGTCGGTTGGTCGGGTAGTCGGTTGGTCGGGTAGTCGGTTGGTCGGGTAGTCGGTTGGTCGGGTAGTCGGTTGGTCGGTTGGTCGGGTAGTCGGTTGGTCGGTTGGTCGGGTAGTCGGTTGGTCGGGTAGTCGGTTGGTCGGTTGGTCGGGTAGTCGGTTGGTCGGGTAGTTGGTTGGTCGGGTAGTCGGTTGGTTGGGTAGTCGGTTGGTTGGGTAGTCGGTTGGTCGGGTAGTCGGTTGGTCGGGTAGTCGGTTGGTCGGTTGGTCGGTTGGTCGGGTAGTCGGTTGGTCGGGTAGTCGGTTGGTTGGTTGGTTGGTCGGTTGGACTGAGTCCTGGCCTGGCCTGGCAGTGATGATCCCGGATGCAGAACCCAAACCCCCACTGAAATCAATAGGAGACAAATCTAATAAACTAAAAATGCCAATTTTCTGGGCTAATAAGCCCCAGGGGTGTCAAAAAATAGCATGGGGGGGAGTGGGGTTTACTGCCCTGCGGAACACGGACCAATGCAAAAATACATCTTGAAAAATTCAATTCAACCAGGAGATGTTATTTTTTTAAATGGTTAAAGTGAAGCATTAAAAATATCAAATTCATTTAAATAACATTCCTTGGGGGGGGGGTCCCAATCCATGGGATGTCCTAATCCTGTGGGGTCCCAATCCATGGGATGTCCTAATCCTGTGGGGTCCCAGTCCATGGGATGTCCTAATCCTGTGGGGTCCCAATCCTTGGGATGTCCTAATCCTGTGGGGTCCCAATCCATGGGATGTCCTAATCCTGTGGGGTCCCAGTCCATGGGATGTCCTAATCCTGTGGGGTCCCAATCCTTGGGATGTCCTAATCCTGTGGGGGCCCCAATCCTTGGGATGTCCTAATCCTCTGGGGTCCCAATGCATGGGATGTCCTAATCCTGTGGGGGTCCCAATCCTTGGAATGTCCTGATCCTGTGGGGTCCCAATCCATGGGGTGTCCTAATCCTGTGGGGTCCCAATCCTTGGGATGTCCTAATCCTGTGGGGTCCCAATCCATGGGGTGTCCTAATCCTGTGGGGTCCCAATCCTTGGGATGTCCTAATCCTGTGGGGTCCCAATCCATGGGATGTCCTAATCCTGTGGGGTCCCAATCCATGGGATGTCCTAATCCTGTGGGGTCCCAATCCTTGGGATGTCCTAATAGTGTGGGGTCCCAGTCCATGGGATGTCCTAATCCTGTGGGGTCCCAATCCTTGGGATATCCTAATCCTGTGGGGGTCCCAATCCTTGGGATGTCCTAATCCTGTGGGGGTCCCAATCCTTGGGATGTCCTAATCCTGTGGGGGCCCCAATCCTTGGGATGTCCTAATCCTGTGGGGGCCCCTATCCTTGGGATGTCCTAATCCTGTGGGGGTCCCAATCCTTGGGATGTCCTAATCCTGTGGGTGCCCCAATCCTTGGGATGTCCTAATCCTGTGGGGGCCCCAATCCTTGGGATGTCCTAATCCTGTGGGGGCCCCAATCCTTGGGATGTCCTAATCCTGTGGGGGCCCCAATCCTTGGGATGTCCTAATCCTGTGGGGGTCCCAATCCTTGGAATGTCCTGATCCTGTGGGGTCCCAATCCATGGGGTTTCCTAATCCTGTGGGGTCCCAATCCATGGGGTGTCCTAATTCTGTGGGGTCCCAATCCATGGGGTGTCCTAATCCTGTGTGTCCCAATACTTGGGATGTCCTAATCCTGTGGGGGTCCCAATCCATGGGCTGTCCTAATCCTGTGGGGTCCCAATCCATGGGGTGTCCTAATCCTGTTGGGTCCCAATCCATGGGGTGTCCTAATCCTGTGGGGTCCCAATCCATGGGGTGTCCTAATCCTGTGGGGTCCCAATCCATGGGGTGTCCTAATCCTGTGGGGTCCCAATCCATGGGGTGTCCTAATCCTGTGGGGTCCCAATCCATGGGGTGTCCTAATCCTGTGGAGTCCCAATCCTTGGAATGTCCTAATCCTGTGGGGTCCCAATCCATGGGGTGTCCTAATCCTGTGGGGTCCGAATCCATGGGGTGTCCTAATCCTGTGGGATCTCAATCTATAAGGTGTCCTAATCCTGTGGGGTCCCAATCCATGAGGTGTCCTAATCCTGTGGGGTCCCAATCCATGGGGTGTCCTAATCCTGTGGGGTCCCAATCCATGGGGTGTCCTAATCCTGTGGAGTCCCAATCCATGGGGTGTCCTAATCCTGTGGGGTCCCAATCCATGGGGTGTCCTAATCCTGTGGGGTCCCAATCCATGGGGTGTCCTAATCCTGTGGGGTCCCAATCCATGGGGTGTCCTAATCCTGTGGAGTCCCAATCCATGGGGTGTCCTAATCCTGTGGGGTCCCAATCCATGGGGTGTCCTAATCCTGTGGGGTCCGAATCCATGGGGTGTCCTAATCCTGTGGGATCTCAATCTATAAGGTGTCCTAATCCTGTGGGGTCCCAATCCATGAGGTGTCCTAATCCTGTGGGGTCCCGATCCATGGGGTGTCCTAATCCTGCCTGTGGAGGGACACCTCTGTAATGTACAGAAAGTGCTTTAGCAACCCTGACATTTACAAAGGACCCCTCCAAAGTTCTGCTATGTGTTTTGGGGGACCTTCAGAGGGGTTTGTATGTTAAGGGGCACCTCACACAAAAACAATGCATGGGGTCCCCCTACGAACCCATACCAGATCCCAAATCTGTGCATGTAACCTGGCAGGACAGGAAAGGTGGAAATTTTACATACCATAACCACATGCCCTCAAAATGGGGGTCCCCCTGGCAAAGCCCCTTGTCCACATGTTGAGTTACATAGTTACATAGTTAGTCAGGTGGAAAAAAGACACAAGTCCATCTGGTTCAACCATAAAAATAAATAAAATAAAAAATATCGTACAATCCAATATACCCAATTTTGTACCCACAGTTGATCCAGAGGAAGGCAAAAAACCCCAGCAGAGCATGCTCCAATTTCCTCCAGCAGGGGAAAAAATTCCTTCCTGATCCCCCGAGAGGCAATCGGATTTTCCCGGGTTCCCTGGAGTACAAAGGCCTCTACCCCACAATCCTTGCCTGGTGGTTGTGGGTGGGTCTGTGGATGAGGAGCTTTTTGGAACCTGGAAGCCCTCTTTGGGGAATGTAGTACTCCCCTATGTAACCCAAAAATAAAGACACCCAAAGGCCAAGTCCTTTATAAGGACTTGGCTTTTGGGTGTCTTTATAAAAACCCCCAAAATATGTCCCTTGCTGAAGATCCATTGTCAATCACAACGCCCGCCGCCCACCATCCCACCAGAAAGCCCCCCAATGACCCACAGCACAAGACCAATGGTATTCCCGATGGTCCTCCTAACCAAATGACGTCTTCTCAAGCTGTTACCTACTACATAAATGGGCGTCGTGTTGGGGTGGAATACTGGTCCTTACAAATCGTCATATTTCCATCCAGTCAGAGGCACCCCTACCCAGGTTCAACAACACACTACCCACTCCATCTAGGACCTTATGTGTCACATGGATCAGATATGTGATAGTCAACGTTTATCTAATTCCTGCATTCTGAGCCCGGGTGAGATTACAATCAGTCATCGTTTTGACCTGTACATCTGATAACTCCTGTGATTAGCAGCGGGCATCGGAGGACCTGGTTGTGGTCTCCACTGGACTGGCAGACTATTTGCACCCAGTATCCCATACATCTATCACATGGTATCTTTTAGAGGATCCGAGGCTCTGATGAAGTGGGGTAACCTGTGGAACTCTTGGCCAAATACTCCGGAACCCGAGGCCTAAAGAGAGACCTACTGTATAAAGCCATCACATGTGTGAATATCTTCTTAACCTTTATGATATCGAATAAAGCTTAAAGAATTTTTTACATGTCATAAAAGTTGGTGTTTAATATGAATGTACATTCAAAGTCCCATTCAGTTCCACGGTTTTTGCATAAATATAAAGGAAGGGGCGGGAATGGTGGTGACATGATTAGCCAAAGATGGCCATGGTCATTTATGGTCAATGTTATGACCCTAATTTGGCCATTGATGTCACTGCTATCCCCTCTCATTGATTTAGTGGTGGGAACTCCCAGTGATGTCACTGCTATCCCCTCTCATTGATTAGGTGGTGGGGACTCCCAGTGATGTCACTGCTATCCCCTCTCATTGATTAGGTGGTGGGAACTCCCAGTGATGTCACTGCTATCCCCTCTCATTGATTAGGTGGTGGGGACTCCCAGTGATGTCACTGCTATCCCCCCCCCTTTTGATTAGGTGATAGGAACTTCCAGTGATGTCACTGCTATCTCCTCCCTTTGATTAAGTGGGTCACCACGTGTACCCAATCCATACTTCACCCATAGTCCACCAATCCACACTTCACCCATAGTCCACCAATCCATACTTCACCCATAGTCCACCAATCCATACTTCACACATAGTCCACCAATCCATACTTCACCCATAGTCCACCAATCCATACTTCACCCATAGTCCACCAATCCATACTTCACCCATAGTCCACCAATCCATACTTCACCCATAGTCCACCAATCCATACTTCACCCATAGTCCACCAATCCATACTTCACCCATAGTCCACCAATCCATACTTCACCCATATTCCACTCTATCCCGCACTTATTGCAAACCTAGACTCAACCTATACCAACCCTCTACTGCATTATACCTAATCTTTAGGGCAGCTAAACCACACCTATCTTGTACCTGTGCCGAGACTTTACCATACCTATAGGTACCTGTACTACCTATACTGTATGCAGGTAACTGGGACTGCCGTCAAGTGCACCGGCGCTCTTAAAGGGCCCAAACAGGACCAAAGGACCGTCCTTCCCATAATAATTATTCTGCAGGCCCCCTTTGTTCTCCTGCCCCCTCCACAACCACCCTCCTTTTATTGTGGGCAGTGCACACCCAGTTGATGGAGGACCAGCACTGCTGCCATCAATGCGCTATAATGACAGTTCCAGCACTCAGTAGATTAAACGTTATTCCGGTTCACTGCTGCACTTGTGGTGGCCTTGCTACTGTACCAGACCACTAAACCATACCAGGCCACTAAACCATACCAGACCACTAAACCATACCAGACCACTAAACCATACCAGGCCACTAAACCATACCAGGCCACTAAACCATACCAGGCCACTAAACCATACCAGGCCACTAAACCATACCAGACCACTAAACCATACCAGACCACTAAACCATACCAGGGCACAAAACCATACCAGACCACTAAACCATACCAGACCACTAAACCGTACCAGACCACTGAACCGTACCAGACCACTAAACCGTACCAGACCACTAAACCGTACCAGACCACTAAACCGTACCAGACCACTAAACCGTACCAGACAACTAAACCGTACCAGGCCACTAAACCATACCAGACCACTAAACCATACCAGACCACTAAACCATACCAGGGCACTAAACCATACCAGGGCACTAAACCATACCAGGGCACTAAACCATACCAGACCACTAAACCATACCAGACCACTAAACCATACCAGGGCACTAAACCATACCAAGCCACTAAACCATACCAGACCACTGAACCGTACCAGACCACTAAACCGTACCAGACAACTAAACCATACCAAGCCACTAAACCATACCAGACCACTAAACCATACCAGGCCACTAAACCATACCAGGCCACTAAACTATACCAGACCACTAAACCCGTACCAGGCCACTAAACCATACCAGGCTACATGCCATCAACATGGGGAGTGGATGCTTTGCCCCCCCCCCACCTAAAGCACCATGTCCCCATGTTGATGGAGACAAGGGCCTCATCCCCACAACCCTGGCCCGGTGGTTGCGGGGGGGTGGGTCTGCAGGCGGGGGGCAGAGTATACCCCTACCCATTCACCAAAAAAGTGTACAAAAAGTAATAAAAACAAAGAGACGAGTTTTTGACAAATCTTTTATAAAAAATTAATAAATAGTGTCCCTCCATGTAAATCCATCATCAATCACGCCGCCCACTGATCTGAAAAATGAAAACTGCGCTTTGACAGTTCTTATATAGGTAACCTCACATTGATAGCCCCGCCCCTTGTGACGTCACAGGCCCAACATGCATCAGTCTGTGAGGTCAGAAGGGGCGGTGACACTGGGTGATGCTTCTAGGTGGCCCTGCCCCTCACCTATAGGAAGAGGAATTCGACGCCAGAAGGCGGAGCGTGTTTTTAAAATTTATGGACCTGGTATGGACTGGGGGGAGGGACCCCACGCTGTTTTTTTTCTTTATTTTTTCGGGTACCGGCAATTTTTACATGGTATTTGACTCTTTTTTTTTTGCCATTTTTACTGCAGCAGGTTCTATACATGCTACAGATGCGACACTTTACAGGCAGACTAAGGGGACCCCCCAGGCACGATATTTAAAGGAATTTTTCATTTTTATTGTTGCACTTTAAGCATCATTAAAATCACTGCTCCTGAAAAAAAAAAACTATAGGTTTTAAAAACTTTTTTTGCATTGAGTAATGTCCCCCAGGGCAGTACCCGGACCCCCATGCCCCTTTTTATGGCCAATTACTTGCATATAAGCCTTCAAAATGGGCACTGTTGATTTTTCCTGTTTGGCTCCCATAGACTTCAGCGGGGTTCACCGTTCGGGTCAGAGAACATTTCCCCTGTTCAGGAGTTGCTGCAAACCAAACGTGGGGGGGGGGTTGGCCCATGTCTACTACTGTTTATACTGATCTGGATGCCAAATGTCATCCTATTCCTTGCCCTTATGGGTAATTACTTTGTATGCTAAATGGTGTTATTATCATTGTTAACCCATTTTATGCTTACGTAGTGTAGCACACCCCCTGGGTATACTGGGAGCAAAGAGGGTACCTCCAGATACAGGGAGCGGACATACATTCACCCCAGGGCTGAGTCCATGGCTATAATGGGAAGTTAAAACAAATGTGGGCGCCAGTCACTTTAGGTAGTTTTCAATGCTTTAATGAAGAACTTGAAAGAAGTAGTAGTATAGAGGTCGAGGGGAGGTTGCAGATACCCTTTTGTAGCCGATCACTTGCAGACTCCTTAGATTAAAGGACAAGACACAGCTTTCTTCTAGCAGATCTTGAATATCTGGGTAGGCCTCTCTCACAGACTTAGCAGCCAGGAATGTATTACCTTGATTGGATTGTAGAACAGCATCACAATTCCAGAACCTTCAAGCCGACCCGCCAGTACTGTGAGGGTAGGTTAGATGCAGGTGTGTCCTCCAAGTCATCAGGCCCTTCTGAGAGACCAGCCTTCATCCTGGCTCTCTCCAGCAAGGGTCCTCCCCTGGATCTCCTCAGCTTGGCTCGGCTTCTTCCAAACAGGCAAGACAGCCTAAGGACCACCTCTGGACTAGTAGGCCCCAGACAGGCTTCTGGGCCTACTTGCGCAGCTTGCAGCGGCGTAGCTTCCAGGCCTGGAGGGCCACGAGGTCAGAAGTGCACGAAGCACACATGGCATCTGTCCAATAAATACCCCTTCCCAGAATGCACAGTGGCCAGGAACCTCCTACTGGGCCGTTTCTGGAAAAAGAATATTCATTACAGCTTAACTTAGTTGTTATTCTCACACTGTCCTGTGGTACCAGTGACACCTACTGGCAATAGTGGGAAATGCACAACACCGTCAAATTCAGGACAGAATCAATAAACTATGTACAATCGAAGATCAGCCAAAAACTAAATTTACAATACAGCCCCATTTTTGGGAACAGGGGGCTACACTAGTTACCAAACATATTGGGTGACATTATGATACGTGTGCCTTTACCACCTGGTTTGGTGCTGGTTTCCTTCGATATAGCTCTACTATTGGGTACTAAGTATTTCTTTCAGTGATTTCCCGTGATATTGTATTTTAGTACACTCAACCTGGTGTGTCTGAGGGGCTGAGGTTCTGGAGAAGGCTGAGGCAGAGAACAGAGAGGACCCGTCCTAATCTGTGGCCCCCACAAGGCTAGCGCTACAGTTAGATACATAGGAGCTAAGGAAAATTGGGTGCACCTTTTCCCTAGCAAGAGGCACGACTATTGTGTTTACTCAACACAGATTGGAGGCCACCATAATTCACACATAAGATTATAGTGGTGGTGGTGAAAGTGTCTATAATAAGTACTGTCTGCGTTGTCCAAAAATCAACCATCAGATTTTAACCTTCCCTTAATAATGACAGTGTGGCTGTGATTGGTGGATCTGGGGTAACACAGACAGTTCATATTATGTGATCTGATAACAATATAAAATATTTCTGCAGAGAAAAGTGATGTGGTCTCTGATTATATGGTTACACCATCTCTGTGTAGATAAACATGGAACTTTCTTCTCTCTTATCACTCAGGATTATTCCATAAGGAGGTTCAAAGAGCAATGATGATACGGATTGTGTATCAACCAATCACACTGCAGTAAGTCTGAATATAATTACATGACTGTTATAGATTATTGAATGTTGTAGATTGTTTTCTGTCCTAATAAATAAGTCTGATAGAGTTCAATCTTCTCACTTTACTCTTCTGCCCTCAGCGATGGCGTCTTCTCATCTGAAAGAGGATCTGGAATGTTCCATTTGTCTGAACATTTATACGGATCCTGTAACCTTGAGATGTGGACACAACTTCTGCCGGGACTGTATTGGTCGTGTGCTGGATACACAGGAGGAGGATGGAGGATATTCCTGTCCTGAATGTAGAGAAGAGTTCCAGGAATGTCCTGTCCTTAAGAAGAACATTACTCTGTGTAAGATATTGGAGACCCTCCAGACTACACGGGGTGATCAGGACAAAACCGGGGTCTTCTGTACTTACTGTATTCACACTCCTGTACCTGCTGTGATATCCTGTCTGATGTGTGAAGCTTCTCTGTGTGACGATCACCTGAGAGTCCACAGCAAGACACCAGAACATGTCTTATGTGACCCCACCACTTCCCTGGAGAACAGGAAATGCTCCATCCATAAGAAGATCCTGGAGTATTACTGCACTGAGGACTCCTCCTGTATCTGTATGTCCTGCAGGCTGGATGGAGAACATTGGGGACACCAGGTGGAGACTCTGGATGAGGCCTCAGAGAAGAAGAAGAAGAAACTGAGGAATGTTCTGAGGAAGCTGATGACAGAGAGAGAGGAGATGGAGAAAAGAGTCCAGAGTCTGCAGGAAAACAGGAGGAAAGTACCAGGAAAAGTAGATGATGAAACAGAGAGAGTCACTGCCCTGTTCAGAGACCTCAGGAAACATCTGGAAGACCTGGAGAAGAGAGTTCTGAGTGAGATCTCCCAGGAGGCAGATCAAATCTATCTCTTCATATCAGATGTGATCCGGGAGCTGGAAACAAAGAAGGAGGAGCTGTCCAGGAAGATGGAGGACATTGAGGAGCTGTGTAACATGACGGATCCACTGACTGTCCTACGGGGATCAGACACAGGTGACTTGTGTGATACTGAGGATGGAGATGATGAGGACAGAGAGAGACATGATAAACTCCTCCATGATGGAGGGGATCTGGATGTGGCGGGGATCTCACACACATTACACACAGGTTTATTTGATATCATGTCTGGGGTAATTGTAGAGAAATGTACAGGCACACATGTCTATCCACATTCTACTACAAAGGACGGAGGCCACATCAATGCTGAACCATCCAGAAGATGTCCCCAACCCTCCCCCACCATACAATGCTCACACTGCCAGGCTGGAGGACCAAATATTGGGGGTGTACAGCAAACATCGGGGGTTACAGACATATTACTGGATGTGAGGACAGCTGGTAATAATCTACATATATCAGATGACAGGAAAACTGTATACTGGACATTACATAGTCAGTATCGCCCAGAAACACCAGAGAGATTTTACCATCCTCAGGTGATGAGCAGTCAGAGCTTCTCCTCAGGGAGACATTCCTGGGAAGTGGATGTCGGGGAAGCAACATACTGGGGAGTCGGGATGTGTTACCCCAGTATAGACAGGAGAGGACATCAGTCATGGGTTGGATATAATAAGAAGTCCTGGAGTTTGGAGAGGTGGTGGGAGTGGGGTTTTCAGTACTCGGTGATACATGACAGTAATAGGACCCGATTACCCGGCGGTGTCTCCAGTAGGAGAGTCAGGATAGATCTGGATTATGAGGCCGGGCGGATCTCCTTTTATGATCTGTGTGACCCAATCCGACATCTCTACACCTTCACCACCACCTTCACTGAGCCCCTCCATGCTGGGGTATACATGGGGATAAGTTCCTGTCTAAAGATATCTGGGGGGAATCAGAGGTGAGAAATCTGCCCAGAGACCAGTGACATCACAGGGTGTAGAATCTGATTGGAGCAATACTCAGGATTAAATTTTTGTCCACAGAGACATTTGAACCTATTTGATACCACACTTGACGTTAATTAATTAATTAGAAATGTAACTATTAAAGCGGAGTTCCTCCGAAAAAAAAAATTAAAAGTCAGCAGCTTCAAATACTGCGGCTGCTGACTTTTATATATGGACACTTACCTATCCAGGGCACCCGCCATGTCGGCAGCCGAAGCCGATCTGTCCATCAGCTCTCGGATGCTGCCACCGCCATCTTCGGTAAGGGAATCAGGAAGTGAAGCCTTGGGGCTTCACTTCCTGGTTCCCTACTGCGCATGTGCGAGTCGCGCTGCGCAATCCTAATGGTCCCTGCTGTCTCCCAGAAGACAGCGCGGGGGGACAGAGTAGGCGCCGGACCTGGCGTAGGTCCCCGCGACCACCGTAGTGATCTATGCCCGGAAGTGGGAGCAAATACCTGTATTACACAGGTATCTGCTCCCTCCCCCCCGCCCGAAAGGTGTCAAATGTGCGCGCGGGAGCCGCGATTAACGGCATAGGCTAGGGAAGAAACGGCACTTCGTTTTGTTCCTTCCCCGCGCATGCGCTGTTGGAATTTCCGGCGGACTACAAGTGAAATATCTCCTGAACGGCGCACTTTTAGGAGATATTTCCACTACCTATAGGTAAACCTTATTCTAGGCTTACCTATAGGTAGAAGTCCAAAAAGTGGGTTTACAACCACTTTAAGGGGATCCCTGTAGGACAGTTCTATTAGAGATTTTACATTCTTATTTTAGAATCATTTATGTTTGTTTACAAACGATTGCTTAAAGGTAGTAGAATTTCATATTAACCAATATATGTTATTTTGTAGATATAGATGTTGAACTTTAGATGACCTCTCTGCTTCATGCCGATATTGTTAGCTGGGTAAAAGTTCATTAGAATAGATTCAAGTTATATAGAATTGTTTAGAGTCCTTGAAATGCATATAAATCACAGAGATAAGATAGTTCATTTTTAGTTACTAATTAGAAGAAGAGAGAAGTTTTGACAGCAGTGAAATACAGCCTGATAAGATAAGAACATCTTATACAAGTGGTGTAGAAATAATTAAAGTTATGTACAAGTACATTAAATTACCGTATTTATCAGCGTAAAACACGCACTTTTTGCCCCTTAAAATCAGGGGAAAATCGCGGGTGCGTGTTATACTCCGATCCCCTGCAATCCTGACCTGTCAGAACTAAAAAATCGCCGACAGCGATTTGAAAATGGCGCCGCCGGTGCCGAAATACACAGTGCCGGTCCTCGGCTCTTCTCGGCCACTTTCGGTTTCACTCGAGCGCCGCCCAAACCTAGCCGAGTGTACTCGGCTAGTTTCGGATAGCTCCTCTCACCGTCCGAGTGGAGCCGAAAGTGAACGAGAGCCGCCGAGAAGAGCCGAGGACCGGCTCTGTGTATTTCGGCGCCGAAGGCGCCATTTTCAAATCGCGGTCGGCAATTTTGAAGCTCAGAGGCTTCAGCAAGACTGCACTGGGGCAAGGCTGGACTGGGGCAAGGCTGGACTGGGGCAAGGCTGGACTGGGGCAAGGCTGCAATGGACACTGGGGAAGGCTGCATTGACATGGCTGCACTGACATGGCTGGACTGACATGGCTGCACTGGCAAGGCTGCACTGAGAAGGCTGCACTGAGAAGGCTGCAATGATGGGCATTTAAATGTAAGTTTTTTTCCCTTCAAGTTCCCTCCTAAAAGTTTTTTTTCCTTAAAATTCCCTCCTAAATTGGGGTGCGTGTTATACGCCGGTGTGTGTTATACGCCGATAAATACGGTAAGTTTGACATGGTCAAACAAAGGTCTGCTTGACCCCTCATTAAAACTGTTAAAATACATTGAATAAGGAAAAACTGATATATATATATATATAAATATATATAAATATATATATATATATATATATATATATATATATATATATATATATATATATATATATATATATATATATATCAGTATTAATAATTACACAAATATATATATATATACACATATTCATATATTCTAAGTGATACAGTACTTTTACACATTATATAGTTTATAGATTATATAGTAACACATATAACACATCTGGTGGGGTTATTGAAAGTTCATTCTCCCAAAGTTGTAAATCTGTCTTATCAGGATGAGGAGGGTTTGATTTAACACAGCTGGATGCCAGACTGTCTCTGCACAGGTGTTTTTAATTGGACAAAACCAGTTATAAATCACCTTAATAAACATATAGGAATTCTGGGAATAATTAAGTTTATCTGGTTGTAGAACAGGTGTCAGATTTATGGATAGTTACATTGACGTAGATCTTAGCGACCAATCATATCTAGGAGAGATGGTTAAGATAAGGCTTGTAAAGGGGTATATAAATGCAAGCTCTACAATTGTTAGACAGACAAGTCAGATAGGAGCTCATAAGGTGGAACTCTGTGTATGCTGCCCTATTGCACAGGTCATAGAGGTCAGAACCAATCTGTCCTTTTGTTGTAACTTGTCTCCTCCTACGAACCAAATAAAGAAAACTTCTTAACTCGATCCAGAGTGTGGTCTCAGGTGAATTTCACTCACAAGTTCCTGCGAGTGAGGAGAGATTGCGGGGATGACCTAGAATTTGAACATGAAGCAGCATCTCTATCCCAACATTTTTTGGAAAGAGGATATCCAAGATGGATGGTCAATAGGGCCTGGACCATTGCCAAAAACAAAAATAGGATCGACCTTATTAGAAAAAAGACACAGGATCGAAATCAACATCAAAATAAAATGACTCTATCTCCCCCTTATAGTATGGAGTTCAAAGAGATCAGGGACATTATAAATAGACATCTCCCCGTTCTATATGCAGATGAGGCCTGGGCTAGTATTTTGCGGGGGGAGGAATTAATGTAGTACCACGTAGAGCTCCCACCTTGGGTCGATCCCTGCCCCCCAGGTTTTTCAATAGAAAGACCATTAAATCAATAACCCATAATCAGTAGACAAGAGGCTAGCATCCAGTCCTCTCCAAAAGCCTCTGTCCCAGCTAGGTCCGCCACACACCTGACCTGTGTGTCTATTGTTAGTGGACAGTTTACCCCGCCCTGATTCCAAGGGTGGGGGAGGAAGTGTTTCTGAGTTGTATATCTGTGGTAACATGAAGCTTGAATAAAGAGAGTCTGCTGTTTTTCACCCTACACTGAGATACGGCTGGTGACTGGGTGGGCTACAGGGTTCTTGGATGCTGGTTCTGGATAAAGAAGCATTTATGGTGGACATAGTCCTGTTGAGGACAAGGGTCCGTCACAGGTTCCTGTGAGAAGCTTCATCCAATAAGGTCCCTACAATGTACTGTGCAGCGTGCCGTGCATTGTGGGGCGTTCAGCAGCCAAACATCCCGCCGAGCGCCCCAAAAATTTCGATGTTCACTGAACAGGCGATGTTCAGGTCAAACTTTTTCTCAACTCGAACTGTTCATATTATGTGATCTGATAACAATATAAAGTATTTCTGCAGAGAAAAGTGATGCGGTCTCTGATGATTATATGGTTACACCATCTCTGTGTAGATAAACATGGAACTTTCTTCTCTCTTATCACTCAGGATTATTCCATAAGGAGGTTCAAAGAGTAATGATATGGAAAGTGCAGGAAAACAATCACAGTGCAGCAGATCCAGGTATAATCACATGACTGTTATGGATTACTAGTGGATTACTCTCCTAATAAATACATCTGACTGAGTTCAATCTTCTCACTTTACTCTTCTGCTCCGCAATAACATCTTCTCATCTGAATGTTCCATCTGTCTGAACATTTATACGGATCCTGCAACCCTGAAATGTGGACACAACTTTTGCCGGGACTGTATTGGTCGTGTGCTGGATACACAGGAGGAGGATATTCCTGTCCCGAATTTGAAACAAAACTTTAAGAAACGTCCTGACCTTCAGAGGAGTCTGAAACTAAGTAACATTATGGAGAATATTCCGTCTACCCATCCAGATCAGAAGGACACCAGGGTCTTCTGTACTCAATGTATTCACACTCCTGTACCTGCTGTGATATTCTGTCTGATGTGTGAAGCTTCTCTGTGTGACAATCACCTGAGAGTCCACAGCAAGTCACCAGAACATGTCTTATGTGACCCCACCACTTCCCCGGAGAACAGGAAATGCTCCGTCCATAAGAAGATCCTGGAGTATTACTGCACTGAGGACTCCACCCTTATCTGTGTTTCCTGCAGTTTGGCTGGAAAACATCGGGGACATCAGGTGGAGACTCTGGATGAGGCCTCTGAGAAGAAGAAGAAAACATTTATAAAAGTTCTGCAAAAGCTCATAAGGAATGAAGAGCTGCCCAGGAAGATGGAGGACATTGAGGAGCTGTGTAATATGATGGATCCACTGACTATCCTACAGGAATCAGACACAGAGGACTTGTGTGATGTTGAGGATGGAGATGATAAGGAATCAGACACAGGTGACTTGTGTGATACTGAGCATGGAGATGATAAGGAATCAGACACAGGTGACTTGTGTAATACCGAGGATGGAGATGATGAGGACAGAGAGAGACATGATAAACTCCTCCATGATGGAGGGGATCTGGATGTGGGGGGGATCTCGCACACATTACACACAGGTTTATCTGATATGTCTGGGGTACATGTAGAGAAATGTCCAGGCACAAATGTCTATCCACATTTGAAAAGAAAGGGCAAAGATGAAATCAATGCTGAGCAATACCCGAAACGCCCCAAACCCTCCCCCACCATACAACGCTCACACCACCAGGTTGGAGGACCAAACATTGGGGGTGTACAGCAAACATCGGGTGTGTCGGGGGTTACAGACACATTACACACAGGTTTATCTGATATGTCTGGGGTAAATGCAGAGAAATGTCCAGGCACACATGTCTATCCACATTTGAAAAGAAAGGGCAAAGATGAAATCAATGCTGAGCAATACCCGAAACGCCCCAAACCCTCCCTCACCATACAACGCTCACACCACCAGGTTGGAGGACCAAACATTGGGGGTGTACAGCAAACATCGGGTGTGTCGGGGGTTACAGACACATTACACACAGGTTTATCTGATATGTCTGGGGTACATGTAGAGAAATGTCCAGGCACAAATGTCTATCCACATTTGAAAAGAAAGGGCGAAGGTGAAATCAATGCTGAGCAATCCCCGAAATGCCCCAAACCCTCCCCCACCATGCAACAATCCAGGAGACCTCCCCAACCCTCCCCCACCATACAACGCTCACACCACCAGGCTAGAGGACCAAATATTGGGGGTGTACAGCAAACATCGGGGGTTACAGACATATTGCTGGATGTGAGGACAGCTGGTAATAATCTACATATATCAGATGATGGGAAAACTGTGTCCAAGTCAGATGAGAGACAGAATCACCCAGAAGCACCAGAGAGATTTCGGTGTCCTCAGGTGATGAGCACTCAGAGTTTCTCCTCAGGGAGGCATTACTGGGAAGTGGATGTCGGGGGGTCAGAGTACTAGAGAGTCGGGATGTGTTACCCCAGTATAGACAGGAGAGGAGGTCAGTCACTGATTGGAGATAAAAAGAAGTCCTGTCCTGGTGTCTGGAGAGGAGGAGAATGTTGGATGGTAATCAGTACTTAGTGATACATGACAAGAAGAAGACCCGATTACCCGGCGATGTCTGCAGGCGGATCTCCTTTTATGATCTGTGTGACCCGATCCGACATCTCCACACCTTCACCACCACCTTCACCGAGCCCCTCCATGCTGAGGAATGGGTAGGAGATAAGAAGGTTGTATAAAGATATATGGAGGGGGAATCAGATGTGAGAAATCTGCCCAGAGACTGGTGACATCACAGGGTAGAGAATCTGATTGGTGCAATACTCAGCCAATAGTATTGCGCCAATCAGATTATTTTATTTTTACACTGTCCTTTAAAAAACAAAAAATGGTGTCACTTTTATTCCTATTATAAGGAATGTAAACATCCCTTGTAATAGAAAAAAAAAGCATGACAGGGCCTCTTAAATATGAGATCTGGGGGTTTAAAAAGACATCAGATCTCATATTTACACTAAAATCCAATAAAAAAAAATGAAATGTAACCTTTTATTACAAAAAAAAATTTCCCTTTAAGAGCATTGACGTTGCTTCCGCCCTCCAATGCTATGGAGCTGAGCGGGGGCTGTCTTTCCCACACTCAGCATCCAGGCTGGGGTTCTAATCCTCCCCCACTCCATCCAGAACTAGAACAATAGGATTTGTCTAGACACACCCTTTAATATCCACAATGAGAATTCCTACATTTTCTCCTTTACATGACCAGTCCATGGATCTGTGATTGCTCCTCCCCCTCCCTGTGATTGGCTGTGATGATTGTCACTATGAATACAGTCAGTGCTAGTCTTGTTCCTATTGGTTATGATGTAGAGGGGCGGGGATTTTGGACAGGTGACGGGGGTATATGATCTCAGGAAGTGGAAATCCTTGGCTCTGTATATGGGAATATTGATCAATTATTGGATATAGATAGAATGATGGGAGGGATTGGACGATGACTACAATTACCATTAACCCCTTCAGTCCCGGCACCTCTATGATCCTTATGGAGCCGAGCAATTGTTCCATTTCCCCTATGGCCCTATTCATCTGATAAAGAGAAATAATTCTCATATGATTTACTAATGATGAAATGACATGACTAAGTGCCTATATGCTAATGTGAGGTTCTTTATATAATAACAGGTTCTCTGTCTAGAAGGACTTTATAGAAAGATGTTATTAGAACAAATTGTTGATCTTCGGATCCTTGGAAGGTCATGTTGGGGAACATAGAGACAGTTGGTCTCCTTCTTCTACAATGAGGGATTTGGGAGTCTGGAGGTGGGACAAGCTGATAAGGTGTTCAGAGATAACAGAAATGAATGTCTCTTGTAATGAATGATGTGCTGCTTGTACAAATTCTTCAGTGAATGATTCCATCTGTAAAATGTTGATATTTGGGACGGTCCTCCATGACAACTGTCCAGGATTGGAGGGTAAAAGCCTCCCGTATGATGAAGAGGTCAGATCCTTGGTCCACCTGCCATGTCTAAGGATCTCCGCACACCTTCATCTCTCTACTCTCTAATCTTTACTTTGTAAGGTTGGGTTCACACCTCCAATGGATGTGGCTCACAGCAGGGGGTCTGGTGTGTCCCTGTTTGCCATTTATGGACACATTTTTGTCTGAATCCGGCTCTGATGGGGCCAAAGACGCACAGCACTCCTGTGCAAGCCGCTCCGGAGCCACAATGGAGATATGGAAACTGACTCCATGGAGAGCCGGTCACAATCTCCTGGCATGTGAATTGGATGCGGAAAACCCTCATCCAATTTATAAAGGTGTGTGTGAACCCGGCCTAACTCTTCTCTTCTAAGTAAACTTCCAGAACCTTCACCGGGATCCGAGGTCGTTGTGTCCTCATCACATTCCACAAGAACTTTGATGGAACACGTCCATCATTTTATTGGGACACACAAGGCTTCCTATGGTCAGGATTGTCCTACTGTTACCATGATTGTTATTCCCCCTTCATATTGCTTTATGACTTGTCTTTGATATATCTACTGGCTTATCTACTGGCTTATCTACCAGCTTATCGCACAACTTATTTACAACGTATTTACTAAGAATGCACCCTGGCATCACGCCCAGAGAAGCTTATAGGAAAGAGAAACCAACTTTGACCAAGGCAATATCTGGATGGTAAATATATGTAACGGTAAACATGTTTCTGCAGCCGTGTAACTCACGCCTTATTTACTATGAAATGTATGTTCTGATGATGTATTTGTTTTTGATTGGATAATGTCCATATTTCCCCTTTGTTGGGGCGTATATAAACCACACCCATAAAAAAATTAATAAAATCAAAGCTGAGATTTATAAATCCTTGTTGTGCATCTTAATTCTTCAAGCGCTGGTCTGAGCAGACCCTGGTATAGACGGACAGATTCGATAGACAGACGGTCAACCTGCCTAACACCTACAAGATCAGTTTTTGTATATAGAAGTGTAGAGCTACTCGCTTAGGAGCCGCTGTATTTTTGGATCCCCCTTTGCTTGGGCAGCCAGGTAACAGGTATTTTTTTTAGCACGCATTCCGTAGACAGAAACCAGTCCAAGGTCTTTGTTTGGTTTATTAGGAGAATTGTCTTGGATGGGAAACGGGAGGTGTGGGATGCCCAGAACTTGAGGACACGCAACAAACTGTCTCTGACTTCTGGAGAAGGTGAACAAACTGAATAGCCCAACAGGCAAAGATCAAGTCCGAACTTCTGACTGCAGGTACCCTCCCTCCTCAGAGTAATGCCAAAGCACCTGGCTCCTCACTAGAATCCGCCAGCAGAGGTGTAGGATAGCTGTGATGGCTTGGACCTTGTGTTTTTGCTTTCGTCTATCTAGCAAGGTTCCTCTGTGGTATAAGCAAGGAAGCCGAGACTTCTGCAGTGTGCAAATGTGCTTTTACTATACAAAGAAGCTGTACATGCAAAACTATTACAATCTTATGCCGCGTACACACGGGCGGACTTCTTGACCGGACCGGTCCGACGGACCAAATCCGGCGGGCAATCCGACCGTGTGTGGGCTCCATCGGACCTGCAGCGGACTTTTTTGGGTCGAAAATCTGACGGACTTTAGATTTGGAACATGTTTCAAATTTGTCTGACGGACTTGAGTTACGGTTGAAAAATCTGCTCGTGTGTATGCTAGTCCGACGGACCAAAACCGACACTAGGGCAGCTATTGGCTACCAACTTCCTTATTTTAGTCCGGCCGTACGTCATCACATACGAATCTGTCGGACTTTGGCGTGATCGTGTGTAGGCAAGTCTGTTCTAAAGTCCGTCTGAAAGACTGTCAGGCCTTTGTTGCCAAAAAGTCCGCCCGTGTGTACAGGGCATTAGGAATACAATACAAGACGACAGATATCTATAACAATCAAAATGCCTAACAAATGACCAGCCTATGGTCTATAACAGTACAAATACACTTAAAGGTTACTTAACTTTTGGTTGCTGTATGTTCGTGATCTCCATTGGCCAACGATTCTTCTTTGAGACCAGGCACCTTTCTTGTATCATGAGGGGCTTCTGATCTTAAAGCATGATGATGATGTGTGTGGCTTATGCCCGAATCCCCCTTTTTTATGTGTCAGGCTGTTTACCAAACAACAGAAGACGTACCTGTTTACTGTAAACACCGGACTGATGAAACTGTCAATTGAATACAACAATGGTATCTACTTACCCATTGTATGCAGCAGCATTTGTTTAAGAAATCTACTCAAGCCAAAACCTGGCAAAAAAATTCTATGAGCGACCATTATTGTCCCATGTAATGTTATGTCTGATTAAGTTAAAAAAATCATATTGTAACAAACGCAACACACCTTGTGGATAGCTAGCTGGGTATTGCACCTGGCTGCTTCTCCTCTTATAGGCTCTGGGGGGGGGGGGTAGGAAAATTTGAGGTTACTGACTCAGGGGTCAATTCACTAAGAGTTAAATAATGACAAATAAAATGCGGTAAACCAGTTGTGAAAGTTCAATTCACTAAGAATTTATCGGTAAATATCGAATGCGGTATTTGTTAGATTTATTTAATGCAGTCATTTACCGCATTGAGCCGGTTGCTAAGGAGCAGATGGGGATCTGCCAAAAAACAGCGGACCCCCAGGCTGTTTTTTGACGATGCTGGTTGCTAAGCAGCGGACCGAGAAGCTGGCCGCCGCATTCTTAACAACAGATGACTTATCAGTTGTGTAAAAAAAAAAGCCGACCCTTCGGGTCCGGTATGGATTTTGAGGGGAACCCCATGCCAAAATTAGAAAAAAAAGTGGCATGGGTCCCCTCAACATCTATACCAGACCCTTATCTGAGCAAGCAGTCTGGCAGGTCAGGAAAAGGGGATGGGGCGGTGGAACACCCCCCTCTTGAACCATACCGGGCCACATGCCCTCAACATGGGGGAGTGCTTTGGGGTGGGGGGGCTCTGCCCCCTGCCCCAAAGCACCTTGTTCCCACATTGATGGGGACAGGGGCCTCATCCCCACAAACATGGCTGGTGGTTGTTGGGGGTCTGAAATCTGGAAGCCCCCTTTAAGAAGGGGCCCCCAGATCTTGCCCCCCCTAGGTGAATGAGTATTGGGTACATAGTACCCCTACCCATTCATCAAAAAAGTGTCCCAAAGTAATAAAAATACACAGTTTTTAACAATTCCTTTATTAAAAAATAAAAAAATAGTGCCCCCCGACGTAAATCCATCGTTAATCACGCCACCCGCCGGACCCAAGTAGGCATACGGAGACCCTCTACGCCTGGTTCACCAGCTGCAAGGCTGGAGGTAATAAACCTGTTAAAGCCCTCAGAGAAGTCTTTGTCGTGAAGGTGCACTCTCACATTTACAAGTGGGGGGGATGCTTGATAACCCATGTGGGTCCTTGGGTAGTTTACTCTTCCAGGTACAGGTCCAGGTATAGAAATCACCTCTGTAGGTAAACATGCCAATCCTTTGCCTCTGGCACTCCCTCCTTGGGATCTCCTCATTCCAGGGAGTTCTTGCTCTAACTCCGGTGTCAGCTAAGCCCTAGGATCTATGTCCCATGCTGGTCAAGGACCTCTCTTTCAGAAAAAAATCCCTTACCTTGGGGCATGAGGTACCTTGTGGGGGACAATCAGTGGTACCCTTCATTGTCATTACCCCATTCCTTATACAGAGGAATACTCTGGCCTGCTGGGATCAGCACTGCTTGTTCTTTGACCTAACAGGTAACTGAATGCTCATTGTAGCTCCTGCCCACCTAGTAGTTATGTGGATATTGGCACTAGTACCTTCTCATAGCATCTCCATTGTGGGTAACATAGAAGACATCCTCTGAAAAGAGTAGTCATTGTGAGCCCTAGCAGATTAGGTTTTCCTCCATGGGCTCATCAGGCATCTATATCTAGGTCCCATTTCTCTGCATTTTTGATCATGGAATTCTTACTCTTGGTACAGCTTTGCTACAAAACCGACACGGGAAAAGGATTGTCTTGGGCTGGTCTACAGACCTTTCGGTTTGCCAGTGTCCAATCCTGCTGTGGGGGGCAGTGTAACCCAACAATCGGTATAACCCAACAAGATGACTGGTGTCCCTCACTGGACTTAGGAAAAGGATGTTAGGATTTTTTTTTGTATTCTCCATATTATTTCATAGATAACTGAACCAGAAATGTAATTACTGTATGTGTGTGGCACAAAGGAAAACACATAGCAGATATGATAACTGCACAAAAATTGTCATCTGACAGCAACAAATCTATAATCCAATGAGCTTATAATAAACCTATAAAAGTCCATAAACACCTCTCATAAAAGATACATAGTTTCTTATAGATAACAGAGGACTGTGGACTTTCTTGTGAAGAGAAATGGAGGATATGCAATATAATGAGTGACTTCCACACGCGGCAATCTGGGATGTGCCATCACTACCGGGGGGGCGGGATGGGTACTCTTACCCCAAAACGTGGACATACACGCCAGCGGCAGTGGGTCAATCAGGCATAAAACGATCGTCTCCAGCAAAAAAACTCTCCAACCAGGACTGTTGCGGTTTAGGATGGTATGTATCTACATCCACGTCCAAGGGGGTCAGTAATAGATAATCACAGTAGGGGCTCCAGTCAACCAGTACTTGTTGATATCCAGCTGACAGCGTAAATCATAGGAAAAAAGACAAAAAAAAGACAAAAACAAAGCCTCCACATAGTGCAGATAAATCCAGGGTGAAAAATGTATTCAATAAAAATGGATAAAAAAGTACAAAACATAATTCAAGATGCGTACATAGCGTGATCACAAAAGATATCTGATAAAAAAGCGCGGTATAAGGAGCCAAGTAGGCTATCTACCCGACATGTTTCGTACTAAACGTACTTCTACTTATTTCTATTCAATAGATTATCGCACCTTTTCACAATATTCTCATTTTCTGAGATTGTGGATTTGGGGTTTTCGTGAGCTGTAAGCCATAATCATCACAATTAGGACAAATCACGGCTTGAACTATCTTGCTTTGCATGTGTCACGTACCTGGTAGGTGGAGCTCGGAATGCAGAGAACGGCCTCTCGTATGCCTCCGACTTAAGAACCCCTGAAGGTGTGAACAGGGACTCGAAAGTACAGCGGGGCACAAGTGCCTGACTGGAACACTGAAGTAGAAGGCAGGATCCTGTAGTCAGCAGGGAGGTGCACTGTAGTCCTGTAGCAGGTTGCAGACAGCAGGGAGGTGCACTGTAGTACTGTAGCAGAGTGCAGGTAACAGAGAGGTGCACTGTAGTCCCGTAGCCGGATGAAGACAGCAGGGAGGTGCACTGTAGTCCTGTAGCAGGTTGCAGACAGCAGGGAGGTGCACTGTAGTACTGTAGCAGGATGCAGATAGCAGGGAGGTGCACTGTAGTCCTGTAGCAGGTTGCAGACAGCAGGGAGGTGCAGACAAGCCGGGTCAAGGTACTGGCGGGCAGATCAGGTACAGAAGGGCAAACCAAGAGAATAGTCAGAGTCCAAGCCAAGATCGGGGCGGGCAGCAAGCAGGTAAGTCAGGAACAAGCCAAGTAAGTACTGGATACAGGAAAACTGGTAACAAGGTAGCAGGGGTCTCAGGAAACGCTGTAGACCGGACAGCAAGGCAGCATTGGAACAGTCTTCTTTAAATAGCCTATCTTTGGCACCAAGTGTTGTTCCTATTGGCGCTATTGCGCATGCGCGTACGTTTGTTAGCACTATTGGCGCTATTGCGCTTGTGCTGGATTGCGCTTCTATGCACAGGCATTCGTTTAACCCTCAATCTGCTGGGATAACTGCAAGAGGGCTTTTCCTGACAGCATGTAATGAGTCTCATATATTAGTTTCACCTCTTAAGTTGCATTAGTGAAATAAATGAACTTTTGCACGATATTCTAATTTTTCGAGTATCACCTGTAGTAATACATCGCCTGAAGTATATTTGAAAAAGTACACCAGGAATGCACCGTAGATATAGGCTACACTGGATGCAGAGTATATATATATATATATATAAAAATATATTAGACTGGCTGTATATATATCAAATACACTGCAGCTGAATAACCTGCCTGCTCAATCCAAATCACTCTCTCTCCATCCAGGCCAACAGCACACTACACAAGGCCGACGTGCAGGCAGCCTTATATAGTGTGGGGCGTGGACTTAGTCCCCCTGAGCCATGATTGGCCAAATGCACCCTGCCTTTGGCCAATTATGGCTCTCTTAGTAGAGGGCGCTGGGATTGGCCAAAGCATGCGGGTCATGGTGCATGCTCTGGCCAATCATCAGCCAGCAATGCACTGCGATCTCGCAGTGCATTATAGGGCGTTCCGCGGCACGCGAATTTGCCGCGAACGGCCCATAATGTTTGTTTTTTGACCAAAGGGCGAACACAAGATGTTCAAGTCGAACATCAAACTCATTCCTAGTACACAGTATACTCACACTATACTAACACTACACTCACACTACACAGTATACTCACACTATACTAACACTACACTCACACTACACAGTATACTCACACTATACTAACACTACACTGACACTACACAATATACTCACACTATACTAACACTACACTGACACTACACAATATACTCACACTATACTAACACTACACTGACACTACACAATATACTCACACTATACTAACACTACACTGACACTACACAGTATACTCACACTATACTAACACTACACTCACACTACACAGTATACTCACACTATACTAACACTACACTGACACTACACAATATACTCACACTATACTAACACTACACTGACACTACACAATATACTCACACTATACTAACACTACACTGACACTACACAATATACTCACACTATACTAACACTACACTGACACTACACAGTATACTCACACTATACTAACACTACACTGACACTACACAGTATACTCACACTATACTAACACTACACTGACACTACACAGTATACTCACACTATACTAACACTACACTGACACTACACAATATACTCACACTATACTAACACTACACTGACACTACACAGTATACTCACACTATACTAACACTACACTGACACTACACAGTATACTCACACTATACTAACACTACACTGACACTACACAGTATACTCACACTATACTAACACTACACTGACACTACACAGTATACTCACACTATACTAACACTACACTGACACTACACAATATACTCACACTATACTAACACTACACTGACACTACACAATATACTCACACTATACTAACACTACACTGACACTACACAGTATACTCACACTATACTAACACTACACTGACACTACACAGTATACTCACACTATACTAACACTACACTCACACTACACAGTATACTCACACTATACTAACACTACACTGACACTACACAATATACTCACACTATACTAACACTACACTGACACTACACAATATACTCACACTATACTAACACTACACTGACACTACACAATATACTCACACTATACTAACACTACACTGACACTACACAGTATACTCACACTATACTAACACTACACTGACACTACACAGTATACTCACACTATACTAACACTACACTGACACTACACAATATACTCACACTATACTAACACTACACTGACACTACACAATATACTCACACTATACTAACACTACACTGACACTACACAGTATACTCACACTATACTAACACTACACTGACACTACACAGTATACTCACACTATACTAACACTACACTGACACTACACAGTATACTCACACTATACTAACACTACACTGACACTACACAGTATACTCACACTATACTAACACTACACTGACACTACACAGTATACTCACACTATACTAACACTACACTGACACTACACAGTATACTCACACTATACTAACACTACACTGACACTACACAATATACTCACACTATACTAACACTACACTGACACTACACAGTATACTCACACTATACTAACACTACACTGACACTACACAGTATACTCACACTATACTAACACTACACTGACACTACACAATATACTCACACTATACTAACACTACACTGACACTACACAATATACTCACACTATACTAACACTACACTGACACTACACAGTATACTCACACTATACTAACACTACACTGACACTACACAGTATACTCACACTATACTAACACTACACTGACACTACACAGTATACTCACACTATACTAACACTACACTGACACTACACAGTATACTCACACTATACTAACACTACACTGACACTACACAATATACTCACACTATACTAACACTACACTGACACTACACAATATACTCACACTATACTAACACTACACTGACACTACACAGTATACTCACACTATACTAACACTACACTCACACTACACAGTATACTCACACTATACTAACACTACACTCACACTACACAGTATACTCACACTATACTAACACTACACTGACACTACACAATATACTCACACTATACTAACACTACACTGACACTACACAATATACTCACACTATACTAACACTACACTGACACTACACAATATACTCACACTATACTAACACTACACTGACACTACACAGTATACTCACACTATACTAACACTACACTGACACTACACAGTATACTCACACTATACTAACACTACACTGACACTACACAGTATACTCACACTATACTAACACTACACTGACACTACACAATATACTCACACTATACTAACACTACACTGACACTACACAATATACTCACACTATACTAACACTACACTGACACTACACAGTATACTCACACTATACTAACACTACACTGACACTACACAGTATACTCACACTATACTAACACTACACTGACACTACACAGTATACTCACACTATACTAACACTACACTGACACTACACAGTATACTCACACTATACTAACACTACACTGACACTACACAGTATACTCACACTATACTAACACTACACTGACACTACACAATATACTCACACTATACTAACACTACACTGACACTACACAATATACTCACACTATACTAACACTACACTGACACTACACAGTATACTCACACTATACTAACACTACACTGACACTACACAGTATACTCACACTATACTAACACTACACTCACACTACACAGTATACTCACACTATACTAACACTACACTGACACTACACAATATACTCACACTATACTAACACTACACTGACACTACACAGTATACTCACACTATACTAACACTACACTGACACTACACAGTATACTCACACTATACTAACACTACACTGACACTACACAATATACTCACACTATACTAACACTACACTGACACTACACAATATACTCACACTATACTAACACTACACTGACACTACACAATATACTCACACTATACTAACACTACACTGACACTACACAATATACTCACACTATACTAACACTACACTGACACTACACAATATACTCACACTATACTAACACTACACTGACACTACACAGTATACTCACACTATACTAACACTACACTGACACTACACAGTATACTCACACTATACTAACACTACACTGACACTACACAGTATACTCACACTATACTAACACTACACTGACACTACACAATATACTCACACTATACTAACACTACACTGACACTACACAGTATACTCACACTATACTAACACTACACTGACACTACACAGTATACTCACACTATACTAACACTACACTGACACTACACAGTATACTCACACTATACTAACACTACACTGACACTACACAGTATACTCACACTATACTAACACTACACTGACACTACACAGTATACTCACACTATACTAACACTACACTGACACTACACAGTATACTCACACTATACTAACACTACACTGACACTACACAATATACTCACACTATACTAACACTACACTGACACTACACAATATACTCACACTATACTAACACTACACTGACACTACACAATATACTCACACTATACTAACACTACACTGACACTACACAGTATACTCACACTATACTAACACTACACTGACACTACACAGTATACTCACACTATACTAACACTACACTGACACTACACAGTATACTCACACTATACTAACACTACACTGACACTACACAATATACTCACACTATACTAACACTACACTGACACTACACAGTATACTCACACTATACTAACACTACACTGACACTACACAGTATACTCACACTATACTAACACTACACTGACACTACACAGTATACTCACACTATACTAACACTACACTGACACTACACAGTATACTCACACTATACTAACACTACACTGACACTACACAGTATACTCACACTATACTAACACTACACTGACACTACACAGTATACTCACACTATACTAACACTACACTGACACTACACAATATACTCACACTATACTAACACTACACTGACACTACACAATATACTCACACTATACTAACACTACACTGACACTACACAATATACTCACACTATACTAACACTACACTGACACTACACAATATACTCACACTATACTAACACTACACTGACACTACACAATATACTCACACTATACTAACACTACACTGACACTACACAATATACTCACACTATACTAACACTACACTGACACTACACAATATACTCACACTATACTAACACTACACTGACACTACACAATATACTCACACTATACTAACACTACACTGACACTACACAATATACTCACACTATACTAACACTACACTGACACTACACAATATACTCACACTATACTAACACTACACTGACACTACACAATATACTCACACTATACTAACACTACACTGACACTACACAGTATACTCACACTATACTAACACTACACTGACACTACACAATATACTCACACTATACTAACATTACACTGACACTACACAATATACTCACACTATACTAACACTACACTCACACTACACAGTATACTCACACTATACTAACACTACACTCACACTACACAGTATACTCACACTATACTAACACTACACTCACACTATACTAACACTACACTGACACTACACAGTATACTCACACTATACTAACACTACACTCACACTATACTAACACTACACTGACACTACACAGTATACTCACACTATACTAACACTACACTCACACTATACTAACACTACACTCACACTACACAGTATACTCACACTATACTAACACTACACTGACACTACACAGTATACTCACACTATACTAACACTACACTCACACTATACTAACACTACACTGACACTACACAGTATACTCACACTATACTAACACTACACTCACACTATACTAACACTACACTGACACTACACAGTATACTCACACTATACTAACACTACACTCACACTATACTAACACTACACTGACACTACACAGTATACTCACACTATACTAACACTACACTCACACTATACTAACACTACACTCACACTACACAGTATACTCACACTACACAGTATACTCACACTATACTAACACTACACTCACACTACACAGTATACTCACACTACACAGTATACTCACACTATACTAACACTACACTCACACTACACAGTATACTCACACTATACTAACACTACACTGACACTACACAGTATACTCACACTATACTAACACTACACTCACACTATACTAACACTACACTGACACTACACAGTATACTCACACTATACTAACACTACACTCACACTATACTAACACTACACTCACACTACACAGTATACTCACACTACACAGTATACTCACACTATACTAACACTACACTCACACTATACAGTATACTCACACTATACTAACACTGCATTGACACTACACAGTATACTCACACTACACAGTATACTCACACTATACTAACACTACACTCACACTACACAGTATACTCACACTATACTAACACTACACTCACACTACACAGTATACTCACACTATACTAACACTACACTCACACTACACAGTATACTCACACTATACTAACACTGCATTGACACTACACAGTATACTCACACTATACTAACACTACACTGACACTACACAGTATACTCACACTATACTAACACTACACTCACACTATACTAACACTACACTGACACTACACAGTATACTCACACTATACTAACACTGCATTGACACTACACAGTATACTCACACTATACTAACACTACACTGACACTACACAGTATACTCACACTATACTAACACTACACTGACACTACACAGTATACTCACACTATACTAACACTACACTCACACTATACTAACACTACACTGACACTACACAGTATACTCACACTATACTGACACTACACAGTATACTCACACTATACTAACACTACACTCACACTATACTAACACTACACTGACACTACACAGTATACTCACACTATACTAACACTACACTGACACTACACAGTATACTCACACTACACAGTATACTCACACTATACTAACACTACACTGACACTACACAGTATACTCACACTACACAGTATACTCACACTATACTAACACTACACTGACACTACACAGTATACTCACACTATACTAACACTGCATTGACACTACACAGTATACTCACACTATACTAACACTACACTGACACTACACAGTATACTCACACTATACTAACACTACACTGACACTACACAGTATACTCACACTATACTAACACTGCATTGACACTACACAGTATACTCACACTATACTAACACTACACTGACACTACACAGTATACTCACACTATACTAACACTACACTGACACTACACAGTATACTCACACTATACTAACACTACACTCACACTATACTAACACTACACTGACACTACACAGTATACTCACACTATACTGACACTACACAGTATACTCACACTATACTAACACTACACTCACACTATACTAACACTACACTGACACTACACAGTATACTCACACTATACTAACACTACACTGACACTACACAGTATACTCACACTACACAGTATACTCACACTATACTAACACTACACTGACACTACACAGTATACTCACACTACACAGTATACTCACACTATACTAACACTACACTGACACTACACAGTATACTCACACTATACTAACACTACACTGACACTACACAGTATACTCACACTATACTAACACTACACTCACACTATACTAACACTACACTCACACTATACTAACACTACACTGACACTACACAGTATACTCACACTATACTAACACTACACTCACACTATACTAACACTACACTGACACTACACAGTATACTCACACTATACTAACACTACACTCACACTATACTAACACTACACTGACACTACACAGTATACTCACACTATACTAACACTACACTCACACTATACTAACACTACACTCACACTACACAGTATACTCACACTACACAGTATACTCACACTATACTAACACTACACTGACACTACACAGTATACTCACACTATACTAACACTACACTCACACTATACTAACACTACACTGACACTACACAGTATACTCACACTATACTAACACTACACTGACACTACACAGTATACTCACACTATACTAACACTACACTCACACTATACTAACACTACACTCACACTACACAGTATACTCACACTACACAGTATACTCACACTATACTAACACTACACTCACACTACACAGTATACTCACACTATACTAACACTACACTGACACTACACAGTATACTCACACTATACTAACACTACACTCACACTATACTAACACTACACTGACACTACACAGTATACTCACACTATACTAACACTACACTCACACTATACTAACACTACACTCACACTACACAGTATACTCACACTACACAGTATACTCACACTATACTAACACTACACTCACACTATACAGTATACTCACACTATACTAACACTGCATTGACACTACACAGTATACTCACACTATACTAACACTGCATTGACACTACACAGTATACTCACACTATACTAACACTACACTCACACTACACAGTATACTCACACTATACTAACACTACACTCACACTACACAGTATACTCACACTATACTAACACTACACTCACACTACACAGTATACTCACACTATACTAACACTGCATTGACACTACACAGTATACTCACACTATACTAACACTACACTGACACTACACAGTATACTCACACTATACTAACACTACACTGACACTACACAGTATACTCCACCACTATACTAACACTGCATTGACACTACACAGTATACTCACACTATACTAACACTACACTGACACTACACAGTATACTCACACTATACTAACACTACACTGACACTACACAGTATACTCACACTATACTAACACTACACTCACACTATACTAACACTACACTGACACTACACAGTATACTCACACTATACTGACACTACACAGTATACTCACACTATACTAACACTACACTCACACTATACTAACACTACACTGACACTACACAGTATACTCACACTATACTAACACTACACTGACACTACACAGTATACTCACACTACACAGTATACTCACACTATACTAACACTACACTGACACTACACAGTATACTCACACTACACAGTATACTCACACTATACTAACACTACACTGACACTACACAGTATACTCACACTATACTAACACTACACTGACACTACACAGTATACTCACACTATACTAACCACTACATTGACACTCACAGTATACTCACACTACACAGTATACTCACACTATACTAACACTACACTCACACTACACAGTATACTCACACTATACTAACACTACACTCACACTACACAGTATACTCACACTATACTAACACTACACTCACACTACACAGTATACTCACACTATACTAACACTGCATTGACACTACACAGTATACTCACACTATACTAACACTACACTGACACTACACAGTATACTCACACTATACTAACACTACACTCACACTATACTAACACTACACTGACACTACACAGTATACTCACACTATACTAACACTGCATTCCACACTATACTAACACTACACTGACACTACACAGTATACTCACACTATACTAACACTACACTGACACTACACAGTATACTCACACTATACTAACACTACACTCACACTATACTAACACTACACTGACACTACACAGTATACTCACACTATACTGACACTACACAGTATACTCACACTATACTAACACTACACTCACACTATACTAACACTACACTGACTAACACTACACTGACACTACACAGTATACTCACACTATACTAACACTACACTGACACTACACAGTATACTCACACTACACAGTATACTCACACTATACTAACACTACACTGACACTACACAGTATACTCACACTACACAGTATACTCACACTATACTAACACTACACTGACACTACACAGTATACTCACACTATACTAACACTGCATTGACACTACACAGTATACTCACACTATACTAACACTACACTGACACTACACAGTATACTCACACTATACTAACACTACACTGACACTACACAGTATACTCACACTATACTAACACTGCATTGACACTACACAGTATACTCACACTATACTAACACTACACTGACACTACACAGTATACTCACACTATACTAACACTACACTGACACTACACAGTATACTCACACTATACTAACACTACACTCACACTATACTAACACTACACTGACACTACACAGTATACTCACACTATACTGACACTACACAGTATACTCACACTATACTAACACTACACTCACACTATACTAACACTACACTGACACTACACAGTATACTCACACTATACTAACACTACACTGACACTACACAGTATACTCACACTACACAGTATACTCACACTATACTAACACTACACTGACACTACACAGTATACTCACACTACACAGTATACTCACACTATACTAACACTACACTGACACTACACAGTATACTCACACTATACTAACACTACACTGACACTACACAGTATACTCACACTATACTAACACTACACTCACACTATACTAACACTACACTGACACTACACAGTATACTCACACTATACTAACACTACACTCACACTATACTAACACTACACTGACACTACACAGTATACTCACACTATACTAACACTACACTCACACTATACTAACACTACACTGACACTACACAGTATACTCACACTATACTAACACTACACTCACACTATACTAACACTACACTCACACTACACAGTATACTCACACTACACAGTATACTCACACTATACTAACACTACACTGACACTACACAGTATACTCACACTATACTAACACTACACTCACACTATACTAACACTACACTGACACTACACAGTATACTCACACTATACTAACACTACACTGACACTACACAGTATACTCACACTATACTAACACTACACTCACACTATACTAACACTACACTCACACTACACAGTATACTCACACTACACAGTATACTCACACTATACTAACACTACACTCACACTACACAGTATACTCACACTATACTAACACTACACTGACACTACACAGTATACTCACACTATACTAACACTACACTCACACTATACTAACACTACACTGACACTACACAGTATACTCACACTATACTAACACTACACTCACACTATACTAACACTACACTCACACTACACAGTATACTCACACTACACAGTATACTCACACTATACTAACACTACACTCACACTATACAGTATACTCACACTATACTAACACTGCATTGACACTACACAGTATACTCACACTATACTAACACTGCATTGACACTACACAGTATACTCACACTATACTAACACTACACTCACACTACACAGTATACTCACACTATACTAACACTACACTCACACTACACAGTATACTCACACTATACTAACACTACACTCACACTACACAGTATACTCACACTATACTAACACTGCATTGACACTACACAGTATACTCACACTATACTAACACTACACTGACACTACACAGTATACTCACACTATACTAACACTACACTGACACTACACAGTATACTCACACTATACTAACACTGCATTGACACTACACAGTATACTCACACTATACTAACACTACACTGACACTACACAGTATACTCACACTATACTAACACTACACTGACACTACACAGTATACTCACACTATACTAACACTACACTCACACTATACTAACACTACACTGACACTACACAGTATACTCACACTATACTGACACTACACAGTATACTCACACTATACTAACACTACACTCACACTATACTAACACTACACTGACACTACACAGTATACTCACACTATACTAACACTACACTGACACTACACAGTATACTCACACTACACAGTATACTCACACTATACTAACACTACACTGACACTACACAGTATACTCACACTACACAGTATACTCACACTATACTAACACTACACTGACACTACACAGTATACTCACACTATACTAACACTACACTGACACTACACAGTATACTCACACTATACTAACACTACACTCACACTATACTAACACTACACTCACACTATACTAACACTACACTGACACTACACAGTATACTCACACTATACTAACACTACACTGACACTACACAGTATACTCACACTATACTAACACTACACTCACACTATACTAACACTACACTCACACTATACTAACACTACACTGACACTACACAGTATACTCACACTATACTAACACTACACTCACACTACACAGTATACTCACACTATACTAACACTACACTCACACTACACAGTATACTCACACTATACTAACACTACACTCACACTACACAGTATACTCACACTATACTAACACTACACTCACACTACACAGTATACTCACACTATACTAACACTGCATTGACACTACACAGTATACTCACACTATACTAACACTACACTCACACTACACAGTATACTCACACTATACTAACACTACACTCACACTACACAGTATACTCACACTATACTAACACTGCATTGACACTACACAGTATACTCACACTATACTAACACTGCATTGACACTACACAGTATACTCACACTATACTAACACTACACTGACACTACACAGTATACTCACACTACACAGTATACTCACACTATACTAACACTAGACTGACACTACACAGTATACTCACACTACACAGTATACTCACACTATACTAACACTACACTGACACTACACAGTATACTCACACTACACAGTATACTCACACTATACTAACACTACACAGTATACTCACACTACACAGTATACTCACACTACACAGTATACTCACACTATACTAACACTACACTGACACTACACAGTATACTCACACTACACAGTATACTCACACTACACAGTATACTCACACTATACTAACACTACACTGACACTACACAGTATACTCACACTACACAGTATACTCACACTATACTAACACTACACTGACACTACACAGTATACTCACACTATACTAACACTACACTCACACTACACAGTATACTCACACTATACTAACACTACACTGACACTACACAGTATACTCACACTATACTAACACTACACTCACACTATACTAACACTAGACTGACACTACACAGTATACTCACACTATACTAACACTACACTGACACTACACAGTATACTCACACTATACTAACACTACACTGACACTACACAGTATACTCACACTACACAGTATACTCACACTATACTAACACTGCATTGACACTACACTCAGAGTCACAATAACACAATAACTTGCTAGTAGCAAACATCTCCACTCCAATTTCACACTGCAAAAGGTTCTGTGACGGGAGTCACTTTGGGTGGGGGGTTTGTGAACTCAGCTTACCTTGGAGAGCTCTGGAGACTCCGTGTCCAGCTCCCCCGGACTCTCTTATATGTAAATCACCCTGTGTCCATTAGGGGCACAGGGTGCCTGAGAACCCCACTATGATCTGTGATAGTTGGACTCGCTGTACAGCCACACTGGAATGTTGTATATATGTATATATTGTGTGCTGTCTCATGCTGTTGGACTCTTTGCTGGGATAGTTTGGGGTGTGGTTGTATTCCATTGTTCTATTGTGTCTGTCTGCCTTAGAAGAAAAGTATATTATGGGATGTATGTCTATGTGGAGGGGAGGGGGGGTTCCTCCAACAGCTCTCCTTGCTGATAAGACTGTTTACAGATGAGAAGTTTGAATACACCTTGTGACAGACCTAGCTGATATTCCAACCACTATTCCAACAACAAATAACAATGGGTGAAAGACTCTTAGAGCCCACACTAGACTTATTTACAATAAACACATTATAGCAGACAACAGACAGACAGGTGGCTGGAGTTGATGACATCAGCATCTTCCATGAGTCCCAACATTATGAAGCAGTCACCATTTATAATATGGCATATAAAGGGTTCCCAGAGTCCATGTGTTTTGGGGGGACATGGACTTGAATCCAAAGTAACATTACTCCAAGGCATACACCTCCCAAAGAGTATTGGTTCCCTTAAAACCCAGGGCCCATAATCGGTAGACAAGAGGCTAGCATCCAGTCCTCTCCAAAAGCCTCTGTCCCAGCTAGGTCCGCCACACACCTGACCTGTGTGTCTATTGTTATTGGACAGTTTACCCCGCCCTGAATCCAAGGATGGGGGAGGAAGTGTCTCTGAGTTGTATATCTGTGGTAACATGAAGCTTGAATAAAGAGAGTCTGCTGTTTTTCACCCTACACTGAGATACGGCTGGTGACTGGGTGGGCTACAGGGTCTTGGATGCTGGTTCTGTACAAAGGAAGCATTTATGGTGGACATAGTCCTGTTGAGGACAAGGGTCCATCACAGGTTCCTGTGGGAAGCTTCATCCAATAAGGTCCCTGGAATGTACTGTGCAGCATGCCGTGCATTGTGGGGCGTTCAGCAGCCAAACATCCCGAAAATATCGGCATTCGCTGAACAGGCGATGTTCAGGTTGAACTTTTTCTCAGCTCGAATTGTTCACCCAACACTACTCTACTCAGTTCATATTATGTGATCTGATAACAATATAAAATATTTCTGTAGAGAAAAGTGATGTGGTCTCTGATGATTATATGGTTACACCATCTCTGTGTAGATCAACATGGAACTTTCTTCTCTCTTATCACCCAGGATTATTCTATAAGGAGGTTCAAAGAGTAATGATATGGAAAGTGCAGGAAAACAATCACAGTGCAGCAGATCCAGGTATAATCACATGACTGTTATGGATTACTAGTGGATTACTCTCCTAATAAATACATCTGACTGAGTTCAATCTTCTCACTTTACTCTTCTGCTCCGCAATAACATCTCCTCATCTGAATGTTCCATCTGTCTGAACATTTATACGGATCCTGCAACCCTGAAATGTGGACACAACTTTTGCCGGGACTGTATTGGTAGTGCGCTGGATACACAGGAGTAGGATATTCCTGTCCCGAATTTTAAACAAAACTTCAAGAAACGTCCTGACCTTCAGAGGAGTCTGAAACTAATGGCGCGTACACACGGTCGGACTCTCTGGCATACTTGATCCGGCGGACCAGAGTGTGCCGGACAATCTGCCCGTGTGTAGGCTCCGGCGGACTTTTCCGGCAGACTTTTTCCCAAAAGCCCGCCGGACCTAGATTTGAAACATGTTTTAAATCTTTCCGTCGGACTCAGTTTGTGGCGGAAAGTCCGCTTGTCTGTGTGCTGGTCCGACGGAAAGCCCGCTCGTGTGTATGCTGGTCCAACGGACCAGATACGACGCGAGGGCAGGGTATTGCATTTCGCGCTCGCTGCAATGGGAAAAACAAATTTTCCTATTGCGGCGAGCGCGGGGCATACCAGGCCCTTAGGTCTGGTATGGATTATAAAGGGAACCCCCCTACGCCGAAAAAACGGCGTGGGGTCCCCCCTAAAATCCATACCAGACCCCGATCTGAGCACGCAGCCTGGCCGGTCAGGAAAGGGGGTGGGGACGAGCAAGCGCCCCCCCCCCCTCCTGAACCGTACCAGGCCGCATGCCCTCAACATGGGGGGTGGGTGCTTTAGGGGAATGGGCCCTGCGGGGCCCCCCCCACCCCAAAGCACCTTGTCCCCATGTTGATGAGGACAAGGGCCTCTTCCCGACAACCCTGGCCATTACATGGTACCCCCTACCCATTCACCTAGGGAAAAGTGTAAATAATAAAACACTACACAGGTTTTTAAAATATTTTATTAAACAGCTCCGGGGGGGGGGGGATCTTCCTCCGGCTTCGGGGGTCTTCTTCCGGCTTCGGGGGTCCCTCCGGTTCATCTTCTCCCGGCGTCCGGTTGGTTCTTCTCCGCTCTCTTCTCCCAGTGTTTCAGTTCTTCGGCCGGCTCCTCCACTGTCTTCAGGTAGCTCTCTTGCCAGCAGAGGTCCGGACTTCTGGGCTTCTTGTCTTCTCTTCTCCAGATGTTGACACGACGCTCTCTCCGGCTGGACTGCTCTCTGAGGGCTGCGTTGTGACTTATATAGGCGGAGACCCCGCCCCCTTTTGATGTCACAGTCCCTGGGCATGCTGGGACTGTGACGTTTTAGGGGGCGTGGTCACTGTGTGATGTTGACCACGCCCCCTAAAACGTCACAGTCCCAGCATGCCCAGGGACTGTGACAGCAAAAGGGGGCGGAGTCTCCGCCTATATAAGTCACAACGCAGCCCTCAGAGAGCAGTCCAGCCGGAGAGAGCGTCGTGTCAACATCTGGAGAAGAGAAGAGAAGACAAGAAGCACAGAAGTCCGGACCTCTGCTGGCAAGAGAGCTACCTGAAGACAGTGGAGGAGCCGGCCGAAGAACTGGAACACCGGGAGAAGAGAGCGGAGAAGAACCAACCGGACGCCGGGAAAAGATGAACCGGAGGGACCCCCGAAGCCGGAGGAAGACCCCCGAAGCCGGAGGAAGATCCCCCCGGAGTTGTTTAATAAAATATTTTAAAAACCTGTGTAGTGTTTTATTATTTACACTTTTTCCCTAGGTAAATGGGTAGGGGTACCATGTACCCCATACTCATTCACATAGGGTGGGGGGGCCAGGATCTGGGGGCCCTCTTATAGAGGGCTCCCGGATTACGATAAGCCCCCTGCCCGCAGACCCCAACAACCAACGCCCAGGGTTGTCGGGAAGAGGCCCTTGTCCTCATCAACATTAGGACAAGGTGCTTTGGGGTGGGGGGGCCCAGCAGGGCGCCCCCCTCCCCCAAAGCACCCACCCCCCATGTTGAGGGCATGCGGCCTGGTACGGTTCAGGAGGGGGGGCGCTCGCTTGTCCCCACCCCCTTTCCTGACCGGCCAGGCTGCGTGCTCGGATCGGGGTCTGGTATGGATTTTAGGGGGGACCCCACGCCGTTTTTTCGGCGTAGGGGTTTCCCTTTATAATCCATACCAGACCTAAGGGCCTGGTATGACCCGCGACGGGGCTCGCAAGGTGTCAAGATTGACATCTTTTCTAGTCCCGTCACACCTGAGTCACGTTCAAAATGAACGGACTTGTCCGTGTGTGGGCAAGTCCGTTCATTCTGAAAGTCCGCCGTAACTCCGGCGAAAGTCCGTCGGAAAGACGGGCAGACTTAGCCCGCCGCAAAGTCTGGTCGTGTGTGGGCAAGTCCGTCCGTTTAAAAGTCCGGCCCACCTGGCGGACAAAGTCTGTCAGAAAGTGTGCCGGACCACGTAGGCCAGAAAGTCCGACCGTGTGTACGCGGCATAAGTAACATAATGGAGAATATTCCGTCTACCCATCCAGATCAGGACACCTGAGATAGCACAGCACCATGGAATGAGGAGAGAAGCTTTGCTTATGCTTTACATCTCCTTCTATATTTTATGGTACCCTTGCCATGGGTTCGTTGGTGTGGCTGATGATGAGATGACCTCTGGTGGACACCGCTGGCAGTTCCCATTTTTGGCTTTCAAAGATTTCTGCTTGCTGTGATCGTCTGTGGTGGGGGGTCATGGCCATCTGGTAAGATGCAACCCCTTCCATTTCTGGTGGTGGACCCTCCCTTGCTGTCACAGAATTATATTCATTATCACCTGGACTTCTGTTGTCTATTGTTGGTGATTTGGACTCACTATGATATTTAATTGATGCCTCATCGGATGGGACTTTTTTTTTACTATCACTAAATGTTTTGCACATTGCTTTATTTTTATTTATGATTATTTTACAAATCCTCTTTCACTGTAGATTTTATGTTATGCAATACCAGTATTAGCGCAACCCCTTGTTTTTCTCCTAGTATGACCCGCGACGGGGCTCGCAAGGTGTCAAGATTGACATCTTTTCTAGTCCCGTCGCACCTGAGTCACGTTCAAAATGAACGGACTTGTCCGTGTGTGGGCAAGTCCGTTCATTCTGAAAGTCCACCGTAACTCCGGCGAAAGTCCGTCGGAAAGACGGGCAGACTTAGCCCGCCGCAAAGTCTGGTCGTGTGTGGGCAAGTCCGTCCGTTTTAAAGTCCGGCGCACCTGGCGGACAAAGTCTGTCAGAAAGTGTGCCGGACCAAGTAGGCCAGAAAGTCCGACCGTGTATACGCGGCATAAGTAACATAATGGAGAATATTCCGTCTACCCATCCAGATCAGGACACCAGGGTCTTCGGTACTCAATGTATTCACACTCCCGTACCCGCTGTGAAATCCTGTCTGCATTGTGAAGCTTCTCTGTGTGACGATCACCTGAGAATCCACAGCAAGTCACCAGAACACATCTTATGTGACCCCAACACTTCCCTGGAGAACAAGAAATGCTCCGTCCATAAGAAGATCCTGGAGTATTACTGCACTGAGGACTCCACCTGTATCTGTGTGTCCTGCAGGCTGGATGGAGAACATCGGGGACATCAGGTGGAGACTCTGGATGAGGCCTCTGAGAAGAAGAAGAAGAAACTGAGGAATGTTCTGCAGAAACTGGAAACAAAGAAGGAGGAGCTATCCAGGAAGATGCGGGACATTGAGGAGCTGTGTAACATGATGGATCCACTGACTGTCCTACAGAATTCAGACACAGGTGACTTGTGTGATGTTGAGGATGGAGATGATGAGGAATCAGACACAGGTGACTTGTGTGATACTGAGGATGGAGATGATGAGGAATCAGACACAGAGGACTTGTGTGATACTGACGATGGAGATGATAAGGAATCAGACACAGGTGACTTGTGTGATGTTGAGGATGGAGATGATGAGGAATCAGACACAGGTGACTTGTGTGATGTTGAGGATGGAGATGATGAGGAATCAGACACAGGTGACTTGTGTGATACTGAAGATGGAGATGATGAGGACAGAGAGACATGATAAACTCCTCCATGATGGAGGGGATCTGGATGTGGCGGGGATCTCGCACACATTACACACAGGTTTATCTGATATCATGTCTGGGGTAAATGCAGAGAAATGTCCAGGCACACATGTCTATCCACATTTGAAAAAGAAAGGGCGAAGATGAAATCAATGCTGAGCAATCCTGGAAATGCCCCAAACCCTCCCCCACCATACAACACTCACACCACCAGGCTGGAGGACCAAACATTGGGGCTGTACAGGGTGTGTTGGGGGTTACAGACATATTACTAGATGTGAGGATAGCTGGTAATCATCTACATATATTCGAGGACAGGAAAATTGTGTCCAGGTCAGATGAGAGACAGAATCACCCAGGAACACCAGAGAGATTTCGGTGTCCTCAGGTGATGAGCAGTCAGAGTTTCTCCTCAGGGAGGCATTACTGGGAAGTGGATGTCGGGGGGTCAGGATGGTGGATAGTCGGGATGTGCTACCCCAGTATAGACAGGAGAGGAGATCAGTCACTGATTGGAGATAATAGGAATTCCTGGTGTCTGGAGAGGAGGAGAATGTTGGATGGTAATCAGTACTCAGTGATACATGACAGGAAAAAGACCCAATTACCCGGCGATGTCTCCAGTAGGAGTGTCAAGATAGATCTGGATTATGAGGCCGGGCGGATCTCCTTTTATGATCTGTGTGACCCGATCCGACATCTCCACACCTTCACCACCACCTTCACTGAGCCCCTCCATGCTGGGGTATATGTAGGGGGATGGGAAGGTTGTATAAAGATATGTGGGGGGAATTAGAAGTGAGAGATCTGCCCAGAGACTGGTGACATCACAGGGTGGAGAATCTGATTGGCGCAATACTCAGCCAATAGGAGGAAGCAGAGGACAATAAACAATATATCTGATTTATGTATAAAGCTGGAGATTCCGGTGTTCTGCTAAGAAAGGTTCCCCCCGTCGGATAGTCTCCGCCCTGTACTGCGCAGTACTGAGGACAAAGGAGACCCTGAAAGTCTCTGACCGCGAACAGCTGTACACGGCGCCTGCGCAATTAAGAGTACATTGCGCCACGTGCTCCCAATGCTCGTGCAACTCTGCAAGGGGCGGGTGCCCACAGAAGAGGCCGCATGATGGGCAGAGCTCATACGATGGGGGTGGATTTCTCAAAGGGGCGGCCTCTACTGTATGCATCCGCCCCTTGCAGAGTTGCACAAGCACCGGGAGCGTGCGGCACAATGTACTCTTAATTGTGCATGCGCCGTGTACAGCTGTTCATGTCCGGAGACTTTTGGTGTCTCCTTTGTCCTCTGTACTGCGCAGTGCAGGGTGGACACTATCCGACAGGGGGACCTTTCTTGGCAGGACTCCGGGGCCATCATCTTCATCCTAAACCTCACTTCACTACATAGTGTGTCACTGACCAGGAACAAGCATGCATGAGGGCAGAGTGTTCAGACTTCACTGGCTGCATGCTTGTTCTGGGTCACTGACACACTAGGTAGTGTAGCCAGGATTTTGAGCCTGCACCTTTAACCACTTAAGGACAGAGCCTTGTTTTGACATTTGGTGTTTAAATCAGGTTTTTTTGCTAGAAAATTACTTAGAACCCCCAAACATTATATATTTTTTCAGACCCCCTAGAGAATAAAATGGAGATCGTTGCAATACTTTATGTCACACCATATTTGAGCAGCAGTCTCACAAGGGAAAAAAAAATCACTTTTTTAAATTAAAAAATAAGACAGCAGTAAAGTTAGCCCAATTTTTTTTATATTGTGAAAGATGATGTTACGCCGAATAAATTGATACCCAACACGTCACGCTGCATATTTGCGCCCTGCTTGTGGAATGGCGACAAACTTTGACCCTTAAAAATTTCCATAGGCGATGTTTAAAAATGTCTACAGGTATTACCAGTTTTGAGTTACAGAGGAGGTCTAGTGCTAGAATTATTGCTCTCGCTCTAACGATCGCGGAAATACCTCACATGTGTGGCTTGAACACTGTTTTCATATACAAGCATGACTTATGCATGCGTTCGCTTCTGCGCGCGAGCTCGGCAGGGCGCTTTAAATTTTTTCTTATTTATTTATTTTTTACACTGTCCTTTTTAAAAAAAAATGTGTCACTTTTATTCCTATTACAAGGAATGTAAACATCCTTTGTAATAGAAAAAAAAAAGCATGACAGGGCCTCTTAAATATGAGATTTGAGGCAAAAAAAGACGTCACATCTCATATTTACACTAAAATACAATAAAAAAAAAAATTAAATGTAACTTTTGATTACGAAAAAAATGTTCTCCTTTAAAAGCATCGACGTCGCTTCCGCCCTCCAATGCTATGGAGCTGAGAGGGGGCCGTCTTTCCCACACTCGGCATCCAAGCTGAGGGGAGAGGATGCGATGCGATGCGATGCGATGAAATGACATGACTAAATGCCTATATGCTAATGTGAGGTTCTTTATATAATAACAGGTTCTCTGTCTAGAATGACTTTACAGAAAGATGTTATTAGAACAAATTGTTGTTCTTGGGATCCTTGGAAGGTCTTGTTGGGGAACATAGAGACAGTTGGTCTCCTTCTTCTACAATGAGGGATTTGGGAGTCTGGAGGTGGGACAAGCTGATAAGGTGTTCAGAGATAACAGAAATGAATGTCTCTTGTAATGAATGATGTGCTGCTTGTACAAATTCTTCAGTGAATGATTCCATCTGTAAAATGTTGATATTTGGGACGGTCCTCCATGACAACTGTCCAGGATTGGAGGGTAAAAGCCTCCCGTATGATGAAGAGGTCAGATCCTTGGTCCACCTGCCATGTCTAAGGATCTCTGCACACCTTCATCGCTCTACTTTCTAATCTTTACTTTTACTTTGTAAGGCTGGGTTCCCACCTCCAATGGATGTGGCTCGCAGCAGGGGGTCTGGTGTGTCCCTGTTTGCCATTTATGGACACATTTTTGTCTGAATTCGGCTCTGATGGGGCCAAAGACACACAGCACTCCTGTGCAAGCCGCTCCGGAGCCACAATGGAGATATGGAAACCGACTCCATGGAGAGCCGGCCACAATCTCTTGCCATGTGAATTGGATGCGGAAAACCCTCATCCAATTTATAAAGGTGTGTGTGAACCCGGCCTAACTCTTCTCTTCTAAGTAAACTTCCAGAACCTTCACCGGGATCCGAGGTCGTTGTGTCCTCATCACATTCCACAAGAACTTTGATGGAACACATCCATCATTTTATTGGGACACACAAGGCTTCCTATGGTCAGGATTGTCCTACTGTTACCGTGATTGTTGTTCCCCCTTCATATTGCTTTATGACTTGTCTTTGATATAACTACTGGCTTATCTACTGGCTTATCTACCAGCTTATCGCACAACTTATTTACAACGTATTTACTAAGAATGCACCCTGGCATCACGCCCAGAGAAGCTTATAGGAAAGAGAAACCAACTTTGACCAAGGCAATATCTGGATGGTAAATATATGTAACGGTAAACATGTTTCTGCAGCCGTGTAACTCACGCCTTATTTACTATGAAATGTATGTTCTGATGAGGTATTTGTTTTTGATTGGATAATGTCCATATTTCCCCTTTGTTGGGGTGCATATAAACCACACCCATAAAAAATAAAATAAAATCATAGCTGAGATTTATAAATCCTTGTTGTGCATCTTAATTCTTCAAGCGCTGGTCTGAGCAGACCCTGGTATAGACGGACAGATTCGATAGACAGACGGTCAACCTGCCTAACACCTACAAGATCAGTTTTTGTATATAGAAGTGTAGAGCTACCCCCTTAGGAGCCGCTGTATTTTTGGATCCCTCTTTGCTTGCGCAGCCAGGTAACAGGTATTTTTTTAGCATGCACTCCGTAGACAGAAACCAGTCCAAGGTCTTTGTTTGGTTTATTAGGAGAATCGTCTTGGATGGGAAACGGGAGGTGTGGGATGCCCAGAACTTGAGGACACGCAACAAACTGTCTTTGACTTACGGAAAAGGTGAACAAACTGAATAACCCAACAGGCAAAGATCAAGTCCGAACTTCTGACTGCAGGTACCCTCCCTCCTCAGAGTAATGCCAAAGCACCTGGCTCCTCACTAGAATCCGCCAGCAGAGGTGTAGGATAGCTGTGATGGCTTGGACCTTGTGTTTTTGCTTTCGTCTATCTAGCAAGGTTCCTCTGTGGTATAAGCAAGGAAGCCGAGACTTCTGCAGTGTGCAAATGTGCTTTTACTATACAAAGAAGCTGTACATGCAAAACTATCACAATCTTATGCCGCGTACACACGGGCGGACTTCTCGACCGGACCGGCCGACAGCCTGAATCCGGCAGACAATCCGACCGTGTGTGGGCTCCATCTGACCTGCAACGGACTTTTTCGGGTCGAAAATCTGACGGACTTTAGATTTGGAACAGGTTTCAAATTTGTCCGACGGACTCGAGTTACGGTTGAAAAATCCACTCGTGTGTATGCTAGTCCGACGGACCAAAACCGACACTAGGGCAGCTATTGGCTACCAACTTCCTTATTTTAGTCTGGTCGTACATCATCACGTACGAATCCAAGTCCATCGGAAGTCCGTCAAAAGTCCGCCCGTGTGTAGAGGGCATTAGGAACACAATACAAGACTTTCAGATATCTATAACAATCAAAATGCCTAGCAAATGACCAGCCTATGGTCTATAACAGTACAAATACACTTACATAGTTACATAGTAGGTGAGGTTGAAAAAAGACACAAGTCCATCAAGCCCAACCTATGTGTGTGATTATGTGTCAGTATTACATTGTATATCCCTGTATGTTGCGGTCATTCAGGTGATTATCTAATAGTTTCTTGAAGCTATCAATGCTCCCCGCTGAGACCACCGCCTGTGGAAGGAAATTCCACATCCTTGCCGCTCTTACAGTAAAGAACCCTCTACGTAGTTTAAGGTTAAACCTCTTTTCTTCTAATTTTAATGAGTGGCCACGAGTCTTATTATAGGAATATGGGTTTCCCGTGCAAGCCTGACATCTGGAGCTTCTGGGCTTAGGTTTTTTCACTCCGAATGCTTCTCTTTTCATGTACTAGCGATACAAACTTAAAGGTTACTTCACTTTTGGTTGCTGTATGTTCGTGATCTCCATTGGCCAACGATTGTTCTGGAGACCAGGCACCTTTCTTGTACCATGAGGGGCTTCTGATCTTAAAGCATAATGATGATGTGTGTGTGTGTGGCTTATGCCCGAATCCCCCTTTTTTATGTGTCAGGCTGTTTACCAAACAACAGAAGACGTACCTGTTTACTTTAAACACCGGACTGTTGAAACTGTCAGTTGAATACAACAATGGTATCTACTTACCCATTGTATGCAGCAGCATTTGTTTGAGAAATCTACTCAAGCCAAAACCTGGCAAAAAAATCGATGAGTGACCATTATTGTCCCATGTAATGTTATGTCTGATTAAGTTAAAAAATCATATTGTAACAAACGCAACACACCTTGTGGATAGCTAGCTGGGTATTGCACCTGGCTGCTTCTCCTCTTATAGGCTCTGGGGGGGGGGGGGGTAGGAACATTTGAGGTTACTGACTCAGGGGTCAATTCACTAAGAGTTAAATAATGACAAATAAAATGCGGTAAAACAGTTGTGAAAGTTCAATTCACTAAGAATTTATCGTTAAATATCGAATGCGGTATTTGATAGATTTATTTAATGCAGTCATTTACCGCATTGAGCTGGTTGCTAAGGAGCAGATGGGGATCTGCCAAAAAACAGCCTGGGGGTCCGGGGACCCCCAGGCTGTTTTTTGACAATGCTGGTTGCTAAGTAGCGGGCCGAGAAGCTGGCCGCCGCATTCCTTAACAACAGATGACTCATCAGCTGTGTAAAAAAAAGCCGACCCTTCGGGTCTGGTATGAATTTTGAGGGGAACCCCACGCCAAAATTAGAAAAAAAGTGACATGGGTCCCCTTAAAATCTATACCAGACCCTTATCTGAGCAAGCAGCCTGGCAGGTCAGGAAAAGGGGGTGGGGGCGGTGGAACGCCCCCCTCTTGAATTATACTGGGCCACGTGCCCTCAACATGGGGGGGTGGGTGCTTTGGGGGGAGGGGCTCTGCCCCCCGCCCCAAAGAACCTAGTTCCCACGTTGATGGGGACAAGGGTCTCATCCCCACAAACATGGCCAGTGGTTGTTGGGGTCTGCGGGCAGGGGGGCTAATAGAAATCTGGAAGCCCCCTTTAAGAAGGGGGCCCCCAGATCTTGCCCCCGCTATGTGAATGAGTATTTGGTACATAGTACATTGTACCCCTACCCATTCACCAAAAAAGTGTCCCAAAGTAATAAAAACACACACAGTTCTTAACAATTCCTTTATTAAAAAATAAAAAAATAGTGCCCCCCGACGTAAATTCATCGTTAATCACGCCGCCCACCGGACCCAAGTAGGCATACCGAGACCCTCTACGCCTGGTTCACCAGCTGCAAGGCTGGAGGTAATAAACCTATTAAACCCTCAGAGAAGTCTTTGTCGTGAAGGTGCACCCATTTACAAGTGTGGGGGGTGCATGATAATCCGTGTGGGTCCTTGGGTAATTTACTCTTCAGGCATCCAGGTACAGAAATCATCTCTGTAGGTAAACATGCCAATCCTTTGCCTCTGGCACTCCCCCCTTGGGATCTCCTCATTCCAGGGAGTTCTTGCTCTAACTCCGGTGTCAGCTAAGCCCTAGGATCTATGTCCCATGCTGGTCAAGGACCTCTCTTTCAGAAAAAAATCCCTTACCTTGGGACATGAGGTACCTTGTGGGGGACAATAAGTGGTACCCTTCATTGTCATTACCCCATTCCTTATACAGAGGAATACTCTGGCCTGCTGGGATCAGCACTGCTTGTTCTTTGACCTAACAGGTAACTGAATGCTCATTGTAGCTCCTGCCCACCTAGTAGTTATGTGGATATTGGCACTAGTACCTTCTCATGGCATCTCCATTGTGGGTAACATAGAAGACATCCTCTGAAAAGAGTAGTCATTGTGAGCCCTAGCAGATTAGGTTTTCCTCCATGGGCTCATCAGGAATTTATATCTAGGTCCCATTTCTCTGCATTTTTGATCATGGAATTCTTACTCTTGGTACAGCTTTGCTACAAAACCGGAAAGGATTGTCTTGGGCTGGTCTACAGACCTTTCGGTTTGCCAATCCTGCTGTAGGGGGCAGTGTAACCCAACAATCGGTATAACCCAACAAGATGACTGGTGTCCCTCACTGGACTTAAGGAAAAGGATGTTAGGAATTTTTTTTGTATTTCATAGGTAACTGAACCAGAAATTAAAATAATATTGTTGGAATATCATTTTAAGTCATTTGTGAATAAATAAAGCTATAGAAGGAATATAAATATCATAGAGGAGTCGAAACTGAAGATGGTAATTCTTATACTTGTCCAGTCGGTCCCATTATTATATCTTTATCCAATCATTGATCAATATTCTTGTGATAGACCCAAATGGGACAGAGGCTTTTGGAGGGGACTAGGGGCAAGCCTCCTACCCTCTGATTATGGCCTATGGAGGAAACTGTGGATTTTGTCTGCTTCTCCCGGTCAGAGCCTGGTAAAGAGCTCAGTTCAGTCTCTGTTCCCATGGAGAGAGCAAATCATTCTCTAATGGTGGACAACAACGTGATGAACGCTGAGAGCGAGGCTTGGATTAATTCTCTGAATAAGGACAATAAAGCTTCCCTTCTGGAGTGGATGGAAAGGGGTAATATTAATCTTGTACAGGGTAATGGTCAGAGGAAATATGGTGGCCCTCCTGCAGACCTTCTATGGAAAACCTCCTCCAGTTGGGACGGAAATTTTTATCAACAATATCCCTCCAGAAAACTATGAAGATAAATGAATTCCACTCTCTCAGACTGCTGGAACGTTGTATGAGTTTTGTCCCATAGACTGTTGTAGACTGGTGCCGGGACAGTCTGAGGTGGGGTGGGATCCCAGATTAATCAAAGCATTGTCTGGGTGGGCAGTGCCCTGAGTAGCCCAGGCTCGGCTACTTGACAAGTTGCTTACTGTTTATGTTGGCTGTTCCTTAGATGTGCTAATGATATTACTGTTTACAGTTGCGTTGTGTAGGGTAATGTGATCAATCTCTTACCTGATTTTGTGTGGTATAAAGTCTGTGTGAATTTACAATAAGGTCAGTTCCAGTTTGCACCTAAGCTAGTGTCGTCTAGTCCTTGGTGTCACGCATGTCACGTCTACCCCAACACAGGTGGTCAGACACTATAGCTGGCTACTGTGCTCTTCACCTATAGCAGCCCCCTTTCCCTTAAGACAAGCAGGCCTACCGGTACTTGGTTGCCCCCAGGACTTATACATAATGCTATAGAGTCTGGCCACCACGCCAGGGCAGATGCGAACTGAGCAAATCAAGCAGGTACTTGCAGTTTAGCAGATAGCGTGGTTCAAAGAAAGTTCAGGTAAAGGCAGGCTGAGTTTGGGGGATAATCCAGTATCCGTTCCAGGTAAAAAGGCAGGCTGAGTTCAGGGGATAGTCCAGTCCAATCCGGGTCATACACAAGGTATCCAACAGCAAGGAAGGTAGACTAACGGGAGGCTTGATCTAGAACAATGAAGGTAAGTCTGTCTCTATCACAAGCAAGGGATAGAGTGTTTGGTTTGCTTATATCAGGTGACTGAGCAGATCGATCACCTAACAGGTGAACACAGACAGGGAGAATGCAAGAGCCAATACCCGGATACTGGAATGGGAAGCAGGAGCACTCAAGTGATGCTGACACTTGGGTGCAATATTCCGTTATAATACTTGGGTCCTGGTTCCAGATTGGGGGAAGCTGTAATCTTGGCAGAAGCACCCAAGCAGGGTGCCAAGCAGTCCCTCACAATTAAAGAAAAGGGTACAGTGGGGTAAAAAAGTATTTAGTCACCACCAATTGTACAAGTTCTCCCACTTAAAAAGATGAGAGAGGCCTGTAATTGTCATCATAGGTATACCTCAACTATGAGAGACAAAATGTGGAAACAAATCCAATCACATTGTCTTATTTTTGAAAGAATTTACTTGCAAATTATGGTGGAAAATAAGTATTTGGTGACCTGCAAACATGTGAGATTTCCGTCTCTCACAGACCTGTATCTTCTTCTTTAAGAGGCTCCTCTGTCCTCCACTCATTACCTGTATTAATGGCACCTGTTTGAACTTGTTATCAGTATAAAAGACACCTGTCCACAACCTCAGTCACACTCCAAACTCCACTATGGTGAAGACCAAAGAGCTGTCGAAGGACACCAGAAACAAAATTGTAGACCTGCACCAGGCTGGGAAGACTGAATCTGCAATAGGCAAGCAGCTTGGTGTGAAGAAATCAACTGTGGGAGCAATAAATAAAAAATGGAAGACATACAAGACCACTGATAAGCTGAGTTAGACTTACCGGTAACTCCTTTTCTGAGAGTCTTCCAGGACAGCCCATGAGACCTTGGGCTCCTCCTACCAGGACAGGAAACACGTCACCCCCACCAGATAAAAGGGCGGTCCTCCAGGCCCATGTCACTATTCTCAAGAACCGTAGGACCCTGCAAAACATATGCATAATACACATAACTTCAGACAATACCGGGTGGGAATCCGGCTGTCCTGGAAGACTCTCAGAAAAGGAGTTACCGGTAAGTCTAACTCAGCTTTTCTCCAAGCGTCTTCCAGGACAGCCCATGAGACGATGAGCCAGAACTTACCAATCTAGGGAGGGACAACTGCCTGAAGGACCTTACGACCAAACGCCTGCTCCTGAGCTGATAGGAGATCCAGGCGATAATGTTTAATGAAGGTCGAGTAACTGGACCAAGTGGCAGCCCTACAAATTTGTTCCGGTGAGGCACCAGCCCTCTCAGCCCAAGACGTAGACAAGGCTCTAGTTGAGTGCGCAGTAACAAAAGGTGTAGGGACCTCCCTAATTTTGTAAGCTTCCAAGATGGCTTGCTTTATCCATCTAGCCAATGTGGCTTTAGATGCACTATTCCCCTTGTGAACTCCAGAAAAGAGGACAAACAAGGCATCAGTTTTCCTAAAGGTCTTCGTGACCTCAAGATAGACCAAGAGAATCCTTCTTACATCTAGAAAACTAAATTTTCTTTCTAAGTCGCCCTGTGGCGAACTACAAAAGGTTGGCAATACAATGTTCTGAGATCGGTGGAATGTACTTGCCACCTTGGGCAAAAAACCTGGATCGGTTCGTAACACAACTCGATCCTCAAAAATCGTGAGGAAGGGCTCCCTAACTGATAGGGCCTGCAACTCACTTACCCTACGAGCTGAGGTAACAGCTATAAGGAACACAGTTTTCAATGTAAGTAACTTAACTGACATACTTTCCAGAGGTTCAAACGGAAATTCTACCAGAGTTTGAAGTACTAGGGACAGATCCCACGTTGGACAACTTCTCACTACTACTGGTCTGGCCCTAGAGATAGATTTGAAAAATCTGGCTATAGTGGGATTTTCCAGGAGAGAAAACTGGAGGAACACACTAATAGCTGCCGCCTGTACCTTTGAGGTACTAACAGAAAGACCTTTGTCGACACCCTCTTGGAAAAATTCCAAAATAGACGGAATATCATGAGCTAATCTATCATTTTCAGATAACCATGAGTTAAACCTTTTCCAAACTTTGGAATATATGGCTCTAGTAACTGGCTTCCTGCAATTAACGAGAGTCCTGACTACTTTGTCAGAGAACCCTTGGGCGCTCAGTATCTTTTCTTCAGATACCAGGCAGTCAAGGAAACCACCTGAGGGTGTGATACTGGACCCTGCAATAATAGGTCTTCCCTTTTCGGAAGACTCCACGGAGGCTCTGAAACCAGAGACTGTAGCAGGGAAAACCATGGCCTCTTGGGCCAAAACGGGGCAATTAGAATCAGATCTGTCTCTTCCAGCCGAAACTTCCGGAGGACTTCTGGAATCAGCCTGATTGGCGGAAAGGCATAACAAAGGCCTGGAGGCCACGGGTTTGCCAGAGCATCGATCCCCAAGGCTTGGTCTGCCGGGTTCATGGAAAAGAATATCTCCGTCTTGCGGTTGTTTCGGTTTGCGAACAAATCCGCTACCAGATAACCCCATCTCTTGGTGAGGTCTGCAAAGACTTCAGGATGAAGGGACCAGTTGTCTCGGTCTATCCTGTGACGGCTGAGATAATCTGCCAGGCAATTGTTTTTCCCTTTCAGGTGTACAGCAGAAATGGAGGCTAGATTCCCCTCTGCCCATGAAAGGATCTCCTGGGCAATGGACTGAAGCCTCCGGCTTCTCGTGCCTCCCTGCTTGTTGATATACGCGACTGTCGCTATATTGTCTGACAGGATTTGGAGGTTGTGACCCCTGACCTCCATCTGAAAAGACTGGAGGGCTCTCTGGACTGCAAGCAGCTCTCTTTGATTGGATGAGGCCCTTGCCTCCTCTGGGGACCACTCTCCTTGTGCTACTGCATTGCTGAGGTGGGCCCCCCATCCCCAGGAACTCGCATCCGTGGTAATCCTTCGGGAAATGGGAAAGGACCATGGGAGACCTCCTGCTAGGTGCTGACCAGCTCTCCACCACCACAGGCTTCTTTTTATCCTGTCGGGAAGCCAGATCCTTGACTCCAGGGACCTTACGTCCCCGTCCCAGTTTCTTAAAAGAAACCTTTGTAAGGGACGCTGACGGAGTCTCGCCCATGGTACTGCGGGAAAACATGAGGTCATAAGACCCACTGCCCTCGACACCTGTCTCAGAGAGACCGACTGGTTGGTCTGCAATGTTGACATAGTCTGGAACACTTTGGTAATCTTCTCCTGAGGAAGAAAAACTCTTAGGTTCACGGAGCAAAAATCGTAACCCAGATAAGTTACTTTCTGGGCCGGAATCAAGGACGATTTTTCTTTGTTTATTAGCCAGCCTAGGGACTGTAAGAAGTCCTGTACAGCTTGGAGATCTTCCAACAGCCTTTGGTATGATTTTGCCACTATCAGGAGGTCGTCTAAGTAAGGGATAACCGTTATTGCCTTTAATCTTAGAGGAGCCAGCACTTCCCCCAACACCTTCGTAAAGATGCGTGGGGCTGAGGAAAGACCGAAGGGGAGGGCCTGAAATTGAAAATGTCGGGTCCCCATACCCGTCTTTACTGCCAATCTCAAAAACTTTTGGAAGGCTGGATGGATAGGGATGTGAAGATAAGCATCCCTTAAGTCCAACGTGGCCATAAAGCAGTTTGGGTATAGTAGGTTTTTGATTGTAAAAACGGAAATGCTTGTATCTGATGGACTTGTTTAAGGTCCGGAGATTCAGGATAAGTCGAAACTTTCCTGCCGGCTTTCTGACCACAAATACATGGGAATAGAATCCCTTGCCCCGCTCCGATCGAGGAACAGGAATCAGGACTTTTTGATCTAATAAGTCTCCGATCTGGAGACCCAGAGCCCTCGCTTTCTCCCGATCTTGTGGAGGAAATGTGACCAACAAACGTTCTGGTGGTTGGTGAACAAACTCCAGCCTGTACCCGTTGGTCACTAGGTCCAGGACGAAGGGGCTCAGAGTGACTGCTGCCCACTGTGGGATGAAGGCCCTCAATCTACCTCCCACCGGGGAACACAAGTCACTGCGGCTTGGCGGGCTGTTGAGGAGGGTTAAATAGCACTCCCCCTTTGCCTCTGCCTTTGTGCCCAGTCCAATGCTTTTTCGGCCTGCTGTCCTTTTCTCTAGGACTCTGTTGCCTGTTTTGGCCACGAAAAAATTTTCTGGCTGTCTGAACTCTCTTTTTCTCTGGAAACGCCATTTTCTAATCAGCCGTGCGTTCCAGTGCCTCCTGTAGACCTGGGCCAAATAAATGATCGCCAGTTAAAGGAAGGCCACAAAGGCGCAACTTGGAGGCCGAGTCCCCTGACCAGGTCTTAAGCCAAAGGCTTCTCCTGGCCGAGTTCACTAGAGCCGAAGTCCTGGCTGACATTCTTACCGACTCAGCGGAAGAATCTGCCAAAAACCCACTGCCTGAAATAGGAGAGGAAAAGACTTTAAAATTTGCTCTCTGGAGGTACCTGCTGACAGATGTGACTGAATCTGAGTCAACCAAACCTCCAGATTTCTGGCCACACAAGTGGAAGCCAAAGCTGGTTTCAGGTTTCCAACTGCTGAGTCCCAGGCTCTGTGGAGAAGGATATCCCCCCTCTTGTCCATCGGATCCTTAAGCGTACCCATATCATCAAACGCCAGGTCCGAGTTTTTTGAAACTTTTGAAAGAGGTGCGTCTAACTTGGGATTCTTATTCCATGGCTGCGCAGTGTCCTCATCAAAAGGAAACCTCCTTTTTAGGTTACTAGAGAAGAATGGTTTTCTCTCAGGATTATCCCATTCCAGTTTAATAGTATCAACCAAAGAACTATGAACTGGAAACACTCTTGATTTTCTCTTATGTAATCCTTTATACATAAGATCATGTTTGGATAATTGATCCTCTTCCTCTTTTAATTCAAGGGTAGTATAGATAGCCTTTAATAAGTCATCTACATCCTCAACAGATAACTTAAATCTTGAGCCTCGAGTGGATTCTCTATCTCTGGGCTCTGTATCTGACCCTGATTCTTCCAGAGAAGAACGGGTAGATCTGACCTCAGCCTCAGAGTCTTCACTCTCTGCCTGCTGCGGAGTGCTTACTGACGCCTTCAGTGAAGACGGACTCTCTGCTGGAGTCTGGAGCTTGTCAATAAGCGTTCTAAAGGAACTGAAGGTGGACGCAAGCTCATCCCTAACAGAAGTAAGCATCTTCTGGCAAGAGGCAACCGGGTCATCCTTTACTAGGTCTTCTATACAGGTGCGACAAACTGCTTTGCTCCATGAGGAGCTCAATTTGTTTGCGCAAACCGCACATTTCCTTTTAAGTGGCTGCGCTTGGGCCTTGTCCTGAGTCTTGGTCTGCAAGACAAAATAAATGACCCACAATGTAATTAAAGCCACACAATCACTCCGTAACACCACGTGCAGGAGGGAGGAAATGTGTCCCCTTACACCCACTACTACAGAGGGGGGAGGGGGAGGGAACACTCACAGGGATAGTAAGGTGGTGACAGAACACCCCAGGCTTACCTGTGAGGTGCTGGTGTTGGGAACTGCATCCGCTGCCTGTGCAGGTACTGCAGGAGGATCCATTCTGCCCCTCTTGGTCATCCACAGCCTGGCTGCTTAACACCAAGAAACACCAGCAGCCAGCGTTCTCTGTTCGCGCCGTTTAGGAAGACTGGAACCTCGTCTCCAGGGCCCGATGATGATGTCATATGCCCCGGAAGTAACCCTCTCCAGGCACTTCCTGTGGGCCAGCTTGGAGCGCAATAGCTCCGCCCCCTCGAACGCTGCGGCTTCCTCCATTCCTTGCTCATATCAGCCAGGCTGTCGGCAGGGAAGGACAACCGAAGCTCAGCTGAGCTAGAGTGCAATGCACTGCGCTAGGGGCACAACCTCACACCGGTCCTGGCCCTCTCCAGGCACTGAGGACAGAGAACAGCAACACAGCCAACCTCCCCAGCGGTGTGCTGCTTCTGGCAGAGGAAGAGGTAAGTGATATGCCCCAGAAAAAAGCCATACAAAGCCCCTGCTTATAAGGCCTATGGGAGCAGGTTCCATGAACATGTTACCCCCCGTCCGGAGGAAACACAAATAACTGACATGGGCCTGGAGGACCGCCTTTTTATCTGGTGGGGGTGACGTGTTTCCTGTCCTGGTAGGAGGAGCCCAAGGTCTCATGGGCTGTCCTGGAAGACGCTTGGAGAAAATCTCCCTTGATCTGGGGCTCCACACAAGATCTCACCCCGTGGGGTCAAAATGATCACAAGAACGGTGAGCAAAAATCCCAGAACCACACGGGGGGACCTAGTGAATGACCTGCAGAGAGCTGGGACCAACGTAACAAAGGCTACCATCAGTAACACACTACGCCGCCAGGGACTCAGATCCTGCAGTGCCAGACGTGTCCCCCTGCTTAAGCCAATACATGTCCGGGCCCATCTGAGGTTTGCTAGAGAGCATTTGGATGATCCAGAAGAGGATTGGGAGAATGTCATATGATCAGATGAAACCAAAGTAGAACTGTTTGGTAGAAACACAACTCATCGTGTTTGGAGGAGAGAGAATGCTGAGTTGCAACCAAAAAACACCATACCTACTGTGAAGCATGGAGGTGGCAACATCATGCTTTGGGGGCTGTTTCTCTGCAAAGGGAACAGAACGACTGATCCGTGTACATGAAAGAATGAATGGGACCATGTATCATGAGATTTTGAGTGCAAGGGAATTGAGGATGAAACATAGCTGGGTCTTTCAGCATGACAATGATCCCAAACACAAAGCCCGGGCAACGAAGGAGTGGCTTCGTAAGAAGCATTTCAAGGTCCTGGAGTGGCCTAGCCAGTCTCCAGATCTCAACCCCATAGAAAACCTTTGGAGGGAGTTGAAAGTCCGTGTTGCCCAGCGACAGCCCCAAAACATCACTGCTCTAGAGGAGATCTGCATGGAGGAATGGGCCAACATACCAGCAACAGTGTGTGACAACCTTGTGAAGACTTACAGAAAACATTTGACCTCTGTCATTGCCAACAAAGGAGATATAACAAAGTATTGAGATGAACTTTTCATATTCACCAAATACTTATTTTCCACCATAATTTGCAAATAAATTCTTTCAAAAATCAGACAATGTGATTGGATTTGTTTCCACATTTTGTCTCTCATAGTTGAGGTCTACCTATGATGACAATTACAGGCCTCTCTCATCTTTTTAAGTGGCAGAACTTGTACAATTGGTGGTGACTAAATACTTTTTTGCCCCACTGTATATGCAGCGCTAAAAATATAATGAAAGAAAAGTCCACTAACGCTGGAAGAAAAGTCAGTTTTCTTTTTCAGTGTAAATCGGACAAACTAAGGTGAATAAAGATATCCTCCACCAAACATCAACACACCGGGCCTCTTACCACAAGCGGTGGACCACTAGATTATAGGTGGTCAAACGGGCATAGTATATCCACCAGATGGTCACGTCTCCACCAAAGTAACAGGCACCTGGAGCTTGTATAGCCCTCGCGTATAGTAAATCTGCAGGTTCATACATTAAAGAAGAGAAAATGACTCCTCATGGTGCAGTATTATCAAGCTTATATGGATTTATTCCAATAAAAATGCCAAAGTACTCACATTTTGCATGTTAAAAACGAGCACGTCATAAGGTAAAAATGATCATATGTTTCCAACCAACAAGCAAGTGTATGGTCGTGACGTCAGATCCCAGGCTCCACCCTACGCGTTTCGCCCAACGAGGAACGTTCTCGGGGGCGTGACTATTCTCATATACGGAGGTGAGGGTTTCCGCCTCCTAAGATTGTAGACTCCCCCATCCCCCCGTCTGACTTTCACCACTGTGTCCATCAACTCTAACCACACAATAAAACAAATAGTAATCAGTGATAAGCTCACACTGGTTTATCATTCACACTTTTATTATATTAAGAAAATACCATAGGCTGTACAGATATCAATCCCCCGCCCCCCTGTACACCAACCAATAAAAAACAAGATGAGCGCTGGCTGTACTAATTACAGCCAATCAGTGAAAGGCAGGAGCAATCTCACATAAATGAATGTTTATATGCAAAGAAAACCCGTGAGGACAGAAATCTGAGAAAATATAATTAGTAACAAACTAGGTAGTGAGGATGAGGATAAGGATGACAGGTCACACCGCAACCAGCAATGGCAGCTCCTGCCCACTGCTTTATCCTATAGTGTTCCACCTATTATATTCTCCGCCCTGTGATGTCACCTGTCTCTGGGCAGATCTCTTCTCACGTCTGATCCCCCCCAGATATCTTTACACAACCATCACCTACATATAGAATTGCATGGAGGGGCTCAGTGAAGGTGGTGGTGAAGGTGTGGAGGGGTCGGATCAGGTCACACAGATCATAAAAGGAGATCTGTCCGGCCTCATAATCCAGATCTATCCTGACTTTTTTAATGGCGACACTGCGGTGTAATTGGGCCTTTTTCCTGTCATGTATCGTTAAATACTGATTATCCCACCCCCACCTCTCCAAACCCCAGGACTTGTTACCTCCAATCAGTGACTGACCTTCTCTCCGGTCTATACTGGGGTAACACATCCCGACTATCCAGTCACCCGACCCCCCGACATCCACTTCCCAGTAATGCTGCCCTGACGAGAAACTCTGAATGCTCATCACCTGAGGATTATTCTGAAATCTCTCTGGTGTTTCTGGGCGATTTTGACTATGATCCGACCAGGAGGCAGCTTTCCTGTCATCAGATATCTGAATCCTATTACCAGCTGTCTTCACATCCAGTAAAATATCCGCAAACAACGGCACCCCCGATGTTTGCTGTACAACCCCGATATTTGGTCCTTCAGCTTGGCGGTGTGAGTCTTGTACCATGAGGGTGGGTTGGGGTTGGGGCTTGAATGGTTGTTTGGTGGGGGTGGGTTGGGGCTTGAATGGATGCTTGGTGGGGGATGTTTGGGGCCTGAATGGTTGTATGGTGGGGGTGGGTTGGAGCTTGAATGGTTGTACCGTGGGGGTGGGTTGGGGTTGTGGCCTGAATGGTTGTATGGTGGAGGTGGGTTGGGGTTGTGGCCTGAATGATTGTATGGTGGAGGTGGGTTGGGGTTGTGGCCTGAATGGTTGTACCATGGGGGTGGGTTGGGGTTGTGGCCTGAATGGTTGTATGGTGGAGGTGGGTTGGGGTTGTGGCCTGAATGGTTGTACCGTGGGGGTGGGTTGGGGTTGTGGCCTGGATGATTCTGCATGGATGCGAACTTTGTTCTTGGTTTTAGAACGTGGAGAGACGAGCGTGCCTGTACATTTCTGTACATTTACCCCAGACATGATATCAGATAAACCTGTGTGTAATGTGTGTGAGATCCCCCCCACATCCAGATCCCCTCCATCATGGAGGAGTTGATCATGTCTCTCTCTGTCCTCATCATCTCCATCCTCAGTATCACACAAGTCACCTGTGTCTAAATCCTGTAGAACCATCACTGGGTCCATCATGTTGCAGAGCTTCTTAAGGTGACGCACCTTCCTGGACAGCTTGCCCTTCTTTTTTTCCAGCTTTTGGATCACATCAAGCAATGGGAGCGAGACCTGCTCTGCCTGCTCGGAGATCTTCCCCAGGACTCCCCTCTGCAGGTCCTTCAGCTTCTTCCTGAGGTCTCTGAACAGGGCAATGACCCTCTTTCTTTCCCCGGCTGCTTTGCCTTGTACTTTCCTCCTGTGTTCCTGCAGACTCTGGACTCTTTTCTCCGTCTTCTCTCTCTCGGTCATCAGTTTCTGCAGAACATTCCTCAGTTTCTTCTTCTTCTTCTCAGAGGCCTCATCCAGAGTCTCCACCTGGTGTCCCCGATGTTCTCCAACCACACTGCAGGACACACAGATACAGGTGGAGTCCTCAGTGCAGTAATATCTCAGTAGCTCCTTATGGACGGAGCATTTCCTGTTCTCCAGGGAAGTGGTGGGGTCACATAAGACGTGTTCTGGTGTCTTGCTGTGGACTCTCAGGTGATCGTCACACAGAGAAGCTTCGCACATCAGACAGGATTTCACAGCAGGTACGGGAGTGTCAATACAGTAAGTACAGAAAATCTCGGTCTTCTCCTGATCGGGCTGAGATGCCTGTACGGTCTCCACTATATTACGCATTTCTATGCTCTTCTGCAGTGAAGGCCACTTCTGGAACTCTTCTCTGCATTCAGGACAGGCATAACCTCCAGGCCCCTCCTGTGTAACCAGCACACGGCCAATACAGTCCCGGCAGAAGTTGTGTCCACATTTCAGCATCACGGGATCCGTATAAATGTTCAGACAGACGGAACATTCCAGATCCTTCCTCGGATCGGCAGATGCCATCTCTGAAAGCAGAAGAGAGAAATTCGGAACGTTAGACTCTCCAACACCCTGCAACCAGAATGTCCAGTTCTGTACAAGAGACTGAGACTTATATTCATAAAAGAATTCTTATACGGAGGTTTTAAACGAACCCCTGATATACACGCAATTACTTCTAGCAACCCTCTGCCATAAAAATCATTCCTTGATAAATACCTTTTCAGGAATCCTCCAGGACGGTCACATGGTAATACAACTACAAAGAGGGAAGAATCTTCTCAGCAGCTCCCATCCCTCAGAACTGAAGAAGAACCGAATGCCCCGTGCAGCAGTATTAGACGTAACATATTGGTGGGAGACATCATCCTGGAGGATTGTGGGAAAGTTATCAGATATTGGCTTGTTTTCGCAAGTCATCCTCCAGGACGGTCACATGATAATACAACTACAAAGAGGGAAAAATCTTCTCAGCAGCTCCCATCCCTCAGAACTGAAGAAGAAGAACCGAATGCCCCATGCAGCAGTATTAGACGTAACATATTGGTGGGAGACATCATCCTGGAGGATTGTGGGAAAGTTATCAGATATTGGCTTGTTTTCGCAAGTCATCCTCCAGGACGGTCACATGATAATACAACTACAAAGAGGGAAAAATCTTCTCAGCAGCTCCCATCCCTCAGAACTGAAGAAGAAGAACCGAATGCCCCGTGCAGCAGTATTAGACGTAACATATTGGTGGGAGACATCATCCTGGAGGATTGTGGGAAAGTTATCAGATATTGGCATGTTTTCGCAAGTCATCCTCCAGGACGGTCACATGATAATACAACTACAAAGACGGTAGAATCTTCTCAGCAGCTCCCATCCCTCAGAACTGAAGAAGAAGAACCGAATGCCCCGTGCAGCAGTATTAGACGTAACATATTGGTGGGAGACATCATCCTGGAGGATTGTGGGAAAGTTATCAGATATTGGCATGTTTTCGCAAGTCATCCTCCAGGACGGTCACATGAAAATACAACTACAAAGAGGGAAGAATCTTCTCAGCAGCTCCCATCCCTCAGAACTGAAGAAGAAGAACCGAATGCCCCGTGCAGCAGTATTAGACGTAACATATTGGTGGGAGACATCATCCTGGAGGATTGTGGGAAAGTTCCCAGATATTGGCTTGTTTCCCCAAGTCATCCTCCAGGACGGTCACATGATAATACAACTACAAAGAGGGTAGAGTCTTCTCAGCAGCTCCCATCCCTCAGAACTGAAGAAGAAGAACCGAATGCCCCGTGCAGCAGTATTAGACGTAACATATTGGTGGGAGACATCATCCTGGAGGATTGTGGGAAAGTTCCCAGATATTGGCTTGTTTCCCCAAGTCATCCTCCAGGACGGTCACGTGAGAGATGAAGATGAGTACCTGAAGAGGGGACGCTGCTTAAAAGCATTTATCATCCAAAAGGACAAATCTTCGAAGGATGGAAGATCAATTCTGTAACGCTTAACTACTTCAATGCCGGGCACTTTCACCCCCTTCCTGCCCAGGCCACCCATGTCTAGTTGTCTTTTCTTAGTTGGGTAATCCAAGAAGAATGAAGAAAGCTGTAGGACCTCCTAAAGTGGTCACTTCTTTATATTGCAAAGTACATCTTCGTACATTCAGTAAAGGGAAGTCTCCTTTCTTTTTGTTGAGTGGGGCCATCTTGGTCCTCCTCGGCCTAACATACAGGGAAACCTTCCCAGAGGACACCATACTGCAGGAAGAAACCCCCCAGGGGTACTGATGACCACCAGCGCCACCTACTGCATCAGTCAAGCGGCACGGTCCAGCACGCCTTCAGAAAGGCACATGGACACCAGGACCTAGTCACCTGAAGGGCGACCCGACAACTACAAGTATCAGAGCCAGGGAGAAGAAAACAAGCATGATGAAGTTTGCTCCTGGATGGTTGGAAACACAAACCTGAGGATGGAGGGGGGGGGAGGGGGCCGTAATCTTTCTGGTTCCCTCGTGAAGGTGGAGCCAATCATCTCTCTCTAGTAGCTTCACTAAAAGATGGTTTGGGGGAAGGTGGAAGGTGGAGGACACCTGAAGAACGTAGGAACATTGGTCTTCAGGATGATCCTTTACAAAGAGAAGGTTAGGAAAGGCCATTTGTCTGAAATCGGGTTGTAGCTCACCGAGCCTCGTGGCACTGAGAATGGTTACCAGTTAGGCCAATTCAAAAGTCAGGAATTTGAATGATGTCCCCTCCCCCACCCCCACCCCCCAAGTGGCTCAAACCAATGAGCAGTAGTAAGGTCGGGTCCCAAGGGAGAAAAGGACGGGCCTTCACAAGGACTTATCTGAGGAGACGTTAAGGTTTGGTCCAGGTAGAAAGGTAATGCTACAGTATGTGCCTTCAAAGTATTCATAGAAAGTCCTTTATCACAGGGGTTCCACTCTTCCCACGGACACCAATGATGGGGCACCATTCCTCCCACAGACACCAATGAAGGGGCACTATTCTTCCCACAGACACCAATGAAGGGGCACTATTCCTCCCGCAGACACCAATGATGGGGCACCATTCCTCCCACAGACACCAATGAAGGGGCACTATTCTTCCCACAGACACCAATGATGGGGCACCATTCCTCCCGCAGACACCAATGATGGGGCACCATTCCTCCCACAGACACCAATGAAGGGGCACTATTCTTCCCACAGACACCAATGATGGGGCACCACTCTTCCCACAGACACCAATGAAGGGGCACTATTCTTCCCACAGACACCAATGATGGGGCACCATTCCTCCCGCAGACACCAATGATGGGGCACCATTCCTCCCACAGACACCAATGATGGGGCACCATTCTTCCCACAGACACCAATGATGGGGCACTATTCCTCCCACTGATACCAATGATGGGGCACCATTCTTCCCACAGACACCAATGATGGGGCACTATTCCTCCCACTGATACCAATGATGGGGCACCATTCTTCCCACTGACACCAATGATGGGGCACCATTCCTCCCGCAGACACCAATGATGGGGCACCATTCCTCCCACAGACACCAATGATGGGGCACTATTCTTCCCACAGACACCAATGATGGGGCACTATTCCTCCCACTGATACCAATGATGGGGCACCATTCTTCCCACAGACACCAATGATGGGGCACTATTCCTCCCACTGATACCAATGATGGGGCACTATTTCTCCCACTGATACCAATGATGGGGCACCATTCCTCCCACAGACACCAATGATGGGGCACTATTCTTCCCACAGACACCAATGATGGGGCACTATTCCTCCCACTGATACCAATGATGGGGCACCATTCTTCCCACAGACACCAATGATGGGGCACTATTCCTCCCACTGATACCAATGATGGGGCACCATTCTTCCCACAGACACCAATGATGGGGCACTATTCCTCCCACTGACACCAATGATGGGGGCACTATTCCTCCCACTGATACCAATGATGGGGCACTATTTCTCCCACTGATACCAATGATGGGGCACTATTTCTCCCACTGATACCAATGATGGGGCACTATTCCTCCCACTGATATCAATGATGGGACACTATTCCTCCCACTGATACCAATGATGGGGCACTATTCCTCCCACTGATACCAATGATGGGACACTATTCCTCCCACTGATATCAATGATGGGGCACTATTCCTCCCACTGATACCAATGATGGGACACTATTCCTCCCACTGATATCAATGATGGGGCACTATTCCTCCCACTGATACCAATGATGGGGCACTATTCCTCCCACTGATACCAATGATGGGACACTATTCCTCCCACTGATATCAATGATGGGGCACTATTCCTCCCACTGATACCAATGATGGGACACTATTCCTCCCACTGATATCAATGATGGGGCACTATTCCTCCCACTGATATCAATGATGGGACACTATTCCTCCCACTGATACCAATGATGGGGCACTATTCCTCCCACTGATACCAATGATGGGACACTATTCCTCCCACTGATATCAATGATGGGGCACTATTCCTCCCACTGATACCAATGATGGGACACTATTCCTCCCACTGATATCAATGATGGGGCACTATTCCTCCCACTGATACCAATGATGGGACACTATTCCTCCCACTGATATCAATGATGGGACACTATTCCTCCCACTGATACCAATGATGGGGCACTATTCCTCCCACTGATACCAATGATGGGACACTATTCCTCCCACTGATATCAATGATGGGGCACTATTCCTCCCACAGACACCAATGATGGGGCACTATTCCTCCCACTGACACCAATGATGGGGCACTATTCCTCCCACTGACACCAATCCAGGCAATCAGAGATGGACTTGGTCTTTTTTCTGTCATCACTTTTTTCTAATGACAGCTCCATGTGGTGTTTTCATGTACGGGGGCAGAAATGTCACATATTGCAGCTTAATGATCATTAGATGTGACGGCCGCATTCCTTTTCTTTTTCTTTTAAGGCTTTTCCCCCCCTCTGGTTTCATCTGATGATCTGACCAATAACACCCCTCCTGTACTAGAGCGCCCCTCCCCCTCCGCTCCCCCCTCCCACTCTGGAGGTAGGGTTATTATTATTATACAGGATTTATATAACATTATTATTATTATACAGGATTTATATATTATTATTATACAGGATTTATATATTATTATTATTATTATTATTATACAGGATTTATATATTATTATTATTATTATTATTATACAGGATTTATATATTATTATTATTATTATTATTATACAGGATTTATATATTATTATACGAGGTTTATATATTATTATTATTATACAGGGTTTATATATTATTATACGAGGTTTATATATTATTATTATTATACAGGGTTTATATATTATTATACGAGGTTTATATATTATTATTATTATACAGGATTTATATATTATTATTATTATTATTATATGGGGTTTATATATTATTATTATTATTATTATATGGGATTTATATATTATTATTATCCTCTGTACACGATGATTACGGACAGATCGGTCACACAATCCACCAATAATTGGAGGGGATCTCACACTTTATAATCAGTTTTCTTGGGATCAATAAATAAAAGGTGAAGATTATCAGATAAATATTGGAATATATGGGAAGATTTCTCCTCCATATTGATTACCCACCACAGACTCCTCCACCTTCCCATGTGCTCCTCAATATGGAGTCTGACCTCCCACAATCCCTCTGTGACCTCCCACAATCCCTCTGTGACCTCCCACAATCCCTCTGTGACCTCCCACAATCCCTCTGTGACCTCACAGTGAGGCATGATGGGAGGACGGGAGCCCAACATGGGACAAAACACACCGGAGAGGAATGTGCAGACTGTCCACCAGGGGGAGCTCCACCCCCACCCAGAACCACCGTCCCTTACCATTCTCCCAACACTTCCTTATATATCCTCATATACTGGAGGCCGAGGACATCGTTATATATCCTCATATACTGGAGGCCGAGGACATCGTTATATATCCTCATATACTGGAGGCCGAGGACATCGTTATATATTTATATACTGGAGGCCGAGGACATCCTTATATATTTATATACTGGAGGCCGGGGACATCATTATATATTTATATACTGGAGGCCGGGACATCGTTATATATTTATATACTGGAGGCCGAGGACATCATTATATATTTATACACTGGAGGCCGGGGACATCATTATATATTTATATACTGGAGGCCGGGGACATCCTTATATATTTATATACTGGAGGCCGGGGACATCGTTATATAATATATTTATATACTGGAGGCCGGGGACATCGTTATATAATATATTTATATACTGGAGGCCGGGGACATCATTATATATTTATATACTGGAGGCCGGGGACATCCTTATATATTTATATACTGGAGGCCGAGGACATCGTTATATATTTATATACTGGAGGCCGGGGACATCGTTATATATTTATATACTGGAGGCCGAGGACATCCTTATATATTTATATACTGGAGGCCGGGGACATCGTTATATAATATATTTATATACTGGAGGCCGAGGACATCGTTATATATTTATATACTGGAGGCCGGGACATCGTTATATATTTATATACTGGAGGCCGAGGACATCGTTATATATTTATATACTGGAGGCCGAGGACATCGTTATATATTTATATACTGGACGCCGAGGACATCGTTATATATTTATATACTGGAGGCCGAGGACATCGTTATATATTTATATACTGGAGGCCGGGGACATCGTTATATATTTATATACTGGAGGCCGAGGACATCGTTATATATTTATATACTGGAGGCCGGGGACATCGTTATATATTTATATACTGGAGGCCGGGGACATCGTTATATATTTATATACTGGAGGCCGAGGACATCGTTATATATTTATATACTGGAGGCCGAGGACATCGTTATATATTTATATACTGGAGGCCGGGGACATCGTTATATATTTATATACTGGAGGCCGAGGACATCCTTATATATTTATATACTGGAGGCCGGGGACATCGTTATATAATATATTTATATACTGGAGGCCGAGGACATCGTTATATATTTATATACTGGAGGCCGAGGACATCCTTATATATTTATATACTGGAGGCCGAGGACATCGTTATATATTTATATACTGGAGGCCGGGGACATCGTTATATATTTATATACTGGAGGCCGGGGACATCGTTATATATTTATATACTGGAGGCCGAGGACATCGTTATATATTTATATACTGGAGGCCGGGGACATCGTTATATATTTATATACTGGAGGCCGAGGACATCGTTATATATTTATATACTGGAGGCCGGGGACATCGTTATATATTTATATACTGGAGGCCGAGGACATCGTTATATATTTATATACTGGAGGCCGGGGACATCGTTATATATTTATATACTGGAGGCCGGGGACATCGTTATATATTTATATACTGGAGGCCGGGGACATCCTTATATATTTATATACTGGAGGCCGGGACATCCTTATATATTTATATACTGGAGGCCGAGGACATCCTTATATATTTATATACTGGAGGCCGGGGACATCGTTATATATTTATATACTGGAGGCCGAGGACATCGTTATATATTTATACACTGGAGGCCGGGACATCGTTATATATTTATATACTGGAGGCCGGGACATCGTTATATATTTATATACTGGAGGCCGAGGACATCGTTATATATTTATATACTGGAGGCCGGGGACATCGTTATATATTTATATACTGGAGGCCGGGGACATCGTTATATATTTATATACTGGAGGCCGAGGACATCCTTATATATTTATATACTGGAGGCCGGGGACATCGTTATATATTTATATACTGGAGGCCGGGGACATCCTTATATATTTATATACTGGAGGCCGGGGACATCGTTATATATTTATATACTGGAGGCCGGGGACATCGTTATATATTTATATACTGGAGGCCGAGGACATCGTTATATATTTATATACTGGAGGCCGAGGACATCGTTATATATTTATATACTGGAGGCCGGGGACATCGTTATATATTTATATACTGGAGGCCGAGGACATCCTTATATATTTATATACTGGAGGCCGGGGACATCGTTATATATTTATATACTGGAGGCCGAGGACATCGTTATATATTTATATACTGGAGGCCGGGGACATCGTTATATATTTATATACTGGAGGCCGGGGACATCGTTATATATTTATATACTGGAGGCCGAGGACATCCTTATATATTTATACACTGGAGGCCGGGGACATCCTTATATATTTATACACTGGAGGCCGGGGACATCCTTATATATTTATATACTGGAGGCCGAGGACATCGTTATATATTTATACACTGGAGGCCGAGGACATCATTATATATTTATATACTGGAGGCCGGGGACATCATTATATATTTATATACTGGAGGCCGGGGACATCGTTATATATTTATATACTGGAGGCCGAGGACATTCTTATATATTTATATACTGGAGGCCGGGGACATCGTTATATATTTATATACTGGAGGCCGAGGACATCGTTATATATTTATATACTGGAGGCCGAGGACATCGTTATATATTTATATACTGGAGGCCGGGGACATCGTTATATATTTATATACTGGAGGCCGAGGACATCGTTATATATTTATATACTGGAGGCCGAGGACATCGTTATATATTTATATACTGGAGGCCGGGACATCGTTATATATTTATATACTGGAGGCCGAGGACATCCTTATATATTTATATACTGGAGGCCGGGACATCGTTATATATTTATATACTGGAGGCCGAGACATCGTTATATATTTATATACTGGAGGCCGGGGACATCGTTATATAATATATTTATATACTGGAGGCCGAGGACATCCTTATATATTTATATACTGGAGGCCGAGGACATCCTTATATATTTATATACTGGAGGCCGGGGACATCGTTATATATTTATATACTGGAGGCCGGGGACATCGTTATATATTTATATACTGGAGGCCGGGGACATCGTTATATATTTATATACTGGAGGCCGGGACATCGTTATATATTTATATACTGGAGGCCGGGGACATCGGTATATAATATATTTATATACTGGAGGCCGGGACATCGTTATATATTTATATACTGGAGGCCGGGACATCGTTATATATTTATATACTGGAGGCCGAGACATCGTTATATATTTATATACTGGAGGCCGGGACATCGTTATATATTTATATACTGGAGGCCGGGACATCCTTATATATTTATATACTGGAGGCCGGGACATCCTTATATATTTATATACTGGAGGCCGAGGACATCGTTATATATTTATATACTGGAGGCCGAGGACATCGTTATATATTTATATACTGGAGGCCGGGGACATCGTTATATATTTATATACTGGAGGCCGGGGACATCCTTATATATTTATATACTGGAGGCCGGGGACATCGTTATATATTTATATACTGGAGGCCGAGGACATCGTTATATATTTATATACTGGAGGTCGGGGACATCCTTATATATCCTCATATACTGGAGGCCGGGGACATCCTTATATATTTATATACTGGAGGCCGGGGACATCCTTATATATTTATATACTGGAGGCCGGGGACATCGTTATATATTTATATACTGGAGGCCGGGACATCGTTATATATTTATATACTGGAGGCCGAGGACATCGTTATATATTTATATACTGGAGGCCGAGGACATCGTTATATATTTATATACTGGAGGCCGAGGACATCATTATATATTTATATACTGGAGGCCGAGGACATCGTTATATAATATATTTATATACTGGAGGCCGAGGACATCGTTATATATTTATATACTGGAGGCCGAGGACATCGTTATATATTTATATACTGGAGGCCGAGACATCCTTATATATTTATATACTGGAGGCCGGGGACATCGTTATATATTTATATACTGGAGGCCGAGGACATCGTTATATATTTATATACTGGAGGCCGGGGACATCGTTATATATTTATATACTGGAGGCCGGGGACATCCTTATATATTTATATACTGGAGGCCGGGACATCCTTATATATTTATATACTGGAGGCCGGGGACATCATTATATATTTATATACTGGAGGCCGGGGACATCATTATATATTTATATACTGGAGGCCGAGGACATCGTTATATATTTATATACTGGAGGCTGGGGACATCGTTATATATTTATATACTGGAGGCCGAGGACATCGTTATATATTTATATACTGGAGGCCGAGGACATCGTTATATATTTATATACTGGAGGCCGGGGACATCATTATATATTTATATACTGGAGGCCGAGGACATCGTTATATATTTATATACTGGAGGCCGAGGACATCCTTATATATTTATATACTGGAGGCCGGGGACATCCTTATATATTTATATACTGGAGGCCGGGGACATCCTTATATATTTATATACTGGAGGCCGGGGACATCCTTATATATTTATATACTGGAGGCCGGGGACATCCTTATATATTTATATACTGGAGGCCGAGGACATCCTTATATATTTATATACTGGAGGCCGGGGACATCCTTATATATTTATATACTGGAGGCCGAGGACATCGTTATATATTTATATACTGGAGGCCGAGGACATCCTTATATATTTATATACTGGAGGCCGGGGACATCCTTATATATTTATATACTGGAGGCCGAGGACATCCTTATATATTTATATACTGGAGGCCGGGGACATCGTTATATATTTATATACTGGAGGCCGGGGACATCGTTATATATTTATATACTGGAGGTCGGGGACATCGTTATATATTTATATACTGGAGGCCGAGGACATCGTTATATATTTATATACTGGAGGCCGAGGACATCGTTATATATTTATATACTGGAGGCCGAGGACATCGTTATATATTTATATACTGGAGGCCGGGGACATCCTTATATATTTATATACTGGAGGCCGAGGACATCGTTATATATTTATATACTGGAGGCCGAGGACATCCTTATATATTTATATACTGGAGGCCGAGGACATCGTTATATATTTATATACTGGAGGCCGAGGACATCCTTATATATTTATATACTGGAGGCCGAGGACATCGTTATATATTTATACACTGGAGGCCGGGGACATCCTTATATATTTATATACTGGAGGCCGAGACATCCTTATATATTTATATACTGGAGGCCGGGGACATCCTTATATATTTATATACTGGAGGCTGGGGACATCCTTATATATTTATATACTGGAGGCCGAGGACATCGTTATATATTTATATACTGGAGGCCGGGGACATCGTTATATATTTATATACTGGAGGCCGAGGACATCCTTATATATTTATATACTGGAGGCCGGGGACATCGTTATATAATATATTTATATACTGGAGGCCGGGGACATTGTTATATATTTATACACTGGAGGCCGAGGACATCCTTATATATTTATATACTGGAGGCCGGGGACATCGTTATATATTTATACACTGGAGGCCGAGGACATCCTTATATATTTATATACTGGAGGCCGGGGACATCGTTATATATTTATATACTGGAGGCCGAGGACATCCTTATATATTTATATACTGGAGGCCGGGGACATCGTTATATATTTATATACTGGAGGCCGGGGACATCGTTATATATTTATATACTGGAGGCCGGGGACATCGTTATATAGTTATATACTGGAGGCCGGGGACATCGTTATATATTTATATACTGGAGGCCGAGGACATCGTTATATATTTATATACTGGAGGCCGGGGACATTGTTATATATTTATACACTGGAGGCCGGGGACATCGTAATATATTTATACACTGGAGGCCGAGGACATCGTTATATATTTATATACTGGAGGCCGGGGACATCGTTATATATTTATATACTGGAGGCCGGGGACATCGTTATATAATATATTTATATACTGGAGGCCGGGGACATCGTTATATATTTATATACTGGAGGCCGGGGACATTGTTATATATTTATATACTGGAGGCCGGGGACATCGTTATATATTTATATACTGGAGGCCGAGGACATCGTTATATATTTATATACTGGAGGCCGGGGACATCCTTATATATTTATATACTGGAGGCCGGGGACATCGTTATATATTTATACACTGGAGGCCGGGGACATCGTAATATATTTATACACTGGAGGCCGGGGACATCGTTATATATTTATATACTGGAGGCCGGGGACATTGTTATATATTTATATACTGGAGGCCGGGGACATCGTTATATATTTATATACTGGAGGCCGAGGACATCGTTATATATTTATATACTGGAGGCCGGGGACATCCTTATATATTTATATACTGGAGGCCGGGGACATCGTTATATATTTATACACTGGAGGCCGGGGACATCGTAATATATTTATACACTGGAGGCCGGGGACATCGTTATATATTTATATACTGGAGGTCGGGGACATCGTTATATATTTATATACTGGAGGCCGGGGACATCGTTATATAATATGATCGTCAGCTCCATCTAGTGGCCACTAGACATATTTTCCAGAAATCTCAATCTGGTATAATTACTGTATTATGGCCACTAGATGGAGCTGCTGATTAAAGGATAAATACGGCTAGGACTGGTGAGAGGGCGAACGCTTGTGACATTCCTCCAACAAATACATAGACTCCGTAGCGGTGGGAAGGCGGCACATCCGGTGAGTATCCCTTGAGGTTTGCCGTTATGGTGATCAATCCCAGGAATTGGGTGAAGACATTGGAAAGGCACATCTTGTACAGGGCTCTCTATTTCCAATGTTTTGGGAGATGATGGACTCTTCCGGAATGGACTCTATTTCATGACATGCTCATGATTGTTACAATGTATCGTTGGTGATCATTGCTGTCTGATGGTTTAGATACAATTTTACATTTTTGGGGCCTATTTATAAAATATTCGTTGGACGAATGTCACGAGCAATTTGCCTAGCTATCACCAATTCTGTTATGGGGGATGGAGGAGATCAGTTATGGGGGATGGAGGAGATCAGTTATGGGGGATGGAGGAGATCAGTTATGGGGGATGGAGGAGCTCAGTTATGGGGGATGGAGGAGCTCAGTTATGGGGGATGGAGGAGGTCAGTTATGGGGGATGGAGGAGGTCAGTTATGGGAGATGGAGGAGCTCAGTTATGGGGGATGGAGGAGATCAGTTATGGGGGATGGAGGAGCTCAGTTATGGGGGGTGGAGGAGATCAGTTATGGGGGATGGAGGAGATCAGTTATGGGGGATGGAGGAGCTCAGTTATGGGGGATGGAGGAGATCAGTTATGGGGGATGGAGGAGCTCAGTTATGGGGGAGAGAGGAGATCAGTTATGGGGGATGGAGGAGCTCAGTTATGGGGGAGAGAGGAGATCAGTTATGGGGGATGGAGGAGATCAGTTATGGGGGATGGAGGAGATCAGTTATGGGGGATGGAGGAGATCAGTTATGGGGGGTGGAGGAGATCAGTTATGGGGGGTGGAGGAGCTCAGTTATGGAGGGTGGAGGAGATCAGTTATGGGGGATGGAGGAGATCAGTTATGGGGGATGGAGGAGATCAGTTATGGGGGATGGAGGAGATCAGTTATGGGGGATGGAGGAGATCAGTTATGGGGGATGGAGGAGATCAGTTATGGGGGATGGAGGAGCTCAGTTATGGGGGATGGAGGAGCTCAGTTATGGGAGATGGAGGAGATCAGTTATAGGGGATGGAGGAGCTCAGTTATGGGGGATGGAGGAGATCAGTTATGGGGGATGGAGGAGATCAGTTATGGGGGATGGAGGAGATCAGTTATGGGGGATGGAGGAGATCAGTTATGGGGGATGGAGGAGATCAGTTATGGGGGATGGAGGAGATCAGTTATGGGGGATGGAGGACCTGTTATGGGGGATGGAGGACCTGTTATGGGGGATGGAGGAGCTCAGTTATGGGGGATGGAGGAGCTCAGTTATGGGGGATGGAGGAGATCAGTTATGGGGGATGGAGGAGCTCAGTTATGGGGGATGGAGGAGCTCAGTTATGGGAGATGGAGGAGATCAGTTATAGGGGATGGAGGAGCTCAGTTATGGGGGATGGAGGAGATCAGTTATGGGGGATGGAGGAGATCAGTTATGGGGGATGGAGGAGGTCAGTTATGGGGGATGGAGGAGCTCAGTTATGGGGGATGGAGGAGCTCAGTTATGGGGGATGGAGGAGCTCAGTTATGGGGGGTGGAGGAGATCAGTTATGGGGGATGGAGGAGCTCAGTTATGGGGGATGGAGGAGCTCAGCTATGGGGGATGGAGGAGCTCAGTTATGGGAGATGGAGGAGATCAGTTATAGGGGATGGAGGAGCTCAGTTATGGGGGATGGAGGAGCTCAGTTATGGAGGATGGAGGAGTTCAGTTATGGGGGATGGAGGAGATCAGTTATGGGGGATGGAGGAGCTCAGTTATGGAGGATGGAGGAGTTCAGTTATGGGGGATGGAGGAGATCAGTTATGGGGGATGGAGGAGATCAGTTATGGGGGTGGAGGAGGTCAGTTATGGGGGATGGAGGAGATCAGTTATGGGGGATGGAGGAGATCAGTTATGGGGGATGGAGGAGCTCAGTTATGGGGGATGGAGGAGCTCAGTTATGGGGGATGGAGGAGATCAGTTATGGGGGATGGAGGAGCTCAGTTATGGGGGATGGAGGAGCTCAGTTATGGGAGATGGAGGAGATCAGTTATAGGGGATGGAGGAGCTCAGTTATGGGGGATGGAGGAGATCAGTTATGGGGGATGGAGGAGGTCAGTTATGGGGGGTGGAGGAGATCAGTTATAGGAGATGGAGGAGATCAGTTATAGGGGATGGAGGAGCTCAGCTATGGGGGATGGAGGAGCTCAGTTATGGGAGATGGAGGAGATCAGTTATAGGGGATGGAGGAGCTCAGTTATGGGGGATGGAGGAGCTCAGTTATGGAGGATGGAGGAGTTCAGTTTTGGGGGATGGAGGAGATCAGTTATGGGGGATGGAGGAGCTCAGTTATGGGGGATGGAGGAGCTCAGTTATGGGGGATGGAGGAGATCAGTTATGGAGGATGGAAGAGCTCAGTTATAAGGGATGGAGGAGATCAGTTATGGGGGATGGAGGAGGTCAGTTATGGGGGGTGGAGGAGATCAGTTATGGGGGATGGAGGAGATCAGTTATGGGGGATGGAGGAGATCAGTTATGGGGGATGGAGGAGATCAGTTATGGGGGATGGAGGAGATCAGTTATGGTGAATGGAGGAGATCAGTTATGGGGGATGGAGGAGATCAGTTATGGGGGAGGGAGGAGATCAGTTATGGGGGATGGAGGAGATCAGTTATGAGGGATGGAGGAGATCAGTTATGGGGGATGGAGGAGCTCAGTTATGGGGGATGGAGGAGGTCAGTTATGGGGGATGGAGGAGGTCAGTTATGGGGGTTGGAGGAGCTCAGTTATGGGGGATGGAGGAGATCAGTTATGGGGGATGGAGATCAGTTATGGGGGATGGAGGAGATCAGTTATGGGGGGTGGAGGAGGTCAGTTATGGGGATGGAGGAGATCAGTTATGGGGGGTGGAGGAGATCAGTTATGGAGGATGGAGGAGATCAGTTATGGGGGATGGAGGAGATCAGTTATGGGGGATGGAGGACCTCAGTTATGGGGGATGGAGGAGATCAGTTATAGGGGATGGAGGAGATCAGTTATGGGGGATGGAGGAGCTCAGTTATGGGGGATGGAGGAGGTCAGTTATGGGGGATGGAGGAGGTCAGTTATGAGAGATGGAGGAGGTCAGTTATGGGGGATGGAGGAGCTCAGTTATGGGGGATGGAGGAGCTCAGTTATGGGGGATGGGGGAGGTCAGTTATGGGGGATGGAGGAGGTCAGTTATGGGAGATGGAGGAGATCAGTTATGGGGGATGGAGGAGCTCAGTTATGGGGGGTGGAGGATCTCAGTTATGGGAGATGGAGGAGCTCAGTTATGGGGGATGGAGGAGATCAGTTATGGGGGATGGAGGAGATCAGTTATGGGAGATGGAGGAGCTCAGTTATGGGAGATGGAGGAGATCAGTTATGGGGGGTGGAGGAGCTCAGTTATGGGGGATGGAGGAGATCAGTTATGGGGGATGGAGGAGATCAGTTATGGAGGGTGGAGGAGATCAGTTATGGGGGATGGAGGAGATCAGTTATGGGGGATGGAGGAGCTCAGTTATGGGGGATGGAGGAGATCAGTTATGGGGGATGGAGGAGATCAGTTATAGGGGATGGAGGAGCTCAGTTATGGGGGATGGAGGAGATCAGTTATGGGGGATGGAGGAGATCAGTTATGGGGGATGGAGGAGATCAGTTATGGGGGATGGAGGAGCTCAGTTATGTTGGATGGAGGAGCTCAGTTATGTTGGATGGAGGAGATCAGTTATGGGGGATGGAGGAGCTCAGTTATGTTGGATGGAGGAGATCAGTTATGGGGGATGGAGGAGCTCAGTTATGGAGATGGAGGAGCTCAGTTATGGGGGATGGAGGAGCTCAGTTATGGGGGATGGAGGAGCTCAGTTATGGGGGATGGAGGAGCTCAGTTATGGAGATGGAGGAGCTCAGTTATGGAGATGGAGGAGCTCAGTTATGGAGATGGAGGAGCTCAGTTATGGGGGATGGAGGAGCTCAGTTATGGGGGATGGAGGAGCTCAGTTATGGGGGATGGAGGAGATCAGTTATGGGGGATGGAGGAGCTCAGTTATGGGGGGTGGAGGATCTCAGTTATGGGAGATGGAGGAGCTCAGTTATGGGGGATGGAGGAGATCAGTTATGGGGGGTGGAGGAGCTCAGTTATGGGGGATGGAGGAGATCAGTTATGGGGGATGGAGGAGATCAGTTATAGGGGATGGAGGAGCTCAGTTATGGGGAATGGGGGAGCTCAGTTATGGGGGATGGAGGAGCTCAGTTATGGGGGATGGAGGAGATCAGTTATGGGGGATGGAGGAGCTCAGTTATGGGGGATGGAGGAGATCAGTTATGGGGGGTGGAGGAGCTCAGTTATGGGGGATGGAGGAGCTCAGTTATGGGGGATGGAGGAGATCAGTTATGGGGGATGGAGGAGCTCAGTTATGGGGGATGCAGGAGATCAGTTATGGGGGATGGAGGAGGTCAGTTATGGGAGATGGAGGAGCTCAGTTATGGGAGATGGAGGAGCTCAGTTATGGGAAATGGAGGAGCTCAGTTATGGGGGATGGAGGAGCTCAGTTATGGGGGATGGAGGAGCTCAGTTATGGGGGATGGAGGAGATCAGTTATGGGGGATGGAGGAGCTCAGTTATGGGAGATGGAGGAGCTCAGTTATGGGAAATGGAGGAGCTCAGTTATAGGGGAGGGAGGAGATCAGTTATGGGGGGTGGAGGAGTTCAGTTATAGGGGATGGAGGAGATCAGTTATGGGGGATGGAGGAGATCAGTTATGGGGGATGGAGGAGCTCAGTTATGGGGGATGGGAGAGCTCAGTTATGGGGGATGGAGGAGGTCAGTTATGGGGGATGGAGGAGATCAGTTATGGGGGATGGAGGAGCTCAGTTATGGGGGATGGAGGAGATCAGTTATGGGGGGTGGAGGAGCTCAGTTATGGGGGATGGAGGAGCTCAGTTATGGGGGATGGAGGAGATCAGTTATGGGGGATGGAGGAGCTCAGTTATGGGGGATGCAGGAGATCAGTTATGGGGGATGGAGGAGGTCAGTTATGGGAGATGGAGGAGCTCAGTTATGGGAGATGGAGGAGCTCAGTTATGGGAAATGGAGGAGCTCAGTTATGGGGGATGGAGGAGCTCAGTTATGGGGGATGGAGGAGCTCAGTTATGGGGGATGGAGGAGATCAGTTATGGGGGATGGAGGAGCTCAGTTATGGGGGATGGAGGAGCTCAGTTATGGGGGGTGGAGGAGCTCAGTTATGGGGGGTGGAGGAGCTCAGTTATGGGAGATGGAGGAGCTCAGTTATGGGAAATGGAGGAGCTCAGTTATGGGGGATGGAGGAGCTCAGTTATGGGGGATGGAGGAGATCAGTTATGGGGGATGGGGGAGATCAGTTATGGGGGATGGAGGAGCTCAGTTATGGGAGATGGAGGAGCTCAGTTATGGGAAATGGTGGAGCTCAGTTATGGGGGATGGAGGAGCTCAGTTATGGGGGATGGAGGAGGTCAGTTATGGGGGATGGAGGAGCTCAGTTATGGGAAATGGTGGAGCTCAGTTATGGGGGATGGAGGAGCTCAGTTATGGGGGGTGGAGGAGGTCAGTTATAGGGGATGGAGGAGCTCAGTTATGGGAGATGGAGGAGCTCAGTTATGGGAGATGGAGGAGCTCAGTTATGGGGGGTGGAGGAGATCAGTTATGGGGGATGGAGGAGCTCAGTTATGGGGGATGGAGGAGCTCAGTTATGGGAGATGGAGGAGCTCAGTTATGGAGATGGAGGAGCTCAGTTATGGGAGATGGAGGAGCTCAGTTATGGGGGGTGGAGGAGATCAGTTATGGAGATGGAGGAGCTCAGTTATGGGAGATGGAGGAGCTCAGTTATGGGAGATGGAGGAGCTCAGTTATGGGGGGTGGAGGAGATCAGTTATGGGGGATGGAGGAGCTCAGTTATGGGGGATGGAGGAGCTCAGTTATGGGAGATGGAGGAGCTCAGTTATGGAGATGGAGGAGCTCAGTTATGGGAGATGGAGGAGCTCAGTTATGGGGGATGGAGGAGATCAGTTATGGGGGATGGAGGAGATCAGTTATAGGGGATGGGGGAGCTCAGTTATGGGGGGTGGAGGAGCTCAGTTATGGGGGGTGGAGGAGCTCAGTTATGGGGGGTGGAGGAGCTCAGTTATGGGAAATGGAGGAGCTCAGTTATGGGGGATGGAGGATCTCAGTTATGGGAGATGGAGGAGCTCAGTTATGGGAGATGGAGGAGCTCAGTTATGGGAGATGGAGGAGCTCAGTTATGGGGGGTGGAGGAGCTCAGTTATGGGGGGTGGAGGAGCTCAGTTATGGGGGGTGGAGGAGCTCAGTTATGGGAGATGGAGGAGCTCAGTTATGGGAGATGGAGGAGCTCAGTTATGGGAGATGGAGGAGCTCAGTTATGGGGGGTGGAGGAGCTCAGTTATGGGGGGTGGAGGAGCTCAGTTATGGGGGATGGAGGAGATCAGTTATGGGGGATGGAGGAGCTCAGTTATGGGGGATGGAGGAGCTCAGTTATGGGAAATGGTGGAGCTCAGTTATGGGGGATGGAGGATCTCAGTTATGGGGGATGGAGGAGCTCAGTTATGGGGGATGGAGGAGATCAGTTATGGGAAATGAAGGAGCTCAGTTATGGGGGAGGGAGGAGCTCAGTTATGAGGGATGGTGGAGCTCAGTTATGGGGGGTGGAGGAGCTCAGTTATGGGGGATGGAGGAGATCAGTTATAGGGGAGGGAGGAGATCAGTTATGGGGGGTGGAGGAGGTCAGTTATGGGGGGTGGAGGAGCTCAGTTATGGGAGATGGAGGAGCTCAGTTATGGGGGATGGAGGAGCTCAGTTATGGGGGGTGGAGGAGCTCAGTTATGGGAAATGGAGGAGCTCAGTTATGGGGGGTGGAGGAGCTCAGTTATGGGGGATGGAGGAGCTCAGTTATGGGAGATGGAGGAGATCAGTTATGGGGGATGGAGGAGCTCAGTTATGGGGGAAGGAGGATCTCAGTTACAGGGGAGGGAGGAGCTTAGTTATGGAGGATGGAGGAGCTCAGTTATGGGGGATGGAGGAGCTCAGTTATGGGGGGTGGAGGAGCTCAGTTATGGGGGATGGAGGAGATCAGTTATGGGGTGGAGGAGATCAGTTATGGGGGAGGGAGGAGCTTAGTTATGGAGGATGGAGGAGCTCAGTTATGGGGGATGGAGGAGATCAGTTATGGGGAATGGAGGAGCTCAGTTATGGGAGATGGAGGAGATCAGTTATGGGGGATGGAGGAGATCAGTTATGGGGTGGAGGAGATCAGTTATGGGGGAGGGAGGAGCTTAGTTATGGAGGATGGAGGAGCTCAGTTATGGGGGATGGAGGAGCTCAGTTATGGGGGGTGGAGGAGCTCAGTTATGGGAGATGGAGGAGATCAGTTATGGGAGATGGAGGAGATCAGTTATGGGGGAAGGAGGATCTCAGTTACAGGGGAGGGAGGAGCTTAGTTATGGAGGATGGAGGAGCTCAGTTATGGGGGATGGAGGAGCTCAGTTACAGGGAAGGGAGGAGCTTAGTTATGGAGGATGGAAGAGCTTAGTTATGGAGGATGGAGGAGATCAGTTACAGGAGAGGGAGGATCTCAGTTATGGGGAATAGATGACCTCAGTTATGGGGAATAGATGACCTCAGTTATGGGGGATTGTGGAGGAGCTCAGTTTTGGGGGAGGGAAGACTTCAGTTACGGGGCATTAACAAGCTCAGTTATAGGGGATGAAGGAGCTCAGTTGTAGGGATGGAGGACCTAAATTATGGGGGATAGAGGACCTCAGTTATGGGAGATGGAGGAGCTCAGTTATAGGGGATGGAGGAGCTCAGTTATGGGGGATGGAGTACCTCAGTTATGAACGATGGAGGAGCTCAGTTATGTGGATGGAGGAGCTCGGGTATGGGAGATGGAGGAGCTCAGTTGTAGGGATGGATGACCTAAATTATGGGGGATGGAGGACCTCAGTTATGGGAGATGGAGGAGCTCAGTTATGGGGGATGGAGTACCTCAGTTATGAACGATGGAGGAGCTCCGTTATGTGAATGGAGGAGCTCAGTTATGTGGATGGAGGAGCTCAGGTATGGGAGATGGAGGAGCTCAGTTATGGGGGTGGAGGAGCTCAGTTATGAGAGATGGAGGAGCTCAGTTATGGGGGATGCAGGAGCTCAGTTATGGGGGATGGAGGAGCTCAGTTATGGGGGATGCAGGAGCTCAGTTATGGGGGATGGAGGAGCTCAGTTATGGGGGATGGAGTACCTCAGTTATGAACGATGGAGGAGCTCAGTTATGTGGATGGAGGAGCTCAGGTATGGGGGATGGGGGAGCTCAGTTATGTGGATGGAGGAGCTCAGTTATGAGAGATGGATGACCTCAGTTATGGGGAATAGAGAACCTCAGTTATGGGGGATGGTGGACCTCAGTTACAGGGGAGGGAGGAGCTTAGTTATGGGGGATGGAGGAGCTCAGTTATGGGGGATGGAGGAGCTCAGTTATGGGGGAAGGAGGATCTCAGAAATGAAAGCTCGGGTGACCATTCTGGCTGTGCTGTCTGGTAGAGCTGTGTAAATCTTCAGAGACTTTTTACACTTTGGGGGCCTATTTATGAAATATTTGTTGGACAAAGGTCACAAGCAATTCACCCAGCCATCACCAATTCTGTTATGATGGATGGAGGACCTCAGTTACAGGAGAGGGAGAATCTCAGTTATGGGGAATAGATGACCTCAGTTATGGGGGATGGTGGAGGAGTTCAGTTGAGGGGGGTAGAGGAGCTCAGTTTTGGGGGAGGGAAGACTTCAGTTACGGGGCCTTGAGGAAGGAGCTCATTTATGGGGGATAGAGGACCTCAGTTATGGGAGATGGAGGAGATCAGTTATGGGGGATGGAGGAGCTCAGTTATGGGGGGATGGAGTACCTCAGTTATGAGAGATGGAGAAGCTTAGTTATGTGGATAGAGGAGCTCAGTTATGGAGGATGAAGGGCGTCTCAGTTGGGTGGGGGGGGGGGGGGCGTGGAACCCAGAATCCCTTGGGGGTGGTTGGGAAAACCTTGTTTCAGCTCGCCATGCACCTCCTATGTCTAAGCCATACCGAGGTCTCTAATAGGGGCACAGGGTGACCGAGAAATCCAGTCTGATCTGTACAAATTGGACTCGCTGTACAACCACACTGGAATGTTGTGTATATATGTGTGTATATATATATATATATATATATATATATATATATATATATATATATATATATATATTGTATATTGTCTCATTTTTTTATGTACTCTTTGCTGTGATCGTTTGGAGTGTGGCTGTATTCCAATGTTCTATTGTGTCAGTCTGCCTTGGATATTATGGAATGTGTATGTAGATTAGCTGTGAGAATCGTGGGGGCGAATTCCTCCAACAACACTCACTGCTGATTGGACAGTCTATCCCGCCCAGAATGCAAAGGGGGGGGGATTGTCCAGAGTATTACCTGTGTACCTGTGTTTTCAATAAACAGTCCATGTTCAGCAACCAAGTGAGTTTTGTCTTGTTTTGTGGTTGTTAGTGGTTGGAATATCTGATATCTATATTCAGACTGGGAGGAAGCGGTATATGACAACAGCACTCAAGTGGAGTGTGGGACATTTTGTTACATCAGTTATGGGGGATGAAGGGCCTGAGTTATGGGAGATGGAGGAGTTCAGTTATGGGGGATGGAGAAGCTTAGGTATTGAGCATGAATGACCTCAGCTATGGAGGGTAGAGGACCTCAGTTATGGGGGATGGAGGAGCTCAGTTATGGGAGATGGAGGAGATCAGTTATGGGGGATGGAGGAGCTCAGTTATGGGAGATGGAGGAGCTCAGTTATGGGGGATGGAGGAGCTCAGGTTTTGAGCATGGATGACCTCAGTTATGGGGGTTGGAAGAGCATAGTTATGTGGGAGGGGCCTCAGTTATGGAAGATGGAGGACCTCAGTTATAGGGGATGGAGGAGCTCAGGTATTGAGCATGTTATGGGGGTCAGAAGAGCTCAGTTATGGGGGAGGGGCTTCAGTTATGGAGGATGAAGGACCTGTTATGGGGGATGGAGGACCTGTTATGGGGGATGGAGGACCTCAGTTATGGGGGATGGAGGAGCTCAGTTATGGGAGATGGAGGAGCTCAGTTATGGGGGATGGAGGAGATCAGTTATGGGGGATGGAGGACCTCAGTTATGGGGGATGGAGGAGCTCAGTTATGGGAGATGGAGGAGATCAGTTATGGGGGATGGAGGAGCTCAGTTATGGGAGATGGAGGAGCTCAGTTATGGGGGATGGAGGAGCTCAGGTTTTGAGCATGGATGACCTCAGTTATGGGGGTTGGAAGAGCTTAGTTATGTGGGAGGGGCCTCAGTTATGGAAGATGGAGGACCTCAGTTATAGGGGATGGAGGAGCTCAGGTATTGAGCATGTTATGGGGGTCAGAAGAGCTCAGTTATGGGGGAGGGGCTTCAGTTATGGAGGATGAAGGACCTGTTATGGGGGATGGAGGACCTGTTATGGGGGATGGAGGACCTCAGTTATGGGGGATGGAGGAGCTCAGTTATGGGAGATGGAGGAGCTCAGTTATGGGGGATGGAGGAGCTCAGTTATGGCAGATGGAGGAGCTCAGTTATGGAGGATGGATGACATCAGTTATGGGGGATGGAGGAGCTCAGTTATGGAGGATGGAGGAGCTCAGTTTTGGGGGATGGAGGAGCTCAGTTATGGGAGATGGAGGAACTCAGTTATGGAGGATGGAGGACACCAGTTATGAGGGATGGAGGAGCTCAGTTATGGAGGACATCAGTTATGGGGGATGGAGGAGCTCAGTTATGGGGGGATGGAGGAGCTCAGTTATGGGAGATGGAGGAGCTCAGTTATGGGAGATGGAGGAGCTCAGTTATGGGAGATGGAGGAACTCAGTTATGGGGGATAGAGGACCTCATTTATGGGGGATAGAGGAGCTCAGTTATGGTGAATGGAGGAGCTCAGTTATGGGGGCTGGAGGAGCTCAGTTATGGGGGATGGAGGAGCTCAGTTATGGGAGATGGAGGAGCTCAGTTATGGGAGATGGAGGAACTCAGTTATGGTGAATGGAGGACCTCAGTTATGTGGATGGAGGAGCTCAGTTATGGTGAATGGAGGAGCTCAGTTATGGGGGATGGAGGATCTCAGTTATGGGGGATGGAGGAGCTCAGTTATGGGAGATGGAGGAGCTCAGTTATGGGAGATGGAGGAGCTCAGTTATGGGGGGTGGAGGAGGTCAGTTATAGGGGATGGGGGAGCTCAGTTATAGGGGATGGGGGAGCTCAGTTATGGGGGGTGGAGGAGCTCAGTTATGGGGGGTGGAGGAGCTCAGTTATGGGGGGTGGAGGAGCTCAGTTATGGGAAATGGAGGAGCTCAGTTATGGGGGATGGAGGATCTCAGTTATGGGAGATGGAGGAGCTCAGTTATGGGAGATGGAGGAGCTCAGTTATGGGAGATGGAGGAGCTTAGTTATGGGGGGTGGAGGAGCTCAGTTATGGGGGGTGGAGGAGCTCAGTTATGGGGGGTGGAGGAGCTCAGTTATGGGAGGTGGAGGAGCTCAGTTATGGGGGATGGAGGAGCTCAGTTATGGGGGATGGAGGAGCTCAGTTATGGGAAATGGTGGAGCTCAGTTATGGGGGATAGAGGATCTCAGTTATGGGGGATGGAGGAGCTCAGTTATGGGGGATGGAGGAGATCAGTTATGGGAAATGAAGGAGCTCAGTTATGGGGGAGGGAGGAGCTCAGTTATGAGGGATGGTGGAGCTCAGTTATGGGGGGTGGAGGAGCTCAGTTATGGGGGATGGAGGAGATCAGTTATAGGGGAGGGAGGAGATCAGTTATGGGGGGTGGAGGAGGTCAGTTATGGGGGGTGGAGGAGCTCAGTTATGGGAGATGGAGGAGCTCAGTTATGGGGGATGGAGGAGCTCAGTTATGGGGGGTGGAGGAGCTCAGTTATGGGAAATGGAGGAGCTCAGTTATGGGGGGTGGAGGAGCTCAGTTATGGGGGATGGAGGAGCTCAGTTATGGGAGATGGAGGAGATCAGTTATGGGGGATGGAGGAGCTCAGTTATGGGGGAAGGAGGATCTCAGTTACAGGGGAGGGAGGAGCTTAGTTATGGAGGATGGAGGAGCTCAGTTATGGGGGATGGAGGAGCTCAGTTATGGGGGGTGGAGGAGCTCAGTTATGGGAGCTGGAGGAGATCAGTTATGGGGGATGGAGGAGATCAGTTATGGGGGAAGGAGGATCTCAGTTACAGGGGAGGGAGGAGCTTAGTTATGGAGGATGGAGGAGCTCAGTTATGGGGGATGGAGGAGCTCAGTTACAGGGAAGGGAGGAGCTTAGTTATGGAGGATGGAAGAGCTTAGTTATGGGGGATGGAGGAGCTCAGTTATGGAGGAGCTCAGTTATGGGGGAAGGAGGATCTCAGAAATGAAAGCTCAGGTGACCATTCTGGCTGTGCTGTCTGGTAGAGCTGTGTAAATCTTCAGAGACTTTTTACACTTTGAGGGCCTATTTATGAAATATTTGTTGGACAAATGTCACAAGCAATTTACCTAGCTATCACCAATTCTGTTATGGGGGATGGAGGAGATCAGTTACAGGAGAGGGAGGATCTCAGTTATGGGGAATAGATGACCTCAGTTATGGGGAATAGATGACCTCAGTTATGGGGGATTGTGGAGGAGCTCAGTTTTGGGGGAGGGAAGACTTCAGTTACGGGGCATTAACAAGCTCAGTTATAGGGGATGAAGGAGCTCAGTTGTAGGGATGGAGGACCTAAATTATGGGGGATAGAGGACCTCAGTTATGGGAGATGGAGGAGCTCAGTTATAGGGGATGGAGGAGCTCAGTTATGGGGGATGGAGTACCTCAGTTATGAACGATGGAGGAGCTCAGTTATGTGGATGGAGGAGCTCGGGTATGGGAGATGGAGGAGCTCAGTTGTAGGGATGGATGACCTAAATTATGGGGGATGGAGGACCTCAGTTATGGGAGATGGAGGAGCTCAGTTATGGGGGATGGAGTACCTCAGTTATGAACGATGGAGGAGCTCCGTTATGTGAATGGAGGAGCTCAGTTATGTGGATGGAGGAGCTCAGGTATGGGAGATGGAGGAGCTCAGTTATGGGGGTGGAGGAGCTCAGTTATGAGAGATGGAGGAGCTCAGTTATGGGGGATGCAGGAGCTCAGTTATGGGGGATGGAGGAGCTCAGTTATGGGGGATGCAGGAGCTCAGTTATGGGGGATGGAGGAGCTCAGTTATGGGGGATGGAGTACCTCAGTTATGAACGATGGAGGAGCTCAGTTATGTGGATGGAGGAGCTCAGGTATGGGGGATGGGGGAGCTCAGTTATGTGGATGGAGGAGCTCAGTTATGAGAGATGGATGACCTCAGTTATGGGGAATAGAGAACCTCAGTTATGGGGGATGGTGGACCTCAGTTACAGGGGAGGGAGGAGCTTAGTTATGGGGGATGGAGGAGCTCAGTTATGGGGGATGGAGGAGCTCAGTTATGGGGGAAGGAGGATCTCAGAAATGAAAGCTCGGGTGACCATTCTGGCTGTGCTGTCTGGTAGAGCTGTGTAAATCTTCAGAGACTTTTTACACTTTGGGGGCCTATTTATGAAATATTTGTTGGACAAAGGTCACAAGCAATTCACCCAGCCATCACCAATTCTGTTATGATGGATGGAGGACCTCAGTTACAGGAGAGGGAGAATCTCAGTTATGGGGAATAGATGACCTCAGTTATGGGGGATGGTGGAGGAGTTCAGTTGAGGGGGGTAGAGGAGCTCAGTTTTGGGGGAGGGAAGACTTCAGTTACGGGGCCTTGAGGAAGGAGCTCATTTATGGGGGATAGAGGACCTCAGTTATGGGAGATGGAGGAGATCAGTTATGGGGGATGGAGGAGCTCAGTTATGGGGGGATGGAGTACCTCAGTTATGAGAGATGGAGAAGCTTAGTTATGTGGATAGAGGAGCTCAGTTATGGGGGATGAAGGGCGTCTCAGTTGGGTGGGGGGGGGGGGCGTGGAACCCAGAATCCCTTGGGGGTGGTTGGGAAAACCTTGTTTCAGCTCGCCATGCACCTCCTATGTCTAAGCCATACCGAGGTCTCTAATAGGGGCACAGGGTGACCGAGAAATCCAGTCTGATCTGTACAAATTGGACTCGCTGTACAACCACACTGGAATGTTGTGTATATATGTGTGTATATATATATATATATATATATATATATATATATATATATATATATATATATATATATATATATATATATATATATTGTATATTGTCTCATTTTTTTATGTACTCTTTGCTGTGATCGTTTGGAGTGTGGCTGTATTCCAATGTTCTATTGTGTCAGTCTGCCTTGGATATTATGGAATGTGTATGTAGATTAGCTGTGAGAATCGTGGGGGCGAATTCCTCCAACAACACTCACTGCTGATTGGACAGTCTATCCCGCCCAGAATGCAAAGGGGGGGGGATTGTCCAGAGTATTACCTGTGTACCTGTGTTTTCAATAAACAGTCCATGTTCAGCAACCAAGTGAGTTTTGTCTTGTTTTGTGGTTGTTAGTGGTTGGAATATCTGATATCTATATTCAGACTGGGAGGAAGCGGTATATGACAACAGCACTCAAGTGGAGTGTGGGACATTTTGTTACATCAGTTATGGGGGATGAAGGGCCTGAGTTATGGGAGATGGAGGAGTTCAGTTATGGGGGATGGAGAAGCTTAGGTATTGAGCATGAATGACCTCAGCTATGGAGGGTAGAGGACCTCAGTTATGGGGGATGGAGGAGCTCAGTTATGGGAGATGGAGGAGATCAGTTATGGGGGATGGAGGAGCTCAGTTATGGGAGATGGAGGAGCTCAGTTATGGGGGATGGAGGAGCTCAGGTTTTGAGCATGGATGACCTCAGTTATGGGGGTTGGAAGAGCATAGTTATGTGGGAGGGGCCTCAGTTATGGAAGATGGAGGACCTCAGTTATAGGGGATGGAGGAGCTCAGGTATTGAGCATGTTATGGGGGTCAGAAGAGCTCAGTTATGGGGGAGGGGCTTCAGTTATGGAGGATGAAGGACCTGTTATGGGGGATGGAGGACCTGTTATGGGGGATGGAGGACCTCAGTTATGGGGGATGGAGGAGCTCAGTTATGGGAGATGGAGGAGCTCAGTTATGGGGGATGGAGGAGATCAGTTATGGGGGATGGAGGACCTCAGTTATGGGGGATGGAGGAGCTCAGTTATGGGAGATGGAGGAGATCAGTTATGGGGGATGGAGGAGCTCAGTTATGGGAGATGGAGGAGCTCAGTTATGGGGGATGGAGGAGCTCAGGTTTTGAGCATGGATGACCTCAGTTATGGGGGTTGGAAGAGCTTAGTTATGTGGGAGGGGCCTCAGTTATGGAAGATGGAGGACCTCAGTTATAGGGGATGGAGGAGCTCAGGTATTGAGCATGTTATGGGGGTCAGAAGAGCTCAGTTATGGGGGAGGGGCTTCAGTTATGGAGGATGAAGGACCTGTTATGGGGGATGGAGGACCTGTTATGGGGGATGGAGGACCTCAGTTATGGGGGATGGAGGAGCTCAGTTATGGGAGATGGAGGAGCTCAGTTATGGGGGATGGAGGAGCTCAGTTATGGCAGATGGAGGAGCTCAGTTATGGAGGATGGATGACATCAGTTATGGGGGATGGAGGAGCTCAGTTATGGAGGATGGAGGAGCTCAGTTTTGGGGGATGGAGGAGCTCAGTTATGGGAGATGGAGGAACTCAGTTATGGAGGATGGAGGACACCAGTTATGAGGGATGGAGGAGCTCAGTTATGGAGGACATCAGTTATGGGGGATGGAGGAGCTCAGTTATGGGGGGATGGAGGAGCTCAGTTATGGGAGATGGAGGAGCTCAGTTATGGGAGATGGAGGAGCTCAGTTATGGGAGATGGAGGAACTCAGTTATGGGGGATAGAGGACCTCATTTATGGGGGATAGAGGAGCTCAGTTATGGTGAATGGAGGAGCTCAGTTATGGGGGCTGGAGGAGCTCAGTTATGGGGGATGGAGGAGCTCAGTTATGGGAGATGGAGGAGCTCAGTTATGGGAGATGGAGGAACTCAGTTATGGTGAATGGAGGACCTCAGTTATGTGGATGGAGGAGCTCAGTTATGGTGAATGGAGGAGCTCAGTTATGGGGGATGGAGGATCTCAGTTATGGGGGATGGAGGAGCTCAGTTATGGGAGATGGAGGAGCTCAGTTATGGGAGATGGAGGAGCTCAGTTATGGGGGGTGGAGGAGGTCAGTTATAGGGGATGGGGGAGCTCAGTTATAGGGGATGGGGGAGCTCAGTTATGGGGGGTGGAGGAGCTCAGTTATGGGGGGTGGAGGAGCTCAGTTATGGGGGGTGGAGGAGCTCAGTTATGGGAAATGGAGGAGCTCAGTTATGGGGGATGGAGGATCTCAGTTATGGGAGATGGAGGAGCTCAGTTATGGGAGATGGAGGAGCTCAGTTATGGGAGATGGAGGAGCTTAGTTATGGGGGGTGGAGGAGCTCAGTTATGGGGGGTGGAGGAGCTCAGTTATGGGGGGTGGAGGAGCTCAGTTATGGGAGGTGGAGGAGCTCAGTTATGGGGGATGGAGGAGCTCAGTTATGGGGGATGGAGGAGCTCAGTTATGGGAAATGGTGGAGCTCAGTTATGGGGGATAGAGGATCTCAGTTATGGGGGATGGAGGAGCTCAGTTATGGGGGATGGAGGAGATCAGTTATGGGAAATGAAGGAGCTCAGTTATGGGGGAGGGAGGAGCTCAGTTATGAGGGATGGTGGAGCTCAGTTATGGGGGGTGGAGGAGCTCAGTTATGGGGGATGGAGGAGATCAGTTATAGGGGAGGGAGGAGATCAGTTATGGGGGGTGGAGGAGGTCAGTTATGGGGGGTGGAGGAGCTCAGTTATGGGAGATGGAGGAGCTCAGTTATGGGGGATGGAGGAGCTCAGTTATGGGGGGTGGAGGAGCTCAGTTATGGGAAATGGAGGAGCTCAGTTATGGGGGGTGGAGGAGCTCAGTTATGGGGGATGGAGGAGCTCAGTTATGGGAGATGGAGGAGATCAGTTATGGGGGATGGAGGAGCTCAGTTATGGGGGAAGGAGGATCTCAGTTACAGGGGAGGGAGGAGCTTAGTTATGGAGGATGGAGGAGCTCAGTTATGGGGGATGGAGGAGCTCAGTTATGGGGGGTGGAGGAGCTCAGTTATGGGAGATGGAGGAGATCAGTTATGGGGGATGGAGGAGATCAGTTATGGGGGAAGGAGGATCTCAGTTACAGGGGAGGGAGGAGCTTAGTTATGGAGGATGGAGGAGCTCAGTTATGGGGGATGGAGGAGCTCAGTTACAGGGAAGGGAGGAGCTTAGTTATGGAGGATGGAAGAGCTTAGTTATGGGGGATGGAGGAGCTCAGTTATGGAGGAGCTCAGTTATGGGGGAAGGAGGATCTCAGAAATGAAAGCTCGGGTGACCATTCTGGCTGTGCTGTCTGGTAGAGCTGTGTAAATCTTCAGAGACTTTTTACACTTTGAGGGCCTATTTATGAAATATTTGTTGGACAAATGTCACAAGCAATTTACCTAGCTATCACCAATTCTGTTATGGGGGATGGAGGAGATCAGTTACAGGAGAGGGAGGATCTCAGTTATGGGGAATAGATGACCTCAGTTATGGGGAATAGATGACCTCAGTTATGGGGGATTGTGGAGGAGCTCAGTTTTGGGGGAGGGAAGACTTCAGTTACGGGGCATTAACAAGCTCAGTTATAGGGGATGAAGGAGCTCAGTTGTAGGGATGGAGGACCTAAATTATGGGGGATAGAGGACCTCAGTTATGGGAGATGGAGGAGCTCAGTTATAGGGGATGGAGGAGCTCAGTTATGGGGGATGGAGTACCTCAGTTATGAACGATGGAGGAGCTCAGTTATGTGGATGGAGGAGCTCGGGTATGGGAGATGGAGGAGCTCAGTTGTAGGGATGGATGACCTAAATTATGGGGGATGGAGGACCTCAGTTATGGGAGATGGAGGAGCTCAGTTATGGGGGATGGAGTACCTCAGTTATGAACGATGGAGGAGCTCCGTTATGTGAATGGAGGAGCTCAGTTATGTGGATGGAGGAGCTCAGGTATGGGAGATGGAGGAGCTCAGTTATGGGGGTGGAGGAGCTCAGTTATGAGAGATGGAGGAGCTCAGTTATGGGGGATGCAGGAGCTCAGTTATGGGGGATGGAGGAGCTCAGTTATGGGGGATGCAGGAGCTCAGTTATGGGGGATGGAGGAGCTCAGTTATGGGGGATGGAGTACCTCAGTTATGAACGATGGAGGAGCTCAGTTATGTGGATGGAGGAGCTCAGGTATGGGGGATGGGGGAGCTCAGTTATGTGGATGGAGGAGCTCAGTTATGAGAGATGGATGACCTCAGTTATGGGGAATAGAGAACCTCAGTTATGGGGGATGGTGGACCTCAGTTACAGGGGAGGGAGGAGCTTAGTTATGGGGGATGGAGGAGCTCAGTTATGGGGGATGGAGGAGCTCAGTTATGGGGGAAGGAGGATCTCAGAAATGAAAGCTCGGGTGACCATTCTGGCTGTGCTGTCTGGTAGAGCTGTGTAAATCTTCAGAGACTTTTTACACTTTGGGGGCCTATTTATGAAATATTTGTTGGACAAAGGTCACAAGCAATTCACCCAGCCATCACCAATTCTGTTATGATGGATGGAGGACCTCAGTTACAGGAGAGGGAGAATCTCAGTTATGGGGAATAGATGACCTCAGTTATGGGGGATGGTGGAGGAGTTCAGTTGAGGGGGGTAGAGGAGCTCAGTTTTGGGGGAGGGAAGACTTCAGTTACGGGGCCTTGAGGAAGGAGCTCATTTATGGGGGATAGAGGACCTCAGTTATGGGAGATGGAGGAGATCAGTTATGGGGGATGGAGGAGCTCAGTTATGGGGGGATGGAGTACCTCAGTTATGAGAGATGGAGAAGCTTAGTTATGTGGATAGAGGAGCTCAGTTATGGAGGATGAAGGGCGTCTCAGTTGGGTGGGGGGGGGGGGCGTGGAACCCAGAATCCCTTGGGGGTGGTTGGGAAAACCTTGTTTCAGCTCGCCATGCACCTCCTATGTCTAAGCCATACCGAGGTCTCTAATAGGGGCACAGGGTGACCGAGAAATCCAGTCTGATCTGTACAAATTGGACTCGCTGTACAACCACACTGGAATGTTGTGTATATATGTGTGTATATATATATATATATATATATATATATATATATATATATATATATATTGTATATTGTCTCATTTTTTTATGTACTCTTTGCTGTGATCGTTTGGAGTGTGGCTGTATTCCAATGTTCTATTGTGTCAGTCTGCCTTGGATATTATGGAATGTGTATGTAGATTAGCTGCGAGAATCGTGGGGGCGAATTCCTCCAACAACACTCACTGCTGATTGGACAGTCTATCCCGCCCAGAATGCAAAGGGGGGGGGATTGTCCAGAGTATTACCTGTGTACCTGTGTTTTCAATAAACAGTCCATGTTCAGCAACCAAGTGAGTTTTGTCTTGTTTTGTGGTTGTTAGTGGTTGGAATATCTGATATCTATATTCAGACTGGGAGGAAGCGGTATATGACAACAGCACTCAAGTGGAGTGTGGGACATTTTGTTACATCAGTTATGGGGGATGAAGGGCCTGAGTTATGGGAGATGGAGGAGTTCAGTTATGGGGGATGGAGAAGCTTAGGTATTGAGCATGGATGACCTCAGCTATGGAGGGTAGAGGACCTCAGTTATGGGGGATGGAGGAGCTCAGTTATGGGTGATGGAGGGGATCAGTTATGGGGGATGGAGGAGCTCAGTTATGGGAGATGGAGGAGCTCAGTTATGGGGGATGGAGGAGCTCAGGTTTTGAGCATGGATGACCTCAGTTATGGGGGTGGGAAGAGCTTAGTTATGTGGGAGGGGCCTCAGTTATGGAAGATGGAGGACCTCAGTTATAGGGGATGGAGGAGCTCAGGTATTAAGCATGTTATGGGGGTCAGAAGAGCTCAGTTATGGGGGAGGGGCTTCAGTTATGGAGGATGAAGGACCTGTTATGGGGGATGGAGGACCTGTTATGGGGGATGGAGGACCTCAGTTATGGGGGATGGAGAAGCTCAGTTATGGGAGATGGAGGAGCTCAGTTATGGGGGATGGAGGAGATCAGTTATGGGGGATGGAGGACCTCAGTTATGGGGGATGGAGGAGCTCAGTTATGGGAGATGGAGGAGATCAGTTATGGGGGATGGAGGAGCTCAGTTATGGGAGATGGAGGAGCTCAGTTATGGGGGATGGAGGAGCTCAGGTTTTGAGCATGGATGACCTCAGTTATGGGGGTTGGAAGAGCTTAGTTATGTGGGAGGGGCCTCAGTTATGGAAGATGGAGGACCTCAGTTATAGGGGATGGAGGAGCTCAGGTATTGAGCATGTTATGGGGGTCAGAAGAGCTCAGTTATGGGGGAGGGGCTTCAGTTATGGAGGATGAAGGACCTGTTATGGGGGATGGAGGACCTGTTATGGGGGATGGAGGACCTCAGTTATGGGGGATGGAGGAGCTCAGTTATGGGAGATGGAGGAGCTCAGTTATGGGGGATGGAGGAGATCAGTTATGGGGGATGGAGGACCTCAGTTATGGGGGATGGAGGAGCTCAGTTATGGGAGATGGAGGAGATCAGTTATGGGGGATGGAGGAGCTCAGTTATGGGAGATGGAGGAGCTCAGTTATGGGGGATGGAGGAGCTCAGGTTTTGAGCATGGATGACCTCAGTTATGGGGGTTGGAAGAGCTTAGTTATGTGGGAGGGGCCTCAGTTATGGAAGATGGAGGACCTCAGTTATAGGGGATGGAGGAGCTCAGGTATTGAGCATGTTATGGGGGTCAGAAGAGCTCAGTTATGGGGGAGGGGCTTCAGTTATGGAGGATGAAGGACCTGTTATGGGGGATGGAGGACCTGTTATGGGGGTTGGAGGACCTCAGTTATGGGGGATGGAGGAGCTCAGTTATGGGAGATGGAGGAGCTCAGTTATGGGGGATGGAGGAGCTCAGTTATGGGAGATGGAGGAGCTCAGTTATGGAGGATGGAGGACATCAGTTATGGGGGATGGAGGAGCTCAATTATGGAGGATGGAGGAGCTCAGTTTTGGGGGATGGAGGAGCTCAGTTATGGGAGATGGAGGAACTCAGTTATGGAAGATGGAGGACACCAGTTATGGGGGATGGAGGAGCTCAGTTATGGAGGACATCAGTTATGGGGGATGGAGGAGCTCAGTTATGGGGGGATGGAGGAGCTTAGTTATGGGAGATGGAGGAGCTCAGTTATGGGAGATGAAGGAGCTCAGTTATGGGAGATGGAGGAACTCAGTTATGGGGGATAGAGGACCTCATTTATGGGGGATAGAGGAGCTCAGTTATGGTGAATGGAGGAGCTCAGTTATGGGGGATGGAGGAGCTCAGTTATGGGAGATGGAGGAGCTCAGTTATGGGAGATGGAGGAACTCAGTTATGGTGAATGGAGGACCTCAGTTATGTGGATGGAGGAGCTCAGTTATGGTGAATGGAGGAGTTCAGTTATGGTGAATGGAGGACCTCAGTTATGTAGGACACCAGTTATGGGGGATGGAGGAGTTCAGTTATGGAGAATGGAGGCGCTCAGTTATGGGAGATGGAGGAGCTCAGTTATGGGAGATGGAGGAGCTCAGTTATGGGAGATGGAGGAGCTCAGTTATGGGAGATGGAGGAGCTCAGTTATGGGAGATGGAGGAACTCAGTTATGGGGGATAGAGGACCTCATTTATGGGGGATAGAGGACCTCAGTTATGGAGGACATCAGTTATGGAGGATGAGGAGCTCAGTTATGGGGGGATGGAGGAGCTCAGTTATGGTAGATGGAGGAACTCTGTTATGGGGGATAGAGGACCTCATTTATGGGGGATAGAGGAGCTCAGTTATGGTGAATGGAGGAGTTCAGTTATGATGAATGGAGGACCTCAGTTATGGGGGATGGAGGAGTTCAGTTATGGTGAATGGAGGACCTCAGTTATGGGGGATAGAGGAGCTCAGTTATGGTGAATGGAGGAGTTCAGTTATGGTGAATGGAGGACCTCAGTTATGGAAGATGAGGAGCTCAGTTATGGGGGGATGGAGGAGCTCAGTTATGGTAGATGGAGGAACTCAGTTATGGGGGATAGAGGACCTCATTTATGGGGGATAGAGGAGCTCAGTTATGGGGGATGGAGGAGTTCAGTTATGGTGAATGGAGGACCTCAGTTATGGGGGATGGAGGAGCTCAGTTATGGTGAATGGAGGAGTTCAGTTATGGTGAATGGAGGACCTCAGTTATGGGGGATGGAGGAGTTCAGTTATGGTGAATGGAGGACCTCAGTTATGGGGGATAGAGGAGCTTAGTTATGGTGAATGGAGGAGTTCAGTTATGGTGAATGGAGGACCTCAGTTATGGGGGATGGAGGAAATCAGTTATGGGGGATGGAGGAGCTCAGTTATGGGGGATGGAGGAGCTCAGTTATGGGGGATGGAGGAGCTCAGTTATGGAGGATGGAGGAGCTCAGTTATGGAGGATGGAGGAGTTCAGTTATGGAGGATAGAGGAGCTCAGTTATGGTGAATGGAGGACCTCAGTTATGGGGGATGGAGGAGATCAGTTATGGGGGATGGAGGAGCTCAGTTATGGTGAATGGAGGAGTTCAGTTATGGTGAATGGAGGACCTCAGTTATGGGGGATGGAGGAGATCAGTTATGGGGGATGGAGGAGGTCAGTTATGGGGGATGGAGGAGCTCAGTTATGGGGGATGGAGGAGCTCAGTTATGGAGGATGGAGGAGTTCAGTTATGGAGGAAGGAGGACCTCAGAAATGAAAGCTCGGGTGACCAATCTGGCTGTGCTTTCTGGCAGATCTGTGTAAATCTTCAGAGTGGATTTCCAGCTTTGGGTCTATATATTGTAGGGGAAACCCCCTGCCATGTTTTTCCCCCTACCATCCATACCAGACCCAAGGATAGGAATCTGGTATAAATGTCGGGGTGCATCCCGGGGCTCTTTGTGTATGCAGAGTGAAGTGGGGGGGAGGGGGAATGTAATTCAGCCACAATGTATTGTCTTCTTTGTTAATGTCAGTTTTGCTTTAGGACGTGGTACAACCGGCACACCTCCCAGCCAGATCATAGACAACAGCCAGAAACGATATTTTAAGGAATTGTGCATTTTTAATGTTCCCCTAAAAGAGCCTCTTCTGGTATTTTTCCTAAATAAATGTCTGCATTGGTACCTGTCCCCATGGCAGTGCCCAGCCCCCTCCCCGTGACCCTTTTCTTCCCAAATTTTATAAGTCGGCTTTGTAAAAGTTAATGAGGACAAGGGCCTCCTCCCCACAACCCTGGCTGGTGGTGGTGCTGGGGGTCTGGGGGGTCTGAATTTGTAGGAATCTGGAAGCCATGAAGTTAATGGATTTTGTTCAGTTGTTTGCTCATCACTAACGGACAATCCATGGTAGGACACGGGACATTTATAATCGTCTTTTTCTATTGGACGGCTGACCAGTACCAGGTATGTTATTATGGAGTTGTATACACCACACGACGACATTCTTCACACCAGACGGGTGGACGTCTTGCTGCGCTCCTCAGACGTGGCTGCACAGTGTTGAGGTGGTAAAGAAACTGATCACATGAAGAGGGTCGTGCAGGACCCGGGGCAAGGATCCAGAATTACACCCCCCTCCCCTCCCCCACTATTAATACATGGCGTGGAATGGGTGTACCATGCTATGTCTACTCTTTGCCCCCCCCGTTGCTTCTCCGCACCCGGGGCAGCTGCCCCTCCTGCCCACCCCTGGTCTCGGCCTTGCTGACCTTTCATGGGGTTTGGTGATAGGAGGGGCAGAGCGGGGTATCATGTGACCTCTGACATGTGAGTGGTGCTGCATCAGGTGTCCTTCACGTGATTGGTCGGTTATCTCCTGATTTGAACAGAGCCATTTTCTTCACAATGGATTCCTGTAGAACCCGTGTGTGCCCCCCCGGCCCCCCTCCCTCGCCCCGACCCCCTCCCCCGGCCCGTGTCCCAGATACACCTACTGAGAATTTCCTCGTTTCTTTGTTACAGACTTTAGAAGAGAACCGGTCCCCGGGATCCCCAGAGCAGGAGGAGGAGCAAAAGAAGAGGCGGAGCTTGGCAATAAAGATTTATTATAATATTATAATACTCTGTTAGTAATTATTTGGTAAGGCGGCTTATTATCATAAAGCTTTAATTCTCTCACTGCCGGGAGCCAATCGATTGTGTCCCTCCCCTTCGAGGCTGCGGGCGTACCCCGACATCAGTCACTGCCAATGGTCTGTATCACCCTGCAGGGGGAGGGGCAGACCTCATACCCTATAGTCACCCTACAGGGGGAGGGGCAGACCTCATACCCTATAGTCACCCTACAGGGGGAGGGGTAGACCTCATACCCTATAATCACCCTGGGGGGGGGGAGGGGCAGACCTCATATCCTATAGTCACCCTACAGGGGGAGGGGCAGACCTCATACCCTATAGTCACCCTGCAAGGGGAGGGGCAGACCTTATACCCTATAGTCACCCTGGGGGGGGGAGGGGCAGACCTCATACACTATAGTCACCCTGCAGGGGGAGGGGCAGACCTCATACCCTATAGTCACCCTGCAGGGGGAGGGGCAGACCTCATACCCTATAAATCACCCTGGGGGGGAGGGGCATGCCTCATACCCTATGGTCACCCTAAAAGGGGAGGGAGGGGCAGACCTCATACACTATAGTCACCCTACAGGGGGAGGGGCAGACCTCATACCTTATAGTCACCCTGGGGGGGGGGGCAGACCTCATACCTTATAGTCACCCTGGGGGGGGGGGGCAGACCTCATACCTTATAGTCACCCTACAGGGGGAGGGGCAGACCTCATACCCTATAATCAACCTACAGGGGGAGGGGTGGACCCCACATGCTATAGTCACCCTACAATAGGAGGGATGTGTCTTGTACCCTATAGTCACCCGGCAGAAGAGAAGGGCAGAACCCCCTTATCCAATATTCTGTATCACCCTTCAGGGGGTAGGGCAGATCCCATATTCTATAGTTACCCTGCAGAGGGAGGGGCAGACCTCATACCCTATAGTCACCTTGCAGGGTAGACCCCACATACTACAGTCACCCTGTGGAGGGAGGGGCAGACCCCCTTATCCAATGGGTACCCCGCAGGAGGGAGGGGCAAACCCAATATACTATAGTCACCTTGCAGGGGGAGGGGTAGACCCCATATCCTATAGTCACCCTGCAGTAAGAGGGGCATATTCTTGGTCTCATAGCTCCCATCAGTCACCCTGCAGTGGGAGGGGCATATTCTTGGTCTCATAGCTCCCATCAGTCACCCTGCAGTAGGAGGGGCATATTCCTGGTCTCACAGCTCCCATCAGTCACCCTGCAGTAGGAGGGACATATTCCTGGTCTCATAGCTCCCCTCAGTCACTCTGCAGCGGGAGGGGCATATTCCCGGTCTCACAGCTCCCATCAGTCACCCTGCAGTAGGAGGGGCATATTCCTGGTCTCATAGCTCCCATCAGTGACCCTGCAGTGGGAGGGGCATATTCCTGGTCCGATAGCTCCCATCAGTCACCCTGCAGTGGGAGGGGCATATTCCTGGTCCGATAGCTCCCATCAGTCACCCTGCAGTGGGAGGGGCATATTCTTGGTCTCATAGCTCCCATCAGTCACCCTGCAGTGGGAGGGGCATATTCTTGGTCTCATAGCTCCCATCAGTCACCCTGCAGTAGGCAGTGCTGAAAGGTCATGTAAACTCTGTGCAGCCATGACACCTTACAGAGGGAGGGGCTTCAAGTCTAGGTGTCATTGGTGCCCAGCAGTGGGTGGCACAATAATAATATTATAGCTTGTTTTTCATCGCCCTTCAGTGGGATTGGGAGGGACTCGGTATAAACGTATATAATATCTCCGCTCTCCCATGTGAAGGAAGACTCGTCCACATCTTGCCGTTCAGTCTTTGAACAAACTGTAGGTTACCCTGAGGTGGGTGGAGAGCACTGGGTGTGTCAGTGTTACTTGGAGGTATGTTAATTTGGCATGTGTATAAGTAGGGCGTCACTCCATGTTTGGGAATGGGGCATCCACAGTACACACCGGCCATAGCCAAGGCCTGTCACATGGGTGCCCTTTAGACTCTTGGTTCTGGTCTCTCACCACCATCCGACACTCTGGTCATGTGATCAGAGGGGGTCACACCTGACTCTGCAGCCAGTTTCGGGGGTCCAGTTTGGTTCTGAGGCTCTTAATGTTCTTACGGTTTTGAACCCCCTTCTCTGAGTCCGGGGTGCTGCGCCCGCTGCTGCTCGAGTTCCTGGCCTCCGGATGAGGACTCTCATCTCCTCCGGAGGACTCTTGGCCTGTAGACTGTTGGTCGGCCATCCTCAGCCCCCGGTTCTTCAGGGACGTCAGTTTGGCATCCAGGGAGAGGGTGCGGGGACGAAGCCTGGAGGACTGACCTGGAGGACTGTCACAATCGGAGGACGAGGAACGGGAAGGACGTCCAGGGCTGGGGCTGTTGAAGAAAGACGTCCAGGGAGGTGGATCCAGACCCCTCTGTATCTCAAACTCCTTCATCCGTTGGGAGAGGAGGTCGGGAATCGGGCCCAGACCCTCAATAGCTGCAAGACAAGAAGAGAACAACGTGAGGAGCAAAACCCAGGAAACACACCGGGGACCATCACTAAAACAATGAGCCCACCAATAACTGACGGCACAAGCCTACACAAACCATGCGTCTACTGGGAAATGTTCTTATCGTTCAGTGGATTTACCTTGGGAATGTTCTAGAGCAGTGGTCTCCAAACTGTGGCCTGCAGGATATGCTTCACCTTATCCGGTCAATGGGCCACTGTTTCTCCCACTGACACCAAAAATGAGGCACCATTCCTTTCACTGACACCAACAGTGGGTCATTATTCCCCCCACTGACACCAACAGTGGGTCATTATTCCTCCCACTGACACCAACAGTGGGTCATTATTCCTCCCACTGACACCAACAGTGGGTCATTATTCCTCCCACTGACACCAATGATGGGGGACTGCTTTTTCCATCAATACAAACAATGGGACACTATTCCTCCCACTGATAATAATTCCTCACATTGACAGCAATGATGGGGCACTATTCCTCCTACTGACACCAGAGATGAGACACTGTTCCTTCCACTGGCACCAATGATGGGGCACTATTCTTCCCACTGACACCAATGATGGGGTGCTATTCCTCCCACTAATACCAATGATGGGGCACTATTCCTCCCACTGACACCAATGATGGGACACCATTCCTTCCACTGATACCAATGATGGGGCACTATTCTTCCCACTGAAACCAATGATGGGGCACTATTCCTCCCACTAATACCAATGATGGGGCACTATTCCTCCCACTAATACCAATGATGGGGCACTATTCCACTGATACCAATGATTGGACACCATTCCTTCCACTGATATCAGTGATGGGGCACTAGTCCTTATCCTGATGACCACAGGCACTATGTAATTTTTTTCTCTCACTGGCCACAGTTTGGCCCCCCTTAATTCTGAAGGACAGTAAACTGGCAGTTTGGAGAGTTCTAGAAGAGTCCCAAGTCACCCAGCATTGAGACAGTAGAACCTAGAAAGGTGGAAGACCAGATACTGTTACCACTAATGGTGGCTTCATAAGGCCCATTGAGCATCAAAAAAGGAGAAGAGTTGGTGTGGATGTCCTATCAGAATGTCCTCATCCCTTCCACCTCTCCAGGAGGAGATGGATACATTTTTCAAAGGACCATCTCCTCATTGAGACATAACTCAAAGACTACCTGCCAATGTCAAGCTTCAGCTTGTACAGCGAGATACTCTCCTGTATAAAAGAGGTATAGACTCCAGAGGGAGACTTCATCCACCCCCTACAAGTCATTAGTAAGACCTCATCTGGAATATGCCTTTCAGTTTTGGCCTCCAGTTCTCCAAAAAGGATATTGGGAAATTGGAGAAAGTGTACAGAAGGGCTACTAGTTGATGACCAAGTCCTCATTTCATGGCCTGCAGAACAAGACCCCGAACCCAGAGCAGCCTTTCAGAGCGCAGTTTACCGGGAATGGGGAGTCACATCACTAGGAGATGATTGTTACAGGTTGGGAGGACCTCCCCTGACTTCCTGTCCCCGGTGACATCCTTTGTGTAAAAATTAAAGACAAGGTGTCAGCAGAACAGGAAGGAGAATCTCGTCTTTCTAAGTTTGGCTGAAGCTCAACATAGACGGAGCCGACCCCGAGCTCCCCCCCTGAAGCCCCGAGGCCGTGTGATGTGTGAGATAGAGTATATTATATATATATATACGCTGTATTCCAGGTGTGGGAGGCCAAGATACAAACCTGTCGCTGTAATAGGTGCAGAGCAGGGAGCGGATCTCCGCAGAGACTGCATTGTCCTGCAGCAGGAGGCCCTCCGCACTGGCCGGAGCAGATAAGGCTAAGTGGGGGAGGGGAGCAGAGACATGCAGGCACAGGAAAGAGAAGAAAAAAACTGTTAAAGTGCATAGAAAAGACACAGAGTGCTAGAGATTGTTATGTCGCGTACACACGAGCGGACTTGCCGGTAGGCTTGGTACGGCGGGCCGGACTCGGTCGGTCAATTCGATCGTGTGTGGGCTCCAGCGGACTTTTTTTCACCAAAAGTCAGATGGACCTGGAAATAAAACATGTTTCAAATCTTTCCGACGGACTCGAGTCCGGTCGAAAAATCTGCTCGTCTGTATGCTAGTCCGACGGACTAAAACCCACGCTAGGGCAGCTATTGGCTACCGGCTATCAACTTCCTTATTCTAGTCCGGTGTACGTCATCACGTACGAATCCGTCGGACTTTGGTGTGATCGTGTGTAGGCAAGTCCGTTCCTTAGAAAGCCCGTCGGAAGTCTGTCAAAAGTCCGTCGGACCAGTCCAGCAAAAGTCCGGTCGAAAAGTCCGCCTGTGTGTACATGGCATTAGAGAGCATGGAGGGGACCAGAGAGTGTTAGAGAGCATGGAGGAGACAGCGGAGTGTTAGAGACTATTCGAGAGCATGGAGGAGACCAGAGAGTATTAGAGACTGTTAGAGAGCATAGAGGAGACAGCGGAGTGTTAGAGACTATTCGAGAGCATGGAGGAGACAGCAGAGTGTTAGAGACTATTAGAGAGTATGGAGGAGACATCAGAGTGTTAGAGACTGTTAGAGAGCATGGAGGAGACATCAGAGTGTTAGAGACTGTTAGAGAGCATGGAGGAGATATCAGAGTATTAGAGACTGTTAGAGAGCATGGAGGAGACATCAGAGTATTAGAGACTGTTAGAGAGCATGGAGGAGACATCAGCGTATTAGAGACTGTTAGAGAGCATGGAGGAGACAGCGGAGTGTTAGAGACTGTTAGAGAGCATGAAGGAGACATCAGAGTGTTAGAGAATGTTAGAGAGCATGGAGGAGACATCAGAGTGTTAGAGACTGTTAGAGAGCATGGAGGAGATATCAGAGTATTAGAGACTGTTAGAGAGCATGGAGGAGATATCAGAGTGTTAGAGACTGTTAGAGTCTCTCGAAATCCGGGACAGTCCCTCGAAATCCGGGACAGTTGGGAGCTATGTATATATACAAACACAGAGGTCTTATATGTCCCAGGGATTACCAATCTGTACTAAGCCCCCCCATCTCAGCAAATATCTACAACCAGGCCTGGCAGGCTTTTCATTGTAGGTGGGGAGAGGTAATACTGGGAACAGGAGGAAAAAGCGACTGAAAGGAAAAACGGGTGAAATAATATACAGAGATGCCGTATGAGGGAGAAATCCGCCGGGTGCAAGCTATGACCCGGGATAGGGATGGGAAAGAACCAGGAGGAGGCGCTGAGGAGGGGCAGAAGACACCAAATACAACACCATTCTACAGATTTCACCAATGAGATTGAAGCACCATATGGTGGACCATAACAAGACCTCCCATAACAAGACATCCCATAATAGAACTTCCCATAACAAGACTTCCCATAACAGGACATCCTATAATAATAAGGCCTCCCATAACAAGACCTCCCATAACAACACCTCCCATAACAGGACATCCTATAATAATAAGGCCTCCCATAACAAGACCCCCCATAATAGAACCTCCCATAACAAGACTTCCTATAACAAGACACCCCATAATAAGACCTCCCATAACAAGACCCCCAACCATAACAAGAAATCCCATAATAAGACCTCCAATACCAAGAGTTCCCAGAATAAGACCTCCCATAACAAGACCTCCCATAACAAGACCTCCCATAACAAGACCTCCCATAACAAGACCTCTCATAATAAGACATCCCACGTCTATCAGAATGTTAGACTACCTAAACCCTGGACTTATGTGTATGGGCCCCTTAGGAAGACAATGACAATATCAGACCATATAAACCTTGGACTGATATGTGTGGGCCCCTTAGGAAGGACAATAAAAATGTCAGATTATATAAACCCTTAGTATCACTCTCGCTGAATGGCGATACACAAGCAGCCTGTACTTCTGGGTATCGAAGAACGTGATGACGTCAGCGTGTCACTCCGCCCTAAGCATTTCGTCCTAGGGCGACATCATCGTATAAAGAAACGCATAGGGCAGAGCGACGTGCTGACGTCATCACGTTTTTCGATACCTGAAAGTGCGGGCTGCTTGTGTATCGCCAGCCAGCGAGAGTAATACTAAGGCGTTTTTACATTGCCTTCATGTGAGTGCAACCATACTTTATTTTAATAAACTTATCTTAAGATTTTACACTATGTGGAGTTTTCTTAAATTTCCGAGGACTGATCCATGGAAGCTTCATCTGGATGGTCTTCACCTCAAGCTTTGAGGAGATTTTATTTAAGCGGCATCATAAGGCCCTGGCTGGGTGTATAGCCGCATGTGTTGTTAACCTTCCGTGATAGGAAGTCCCATTGAGCTGGTAAGCAGGCGTTTTATCCGGACACAGGTGGTGGTACTCCAGATAGGATCTCACTCTTGGTGATAGATGGTGGCAATGTTGCAGATGTACTGACAAGGATTCCAGAATTTACTATTTTCTCTGATTCACCTTTTTTTGGACTTTATTTGTTTGTACTGTATGGGCATAATAAACCCTGGACTGATGTGTGTGGGCCCCTTAGGAAGGTCCATGGGAATGTCAGACCATAATAAACCTTGGACTGATGTGTGTTGGCCGCTTAGGAAGGTCCATGAGAATGTCAGACCATAATAAACCCTGGACTGATGTGTGTGGGCCCCTTAGGAAGGTCCATGAGAATGTCAGACCATAATAAACCCTGGACTGATGTGTGTGGGCCCCTTAGGAAGGTCCATGAGAATGTCAGACCATAATAAACCCTGGACTGATGTGTGTGGGCCCCTTAGGAAGGTCCATGAGAATGTCAGACCATAATAAACCCTGGACTGATGTGTGTGGGCCCCTTAGGAAGGTCCATGAGAATGTCAGACCATAATAAACCCTGGACTGATGTGTGTGGGCCTGTAGGAAGGTCCATGAGAATTTCAGACCATAATAAACCTTGGACTGATGTGTGTGGGCCCCTTAGGAAGGTCCATGAGAATGTCAGACCATAATAAACCCTGGACTGATGTGTGTGGGCCCTTTAGGAAGGTCCATGAGAATGTCAGACCATAATAAACCCTGGACTGATGTGTATGGGCCCCTTAGGAAGGTCCATGGGAATGTCAGACCATAATAAACCTTGGACTGATGTGTATGGGCCCCTTAGGAAGTTCCATGAGAATGTCAGACCATAATAAACCCTGGACTGATGTGTATGGGCCCCTTAGGAAGGTCCATGGGAATGTCAGACCATAATAAACCTTGGACTGATGTGTGTTGGCCGCTTAGGAAGGTCCATGAGAATTTCAGACCATAATAAACCCTGGACTGATGTGTGTGGGCCCCTTAGGAAGGTCCATGAGAATGTCAGACCATAATAAACCCTGGACTGATGTGTGTGGGCCCCTTAGAAAGGACAATGAGATTGTCTGACATTCTCATAGACCTTCCTAAGGGGCCCACACACACACATCAGTCCAGGGTTTATTATGGTCTGACATTCCCATGGACCTTTCTAAGGGGCCCACACACACATCGGTCCAGGGTTTATTATGGTGATGGGGGTGATGGTTACTATAATACCTCAATCCTTCTCCTCTATCTTTCTCCAAAGGCAAAGTATATTACCCAGAGGGCCTTGCTACTTACCCATTTCATGGTAGAGGGAGCCCTGTTTGGCCAAAGCGAGGGTGGTTCTCTTGGGCGGTGGTGTCTCGATCTTCATGAGGTCATCACAGCACTGCTTCCACTGACCTGGGAGGGACCACAGAGAGAGGCGGGTTTAGTTGGGTGAAGTCTTAGTGTTGTGTATATCAGACAGTATGAGTACGATGATTAGTGGTCCATTGGGAGGACCATTGTGTGGGGTGTTATCGTACTGCACTACATACAGATTAGGACAATCTGGAGCATGGCACATACAGAACAGTATATAGAGTGGTCTGCAATGTTACACATACAGCACAGTGTATAATGTGTTACGTCCCCGCACCCCACATACTCATGTCATAGAAGTGCTGCCAGAAGGCCTCCATCCAGCGGCGCAGCTCCTCCCGGCCCTCCGCCCTGGCGTGGTGCGTCACCTCCTCGCTGCCGTACCGGTTGGTGATGGACAGGCTTTGCACCTGGTTCTGTCCTTCCCGGTCCGAGCACCGGATTCTGGTCTCCTGTGGGGGACAAAGACAAACGTCACACCTTGATGTCCCCCTCCGCTTCTCCTCCCCCCCATGACTGGAAGTGCCCTACGTGACCTCTGACCTTATTGACAAAGACGGTGAGTTCCGGTTCCGGAGTCGACCCTTTCTCACAGGGCTGCGTATAGCACAGCAAGCGGCATCCTCGCAGCACGCAGTACATCCGCTGCCATCCCGCCTGTCCCCGCGCCTGTCAGGGGCCAAGAGAAATAAACCAATCAGATTGTTTACCCCCGCCCACACTGGTCTGCTACCAATCTGCATCTGAAAGACGTAAAGAATCATCACCTCCCCCCCAGAGGAATATCATCACCCCCCCATCACCCCCAGGGCAGAGTATTATCACCCCGTCACACCAAGGGGAGAAAACCATCACCCCGTCACCCCCAGAGGAATATCATCACCCCCCCAGTAGAGAGTATCATCAACCCCGGAGGAGAGTATTTTCATCCACCCCTGGAGGATAGTATCTTTACCCCTGGGGAAGATTACTATCATCTCCAGAGGAGAGTATCCCCCCCCCCCAGAGGAGAGTATCATCACCCCCCCCCCCTAGAGGAGAGTATCATCACCCCCCCCCCCAGAGGAGAGTATCCCCCCCCCCAGAGGAGAGTATCATCACCCCCCCCCCCAGAGGAGAGTATCATCACCCCACAGAAAAGTATCTTCAGCCCCGGATCTCTCACCTGGATCTGCAGATACCCGGATATCATGTCTTGGTTCATACAGTCGGGCTGTGCGGTCAGGCGGCAGCACACACTTCCGTACAGCGGCAGCCAACATGAGCTCTCATCTACAACACAGAGAGGAATCTATAATGTACTGTTATATACTGTGTATATATACTATACACCCTTCTACCACTGCAATATACTGCTGTATACATTGTATGTAGAGTACCATCATTTCCTACAAAAAGGCGCCCTTCATTGTTCCTCAGTTATTCATCATTCTCATCATTCCCCACAAGGGGGCGCTCTTACAATTTCCCAAATAACCATCATTCTCACCATTCCCACAGGGGGGCACTCTCATCATTCCTCAAATATTCATCATTCTCATGGCTTCCCACAAGGGGGCACTCTCATCATTCCTCAAATAACTATCATTCTCATGGCTTCCCACAAGGGGGCGCTCTCATCATTCCTCAAATATTCATCATTCTCATTATTCCCCACAAGGGGGCACTCTCATCATTCCTCAAATAACCATCATTCTCATTATTCCCCACAAGGGGGCACTCTCATCATTCCTCAAATAACTATCATTCTCATGGCTTCCCACAAGGGGGCGCTCTCATCATTCCTCAAATAACCATCATTCCCACCATTCCCCACCAGAGACTGTGGGGACGTTCCTACAAATGATACATCTAATATGGGATCGTTGTACTGAAATCTCCTGGCTTCCAACCCTCCATAACAAATTCCGTTTGGCATCTCTGGTGATTCACCTGAACTGTTCATGGTGAGGTCGTGGGTGCGGAAGCCGTCCTGGACATCAGCCAGAGTCAGTTTGGTGTGGGCCAGCAACAGGAACTTTGGACCCCTGAAACAGAAGAGAGGAAACATACAGAACGTTCCGGATATATAGATGATATATCATAGTAGGTGAGGTTGAAAAAAGACACAAGTCCATCAAGTCCAACCTATGTGTGTAATTATGTATATATATATATATCTCCTCCTGTCACCCGGCATGAAACATGACCTGAACTCTTCCACCAATAATAATAATAATAATGAAGAGGGGCCTTTTAAAAGACTCCAAAACGTTGCCTTGCTGCATGTGACATATTAGGAGTGTAAGGTTCCGACTCGAGCAGGAGTGTCCCCAGGCTAAATTTAGTGTTATTATTATATTATTATTATTATACACGATTTATATAGCGCCAACAGTTTACGCAGCGCTTTACAATGTGGGGGGGGGGCAGTACAATTACAGAAGGGACAGGAGGGCCCGGCTCGTAGAGCTTACATTCTAAAGGGAGGGGGTGGTGGTGCAAAAGAGATGTGGGGAATGATTTGATGGGGGTGGCTCGGGGACAGTTGTTAGGTGAGTGTGGGATAGGCTTCCCTGAATAAGTGAGTTTTCAGGGATCTCCTAAAGGTAGACAGGTTAGGGGCTGCTCGGATATAACGGGGCAGGAAGTTCAAGAGGATGGGAGAGGCTCTGGAGAAGTCCTGAAGGTGGACAGGTTATTGGCTGATAGAATGTACTGGGGCAGGGAGTTCCAGAGGATGGGTGAGGAACTGGAGAAGACCTAAAGGTGGACAGGTTATTGGCTGATCAGATATACTGGGGTAGGGAGTTCCAGAGGATGGGAGAGGCTCTGGAGAAGTCCTGAAGGCGAGCATGGGAGGAGGTAACAAGGGAGCTAAAGGGGGTGATGTTGTGAATGGCCTTGTATGTTGTGGTTAGTATTTTGAATTTTATACGGTGGGGGAGGGGAAGCCAGTGAAGAGATTGGCAGAGAGGGGGAGCAGTCACGGATCGATTAGTGAGGTGTATTACTCTAGCAGCAGCATTCATAATAGACTGAAGGGGGAGGAGCCTGTGTAAAGGTCGGCCATTAAGGAGAGAGTTGCAGTAGTCAAGGCGGGAAATAATCAAGGAGTGAAGAAGTTGTTTTGTGGTGTCATTAGTCAGGAAGGGTGGAATTCTGGAGATGTTGCGGAGGTTAAGGCGGCAGGATTTAGCCAGTGATTGGATATGGGGGCTGAAGGAGAGGTCAGAGTCAAGGATTACACCCAGCACCCTGGCATGTGTGGAGGGACCAATGGTTGTGCTGTTGATCTTAATGGTAAAGTAATGGGAGGGGATCGGGAAGGAGAAAATATTACAAGCCCAGTTTTAGAAGGATTGGGTTTGAGAAAGTGGTGTGACATCCATACCGACATGTCATTCAGTAAGTTTGAGATCCGTGAGGAGATCGAGGGGGTGAGTTGAGGAGTGGAGAAATAGATCTGGGTGTCGTCGGCATAGAGGTGGTATTGGAAGCCATGGGAGATTATCAACTGTCCCAGGGAAGAGGTATAGAGAGAGAAAAGGAGGGGCCCAAGGACGGATAGTGTTTGCAGGTAGGTTGTAGTCATCCTGATCTATATTATTGCTATCTGGGATCATTAGGTTTCTCCTAAGTCTGGGATATTGTTTGCTTCTGCCTGCTTCACGGGCATGTTCTCCAGTAGAATGAGAAGAAGCAATGTATTGTGTTATAGTTACATAGGTCAGAAAAGGCACAAGTCCATCTGGTTCCACCAATAGAAAAAATAAATAAACTGAAACCCTTCAGCTGGAAGGGTCCTTAAATCAAGGGCTTTGCTTGGAGAGGTTGATTCGAGAGATCCTTCCCACCCAAGCTTTACCTGGAGACAACACAAGTACAGCCTTCCTTCCCTCCCAGGCCTTACTTGGACACAATGTGAGATCAGAGGTCTCCCCTCCCAGGTTCTGCCTAGGGACAATGTAAGTCCAGAGGTCCTTCTCTAACAGAGTTTGCCTTGAGACAATGTGAGTCCAGGGGTCCTTCCCCCCCAGGTTTTGCCTAAAAACGATGTGAGTCCAGAGGTCCTTCCCTTCCAGGCTTTGCCTCGAGAGGATGTGAGTCCAGATGTTCTACTCTCCCAGGCTTTGCCTGGAGACAATGTGGAATCATTGTTTCTTCCCTCCAAAGCTTTCCCTAGTGATGATGTGAGACCAGAGGTCCTTGCCTCCCAGGCTTTGCTTGGAGCGGATGTGTGTGTGTGAAGGGTCCAGTCCTTGCCTCTCAGGTCTGCTGCCTGTGGGGGAGTAAAGCTCTGAAAATGTCTTTACCTGGGGCCTGAACCTGGTCCTAAGGAACTTGAACTGGCCTGTGCTAGGCAAGAAGGTGGCTACCAGTAAGTTGCATCTTCAAAGTCATCTGCTTTGCTGAAGGTTGTCCAGGAGAGCTTAGGAGAAGCTGCTGCCAGGTAGACATAAGATGGAGAGCTTCTTAGCTATGTATTGTTACTATCATGAAACTTGAAGACCAGTTCCTACTGCAGTATGTAAAGGCCACCAATAAAGGCTCCATTGTCATTGGGGAGGCTGTAACAGAAGAATCTAGGGCCACCAATTTGTTTTTTTGCTCTTAAAAGAACTACTGTAGCTGGGAAGCTGCCACTAAAGCACTGGAGTCATTACCATCTCTGATATTATTGGAAGGATGTTTCTACAGTAATGAAAATCACCTGCCCTGTTTGTATTATTGACAGAAGAAGGTCTGATATATTTTTGCTGTTCTTAGGTATTCTGTACCTCTAACCCCCTCTCCCTAAACCTCTCAGCCAACACATTTTTCACAATAAGATGGGAGACCTTAAAGTGTGTTTTCTTGTTGCTACTGGATGGCTGGTGAGTGTGTGGGTGCAGCTTCGGGGCAGGTCACTATTAGATGAAGCAGGAAAGTCCACTAAGGTGCAGCGGCTTCTCCGGGAGTCAGTTGCTTTGGCCTATTCCCAGCATGTTAATGTGATAACACAATTCTCCATTGGCTGGTTATGATACAGTGCTACCATCTTTTGTTTGCTCATTTCAGCACCTATCCACCAAGGGTCTATTCCCGTATGGAGTGTGCATGAATTCATATCAAGTTTAATCCAACAATAGATGGAATTTGTCAAGCTATAGCGATTATTGGCCACAATTATGGTCATTTCCACCAACGACCCTCAGGTAAGCGTAGAGGCAAACAAAGGGACGCTCTGCTCTCACAGAGATAAGCAACTGGCTATTTGTGATACTATTTTCCAGCTTTCCCGGGATTGGATCAGAGCTGAGGACGTGTGATAGTTCTACCTCCTCCATAGGGGTAAACATGCACCCCAAGCAGATCTGACCTTGTGTACAAACGGCAGAATACTTGAGTATCTTGTACAATAACCTCAGGTCTGGCCAATAATGGTAACTCACGGGACACTGGGGACAGGTAGAAGGATGGGGCTTCCTCCTCCATTGCTGCATGCTCCTTCCATGGCAGCTCGTACCCTCCGACCCGATGACCGACCCAGGGAGTTGCTCAGTTTGGTGGACAGTCTTCTGGGGGTCCCAGACAGAGAAAAGTCCTCATCCACAGCACAGCTGTACAGCTGGAGACTGAGCTCAAAACCTGGCTCCACATCCGAGCTGGGGAGAAAAGGCAAAATACAACAGTAATAGAGGGAGCAATAAGAAGGCCTGAGTGAAACAATGTCCGTGAGGCAAGATTGGTTAGTAATACACATAGGATTGGCGATAGGTTGGGCAGTAATACAGAAAGGATTGGTGATAGGTTGGGCAGTAATACAGGAAGGATTGGCGATAGGTTGGGCAGTAATACAGGAAGGATTGGTAATAGGTTGGGCAGTAATAGAGGAAGGATTGGCGATAGGTTAGGCAGTAATAGAGGAAGGATTGGCGATAGGTTGGGCAGTAATAGAGGAAGGATTGGTGATAGGTTGGGCAGTAATGGAGGAAGGATTGGCGATAGGTTGGGAAGTAATAGAGCAAAGATTGGTGATAGGTTGGGCAGTAATGGAGGAAGGATTGGTGATAGGTTGGGCAGTAATAGAGCAAAGATTGGTGATAGGTTGGGCAGTAATGGAGGAAGGATTGGCGATAGGTTGGGAAGTAATAAAGGAAGGATTGGTGATAGGTTGGGCAGTAATAAAGAAAGGATTGGCGATAGGTTGGGCAGTAATAAAGGAAGGATTGGTGATAGGTTGGGCAGTAATAAAGAAAGGATTGGTGATAGGATGGGCAGTAATAGAGGAAGGATTGGTGATAGGTTGGGCAGTAATAAAGGAAGGGTTGGTGATAAGTTCGGCAGTAATACAGGAAGGATTGGTGATAGGTTGGGCAGTAATAAAGGAAGGATTGGGGATAGGTTGGGCAGTAATGCAGGAAGGATTGGTGATAGGTTGGGAAGTAACAGAGTAAGGATTGATGATAGGTTGGGCAGTAATAAAGGAAGGATTGGTGATAGGATGGGCAGTAATAGAGGAAGGATTGGGGATAGGTTGGGCAGTAATAGAGGAAGGATTGGTGATAGGTTGGGCAATAATACAGGAAGGATTGGTGATAGGTTGGGCAGTAATAAAGGAAGGATTGGTGATAGGTTGGGCAGTAATAGAGGAAGAATTGGTGATAGGTTGGGCAATAATACAGGAAGGATTGGTGATAGGTTGGGCAGTAATGCAGAAAGGATTGGTGATAGGTTGGGCAGTAATAGAGGAAGGATTGGTGATAGAATGGGCAGTAATAAAGGAAGGATTGGTGATAGGTTGGGCAATAATACAACAGTAATAGAGGGAGCAATAAGAAGGCCTGAGTGAAACTATTACTGTGAGGCAAGATTGGTTAGTAATACACAGAGGATTGGTGATAGGTTGGGCAGTAATACAGGAAGGATTGGTGATAGGTTGGGCAATAATACAGGAAGGATTGGTGATAGGTTGGGCAGTAATGCTGGAAGGATTGGTGATAGGTTGGGCAGTAATAGAGGAAAGATTGGGGATAGGTTGGGCAGTAATAGAGGAAGGATTGGTGATAGGCTGGGCAGTAATAGAGGAAGGATTGGTGATAGGTTGGGCAGTAATACAGGAAGGATTGGTGATAGGTTGGGCAGTAATACTGGAAGGATTGGTGATAGGTTTGGCAGTAATAGAGGAAGGATTGGTGATAGGATGGGCAGTAATAGAGGAAGGATTGATGATAGGATGGGCAGTAATAGAGGAAGGATTGGTGATAGGTTGGGCAGTAATAGAGTAAGGATTGGTGATAGGTTGGGCAGTAATAGAGGAAGGATTGGTGATAGGTTGGGCAGTAATAAAGGAAGGATTGGTGATAGGCTGGGCAGTAATAAAGGAAGGATTGGTGATAGGTTGGGCAGTAATGCTGGAAGGATTGGTGATAGGTTGGGCAGTAATAGAGGAAGGATTGGTGATAGGATGGGCAGTAATAGAGGAAGGATTGGGGATAGGTTGGGCAGTAATAGAGGAAGGATTGGTGATAGGATGGGCAGTAATAGAGGAAGGATTGGTGATAGGATGGGCAGTAATAGAGGAAGGATTGGTGGTAGGTTGGGCAGTAATAGAGGAAGGATTGGGGATAGGTTGGGCAGTAATAAAGGAAGGATTGGTGATAGGCTGGGCAGTAATAAAGGAAGGATTGGTGATAGGTTGGGCAGTAATGCTGGAAGGATTGGTGATAGGTTGGGCAGTAATAGAGGAAGGATTGGTGATAGGATGGGCAGTAATAGAGGAAGGATTGGGGATAGGTTGGGCAGTATTAGAGGAAGGGTTGGTGATAGGATGGGCAGTAATAGAGGAAGGATTGGTGATAGGATGGGCAGTAATAGAGGAAGGATTGATGATAGGATGGGCAGTAATAGAGGAAGGATTGGTGATAGGTTGGGCAGTAATAGAGGAAGGATTGGTGATAGGTTGGACAGTAATAGAGGAAGGGTTGGTGATAGGATGGGCAGTAATAGAGGAAGGATTGGTGATAGGATGGGCAGTAATAGAGGAAGGATTGATGATAGGATGGGCAGTAATAGAGGAAGGATTGGTGATAGGTTGGGCAGTAATAGAGTAAGGATTGGTGATAGGATGGGCAGTAATAGAGGAAGGATTGGTGATAGGATGGGCAGTAATAGAGGAAGGATTGGTGATAGGATGGGCAGTAATAGAGGAAGGATTGGTGGTAGGTTGGGCAGTAATAGAGGAAGGATTGGGGATAGGTTGGGCAGTAATACTGGAAGGATTGGTGATAGGTTGGGCAGTAATAAAGAAAGGATTGGTGATAGGTTGGGCAGTAATAGAGGAAGGATTGGTGATAGGTTGGGCAGTAATACAGGAAGGATTGGTGATAGGTTGGGCAGTAATACAGGAAGGATTGGTGATAGGTTGGGCAGTAATACAGGAAGGATTGGTGATAGGTTGGGCAGTAATAGAGGAAGGATTGGTGATAGGTTGGGCAGTAATACAGGAAGGATTGGTGATAGGTTGGGCAGTAATAGAGGAACGATTGGTGATAGGTTGGGCAGTAATACAGGAAGGATTGGTGATAGGTTGAGCGGTAATAAAGAAAGGATTGGTGATAGGTTGGGCAGTAATAGAGGAAGGATTTGTGATAGGATGGGCAGTAATAGAGGAAGGATTGGTGATAGGTTGGGCAGTAATAGAGGAAGGATTGGTGATAGGATGGGCAGTAATAGAGGAAGGATTGGTGATAGGTTGGGCAGTAATAGAGGAAGGATTAGTGATAGGATGGGCAGTAATAGAGGAAGGATTGGTGATAGGATGGGCAGTAATACTGGAAGGATTGGTGATAGGTAGGGCAGTAATAAAGAAAGGATTGGTGATAGGTTGGGCAGTAATAGAGGAAGGATTGGTGATAGGTTGGGCAGTAATAAAGGAAGGATTGTTGATAGGTTGGGCAGTAATAAAGGAAGGATTGGAGATAGGTTGGGCAGTAATAGAGGAAGGATTGGTGATAGGTTGGGCAGTAATGCTGGAAGGATTGGCGATAGGTTGGGCAGTTATACTGGAAGGATTGGTGATAGGTTGGGCAGTAATAAAGGAAGGATTGGGGATAGGTTGGGCAGTAATGCAGGAAGGATTGGTGATAGGTTGGGCAGTTATGCAGGAAGGATTGGTGATAGGTTGGGCAGTAATAGAGTAAGGATTGGGGATAGGTTGGGCAGTAATAAAGGAAGGATTGGTGATAGGCTGGGCAGTAATAAAGGAAGGATTGGTGATAGGTTGGGCAGTAATGCTGGAAGGATTGGTGATAGGTTTGGCAGTAATAGAGGAAGGATTGGTGATAGGATGGGCAGTAATAGAGGAAGGATTGGTGGTAGGTTGGGCAGTAATACAGGAAGGATTGGTGATAGGTTGGGCAGTAATAGAGGAAGGATTGGGGATAGGTTGGGCAGTAATACTGGAAGGATCGGTGATAGGTTGGGCAGTAATAAAGAAAGGATTGGTGATAGGTTGGGCAGTAATAGAGGAAGGATTGGTGGTAGGTTGGGCAGTAATACAGGAAGGATTGGTGATAGGTTGGGCAGTAATAGAGGAAGGATTGGGGATAGGTTGGGCAGTAATACTGGAAGGATTGGTGATAGGTTGGGCAGTAATAAAGAAAGGATTGGTGATAGGTTGGGCAGTAATAGAGGAAGGATTGGTGATAGGTTGGGCAGTAATACAGGAAGGATTGGTGATAGGTTGGGCAGTAATAAAGGAAGGATTGGTGATAGGTTGGGCAGTAATGCAGGAAGGATTGGTGATAGGTTGGGCAGTAATAGAGGAAGGATTGGTAATAGGTTGGGCAGTAATAGAGGAAGGATTGGGGATAGGTTGGGCAGTAATAAAGGAAGGATTGGTGATAGGCTGGGCAGTAATAAAGGAAGGATTGGTGATAGGTTGGGCAGTAATAGAGGAAGGATTGATGATAGGATGGGCAGTAATAGAGGAAGGATTGGTGATAGGTTGGGCAGTAATAGAGGAAGGATTGATGATAGGATGGGCAGTAATAGAGGAAGGATTGGTGATAGGTTGGGCAGTAATAGAGTAAGGATTGGTGATAGGATGGGCAGTAATAGAGGAAGGATTGGTGATAGGATGGGCAGTAATAGAGGAAGGATTGGTGATAGGATGGGCAGTAATAGAGGAAGGATTGGTGATAGGATGGGCAGTAATAGAGGAAGGATTGGTGGTAGGTTGGGCAGTAATAGAGGAAGGATTGGGGATAGGTTGGGCAGTAATACTGGAAGGATTGGTGATAGGTTGGGCAGTAATAAAGAAAGGATTGGTGATAGGTTGGGCAGTAATAGAGGAAGGATTGGTGATAGGTTGGGCAGTAATACAGGAAGGATTGGTGATAGGTTGGGCAGTAATACAGGAAGGATTGGTGATAGGTTGGGCAGTAATACAGGAAGGATTGGTGATAGGTTGGGCAGTAATAGAGGAAGGATTGGTGATAGGTTGGGCAGTAATACAGGAAGGATTGGTGATAGGTTGGGCAGTAATAGAGTAAGGATTGGTGATAGGTTGGGCAGTAATACAGGAAGGATTGGTGATAGGTTGGGCAGTAATACAGGAAGGATTGGTGATAGGTTGGGCAGTAATAGAGGAAGTACTGGTGATAGGTTGGGCAGTAATAGAGGAACGATTGGTGATAGGTTGGGCAGTAATACAGGAAGGATTGGTGATAGGTTGGGCGGTAATAAAGAAAGGATTGGTGATAGGTTGGGCAGTAATAGAGGAAGGATTTGTGATAGGATGGGCAGTAATAGAGGAAGGATTGGTGATAGGTTGGGCAGTAATAGAGGAAGGATTGGTGATAGGATGGGCAGTAATAGAGGAAGGATTGGTGATAGGATGGGCAGTAATAGAGGAAGGATTGGTGATAGGATGGGCAGTAATACTGGAAGGATTGGTGATAGGTTGGGCAGTAATAAAGAAAGGATTGGTGATAGGTTGGGCAGTAATAGAGGAAGGATTGGTGATAGGTTGGGCAGTAATAAAGGAAGGATTGTTGATAGGTTGGGCAGTAATAAAGGAAGGATTGGGGATAGGTTGGGCAGTAATAGAGGAAGGATTGGTGATAGGTTGGGCAATAATACTGGAAGGATTGGTGATAGGCTGGGCAGTAATAAAGGAAGGATTGGTGATAGGTTGGGCAGTAATGCTGGAAGGATTGGCGATAGGTTGGGCAGTTATACTGGAAGGATTGGTGATAGGTTGGGCAGTAATAAAGGAAGGATTGGTGATAGGTTGGGCAGTAATGCAGGAAGGATTGGTGATAGGTTGGGCAGTTATGCAGGAAGGATTGGTGATAGGTTGGGCAGTAATGGAGGAAGGGTTGGTGATAGGTTGGGCAATAATAGAGGAAGGATTGGTGATAGGTTGGGAAGTTATACAGGAAGGACTGGTGATAGGTTGGGCAGTAATAGAGGAAGGATTGGTGATAGGTTGGGCAGTTATAAAGGAAGGATTGGGGATAGGTTGGGCAGTAATAGAGGAAGGATTGGTGATTGGTTGAACAGTAATACTGGAAGGATTGGTGATAGGTTGGGCAGTAATACTGGAAGGATTGGTAATAGGTTGGGCAGTGATACCAGAAGGATTGGCGATACATTGGGCAGTAATAGAGGAAGCAATAAAGGAAGGATTGGTGATAGGTTGGGCAGTATTAAAGGAAGGATTGGTGATAGGTTGGGCAGTAATACTAGAAGAGTTGGTGATAGGTTGATAGGCATAGGATAGACTGGTAAGGATTGGCTTTCATTGATATTATGACACCATATACTGGATACTCACAAGACAATGGGGTTCTCAAAGCAGATATCTGTGGCTGTTCGATCCACAAAGACCATTTCCGTGTCACAGACCTCCCCTCGAATCTGCAGAGCGCAGAACACGGCACAGCGATGGAGCTCTGCAACACACGGAGAGATGGGAGATGAGAATGGTGTGGGGACATGTCTGCTATCTTTTGGAACATTTATTGGACACAGGGCTCATAGAGTGATCAATTTCCTAATCTGCTTCATAAAGATGAACTAATGTGTGACCAAGTGAAACAATGCCTAGAACACACCATACATGTTACAACTTTATCTGACAATAACAATAATTCTCCCTTTGGATCCGAGAGATATTTCATTCCATGTAATTAGACGACCAGACAGAGGACTCCCCCATGCACTCATCGAATGATCGAATGATCAGATGTCTGACACTTCGATGAGGGTGGGGAGTTTTGGGTGAAGGTCGGTGATTGGGTGTTGGAGGCGTGGTCTGTACAGAATGCACTGAACACTGCTATAGACTCACCTCCTTTATTCTTGAAGTATTCGCTGTCCTTCCACATGAGGGGAATCCGGAGATCTACAGAGAGATAAATAATATACATATATATAATTATACACATCACATAATTTAGCTTAAAGAACTGGTTTACCTAAGGTCGTATTTCAGCTATGGGAGGGGCCTGGTGGGATAAATTTGCCCTCCCCACTTCTTACTTCTCTTGGATACTCTACCAGCAAGATCTCCCTACTATAACTCCTGAATGTGCTCCTGTCCACCTTGGATTTTTGGGTGTTCCCACGTACATTAAGTCAATAAATGCAGATAATAAGCCTGGGGAGGTTTACCCAGGGAAATGTCGACAAGGCAATGGCCCTGGACATTAGTACAACACACAGAACAGGTCTGGGGAGAAGTCTGGGAAGGTTGGGTAGACAAGATGGTGGGGCCCTTGACTTCGGTAATGTATCCAAAATGGGCCTGGGGAGAAGTACACCACGAAAAAAAGGTCAAAAAGACAAGATGGTGGGGTCCTTGACTTCAATAAAATACCCAGAACAGGTCTGGGGACATATTTTCCACTAGGAAAGATCAAGATGGTGAGGTCCTGAACTTCAGTAATGTATCCAGAACATGTCTGGGGAAAAGTGTCCACCAAGGAAGGGTCAAGAAGACAAGATGGTGGGGCCCTGGACTTCAGTAACGTATCCAGAACATGTCTGGGGAGAAGTGTCCACCAAGGAAGGGTCAAGAAGACAAGATGGTGGGGTCCTGGACTTCAATAATGTATCCAATACAGGTCTGAGGAGGGGTATCCCTCGGGGAAAGGTTGAGAGAAGAATATAGTGGGGCCTTCTACTTTGATAGCGTATCCAGAACAGGTCTGGGGAGAAGTTTCCTCCAGTGAAAGGTCAAGAAGACAAGATGGTGGGGCCCTGTACTTTGGTATTTTAATCGTAATAGGTCTGAGAAGAAGCCTTTCCAAGGAAAAGGTGGAGAAGATAAGAGGGTGGGGCCCTGAACTTCAGTAACATATCCAGAACAGGTCAGAGGAGAAGTTTCCTCCAGGGAAGGGTTGAGAAGACAAGATGGTGAGGTCCTTGACTTCCATAACGTATTCAGCACAGGTTTAGGGAGAGGTCTCTCCCAGGAAAAGGTTGAGAAGACAAGATGGTGGTGCCCTGGATTTTGTTAACATATCTAGAATGGGTTTGAAGATGCCTACAATATGTGAGCAGTGAGCCTACATAATGTAAACCATGACCACGTACTACATCCTGGGAACAGAAGCTCCATGTTTAGAAGATGAGAGCGCCCACAAGTACAGAAAGAGTTTATTAAATTGTGGGGCTCTTGGGTGAAGCTGACATGTTTCAGGGGCACTAACTGGCCTCCTTCATCAGGGTTACAAATACCGCCACCTCTTGGTGAGGATTATATGGTGAGAACCAGAAACAAGTAAAGCAGTTATTTCACCGCTCTTTATAAATAGTCCTTGTATATAGGCTTATATTACATTGATGTAGCACCCGGATGTTTAGGCAGGGCTGCTATTAAATTTAGTTGCCAGGCGATAGTTGCCTTGGCCAATTTTTAGGAGATCGATTGATTTCCCCCTAATTCTGGAATTGCTGCACTTCTCTCTTCTGTCACTAGGTGGCCTGGTAGCTGGTGACATTGGATAAGACAAGGGCATAGCGAGGACAGATAAGGAATGAATGGGGTATCTCAGCCAATAGGCAGGGATTTTCTTAGCTCCCTTGGCCTGCTGGGAGAGCCTATTTATTTGGGTTGAGTCAGGTGATCGGGGTTTTTCTGTGCCACCCGGACGGCTGTCTGGGTGGACGTGTGTCGTATTGCCCAGAGCTGCTAGGCCCAAAACCTAAGGCCTATCCCTGGGACATCTGGCTGCTAGGCTGTCTGAGGGCCTATCCAGAAGCAGGAAAAGCAGCGTAAGGTTGGGACTGCGGGTTTGTAGTCCAACCAGAAGTAACGGTTCCGCCAGCCAGTGGAACCAGCTGTGGTCGGAGGTAGAAGGGGAAGCTGTCGCCACTAAAGGACCATCCACCTTATTACCTGAGACCACTGTGAGTAAGCTGAGGACAGTACCAGAGCAGGCGTCTCGCCAACCGGGGACGGTGAAGAAGTGGGGAAACTTCAGCAAGTGCCAAGTCAGGGACCCAGCGGGACAGCAGAGGTGACGCTTGTGGAGTTCCAAGCCAGGGACCTAGCGTGTCTGCAGGGGTGAAGCCTGAAGAGTATCTGTGTGTGCCAAGCCAGGGGTGAAGCTTGAAGAATATCTGTGAGTGCCAGGCCAGGGGTGAAGCTTGAAGAATATCTGTGAGTGCCAAGCCAGGGGTGAAGCTTGAAGAGTATCTGTGAGTGCCAAGCCAGGGGTGAAGCTTGAAGAATATCTGTGAGTGCCAAGCCAGGGGTGAAGCTTGAAGAGTATCTGTGAGTGCCAAGCCAGGGGTGAAGCTTGAAGAATATCTGTGAGTGCCAGGCCAGGGGTGAAGCTTGAAGAATATCTGTGAGTGCCAGGCCAGGAGTGAAACTTGAAGAATATCTGTGAGTACCAAGTCAGGAGTGAAGCTTGAAGAATATCTGTGAGTGCCAAGCAAGGGGTGAAGCTTGAAGAGTATCTGTAAGTGCCAAGCCAGGGACCCATCAGAGAAGCGGGGGTGATCCTTGAGGAAGATACTGAGTGCTAGAAGTGGAAGAGCTCAGGAGATCCAGTGGCTAGTGGACCTGAAGTCTACTGAGACCCTCAGTGAGTGATGGTGGGGTAAACTAAGGACTGTTCGTGTTGCAAATAGTTGACTTCAATTGCCGTTAGTAACTACTACAAGCTTGTTGCCATAGGAGACAGCGGTCCTACCTGTACAGAAGTGGTGTCCGGCTGGAGACCTTCACCTGCATAGAAGTCTACCAATAGAAGTCTCGGAGTCTGCCAATTAACATTGCATCTACTTAAGGGTGTCCTGGCCCTAACCCTCTAGAAGTGTCTGGCCTTTCATCTTGCAGTACACCCACCATGCCTTGCAACCCCCTCTACACAGAAAGATGTCAGCTCTCCCTGACTCTGGAGGTCACCATTAGGCCTCTAGGGGCTCCGGGGACTTTGCTACATTATTATTTTTATTATTATGTTGCATTTATTATTAGTAGTAGTAGTATTTATAATAATATATTTTCTTGCAAAATAAAGTATACATTTTTAACCAAAAAAGTAGTATTTATGATAATAATAATAAAAAATACACAATAATTATTAATTATTTATACACATGCATATTATTATTATTATTATTGTTATTTGTAATAATAAATACAATATAATTATTATTATGATTTATGATGATATTTATATTATTTAAGATTACAATGGAGGACATACAGACCTGAGATGGAGAGTTTCCCCTTACAGGGGAGCCGATCATCCACTGATCCTCCGTCTGACGGCCTGGAAGACACCGGAGGATACAAATCACATACTGAAGGTGGGAACATCATATTATGTATCTTCTATGGAAAACATGGCGGCCGCTCTGATCACCCAGCACAGGAGAGGTGGACATGGGAAAAGCAATCCCATCCAAACTCCATCCAGATGTTCAGCACAAACGTGCTTCGGGGGTGTTGCTGCAGCTTTAGGGAGAAGGAGCTTCCTCGGGGGCGGGCCTTCCCTAGGTGTACAGATCACTATATGTCCCAGGGTGGGAGCTCAGACAGTTTAGTGTAGAGGAGCCTTGGCTGGGTAGAATACGTGTACAACAAATACCTATCTACATGACCTTTCATATCTCAATCTTTTCACATTCAAACAATCCCTGGTGATCCCGCCATGACGGTCCTTGTCCCAGCACTACCTGGTATTGGGTGACAACACTCTGTACTGATCCGGCAATTCTTCTGCTGCGTTGTCACCCCATCACACCGGCTTCTGAGGGAGACCACAAGTGGCCGTTTCAACGCACATTACACAGACATGGTCCATTGATGTCACCATCAGGAAATCCACCCCGAGAATGGAGAGGAGAGGGGAGGGGAATGGAGAGCAGAACTGAGGGAGAGGAGAGGGGAGGGGAATGGAGAGGAGAGGGGAGAGGAGGGATGGGAAAGGGAAGGAGAGGGTAGGGGATTTGAGAGGAGAGCTGAGGGAGAGGAAAGGGGAGGGGAATGGAGAGGAGAGGGGAAGGATGGGAAAGGGAGGGAGAGGGTAGGGGAATTGAGAGGAGAGCTGAGGGAGAGGAGAGGGGAGGGGAATGAAGAGGAGAAGGGAGAAGAGTGGAGAGGAAAGGGGAGGGGAATGGAGAGGAGAAATAAAGAGAGGAGAGGAGAGGGGAATGTAGAGGGAGAAGAGAGGAGAGGGAAAAAGAGAAGAGAGGGAGAGTGGAATGGAGAAGAGAGGGAGAGAGGAATAGAGAAGAGAAGTAGAGGGGAATAGAGAAGAGAAGAAGAGGCGGATAAGGAGGAGAGGGAGAGGAAAGGAAAGAGGGAGAGGAGAGGGAAGAAGAGGAGAATGGAAAGGAAAGGAGAGGGGAGGAGAGGGAGAGGAGAGCAGATGAAAGAAGAGGGGAATGTAAAGGAGAGGGTGGGTCTTATATATTGAACAAATTGTCCAGAAATGACATCTATGGAAGACATTCTGGGTGAGCTCTAGGAGGGGAGGAGAGGAGAGGAGAGAGAGGAGAGGAGAGGAGAGGAGAGGAGAGGAGAGGAGAGGAGAGGAGAGGAGAGGAGGAGAGGAGAGGGGAGGAGAGGTGGAATAGAGAGGACAATGGAGAGGAGAGCAGAGGGAAGAAGAGGGGAGTGGAAAGGAAAGGAGAGGGGAGGAGAGGGAGAGGAGAGGGGAATACAGAGAAGAGGATAGGACACTTGAGGAGAGGAGAATAGAGAGTAGAGGGAGAGGAGAGCAGATGGAAGAAGAGGGGAATGGAAAGGAGAGGAGAGGGAGGGGAAAGGAGAGGAGAGGGTGGGTCTTATATATTGAAGGAATTGTCCAGAAATGACAGCTATAGAAGACGTTCTGGGTGAGCTCTAGAAATCTATAGTGAGATATTTTAGATGTTGAGGGGAAGTATTTCCCTGCGCACAGCTGACTTCCTGCCTGCTAATCCCACAACAGATACATGGAACTGAGAGGCCGGATGACATCCAATGAGGGGAGGTATTTCCCTGCATACAAGTCACTTCCTGTCTTTGTCCCCGCTGTGAAGACACATCCTCTCTACTTGTCATGGTGTCACAGAGACAGGGAATGACGGGAAATCCAGAATGTTACTCTTATCACTGGGACGGGAATAGACTGGAAATCTTCCAATGGAGATACCTGTTTTGGTGACAACTGTATAAGAGGGGATTTTCCTTTACAATCACTTTCAGTCGTGTCTCTGGGACAGGAAGTGAGGAGAAATCTCCCCAATGGAACACAGAATGCAAACAAACCGGAGAGGGGCTTTAACCCTTCACTATTTCAAAAAGGCTTTTGATACACTTTACATCTGCTGAGCCTTTACTGCACCCTAAAATAGAAGCCTCATTGAGGTGTCAGTCATAATGACAATACGGTCCAAGCGCTGGACGCCGTGCGCTAATACTGGGTCTCCTTTTCATAGAACGGTGAGGGACTCGACCTGTAGGGAAAAGAGGCGTCTCCCACTACACCACCAATCCGGAGCTCTGATCATTCCCAGAACATTTATGGACTGCCAAAGCCCAACTGAGTCATTGTGACCTACATCCCGAACCAGGAATATATATATTCCATACATCAAAGACCAGCCATGTCCATGTGTCTCAAGATTTTCCCAGATTCTTCATCACATTCCAGGATACCTATGTCCCTTCCATATCCCAACCAAATCCCCATCTATCACAGACCCCATCTGACCCTCCCTGGAACCTCTAACCCCCATTGATCCCTGAAATCCTTCTATCCATTCCAAATCACTCTATCCCTTGCCAATGCTTCTGTCCCTCCAAGATCTGTCTTTCTCAGTTCCTTTTATCCCCCTCTAAGATCTCCTTGCCTCCTGAATTGCTCCTGGATTCCTTCTTCCTTTCTGGGACTTTTTGTTCTTCCTGGATTCCTCTGTCATTCCTCAATTCTTCTGTCTCTCCCAGATCCCTCAGCCTATTTGAAGATCCCTCTGTACCTCCTGAATCCCTCTGTCCTCCAAGATCCATTACCTTCTTAGATCTCTGTATATCCCAGATCTCAATGACCCTCCAGGATCCCTCAGTCTCTCTTCAATCTCTCTGTGTCCTTTGGTCTCTCTCTCCGATCCCTTTGGGATCACTCTGTCCTTTTAGGATCCCTCTGTCCCTCTCTGATCCCTGCCAGATCTCCTTGAACTTCTCAGTTCCTTTTATCCCTCTTTAAAATCTATTTGCCTCCTGAATTGCTCTGTCCCTCCTGGATTCCTCCTTTCCTTCTTGATCTTTTTGTTCTTCCTAGAGTCGTCTGTCATTACTAGATCCCTCTGTCCCCTCCAGGTCTCTGTCCTCCAGGATCCCTCTTACCCTGTAGTAACTCTGTCTATTCCAGATCTCAATGTCCCTCCAGGATCCCTCTGTCTTCAATCCCTCTGGATCTTTCAGTTCTCAATCTGATCCTTCTCTCTGATCCTTCTCTCTGATCCTTCTCTCTGATCCTTCTCTATGATCCTTCTCTCTATGATCCTTCTCTCTATGATCCACCTGTCCATCCAGAATTTCTCTGTCCTTTCCGGATCCCTTCCAGGTCTCTCTGTCTCTTTCCGATCCCTTTAACCCTCCTTGGTATTTCTCAGATTCCCCTGTCCCTCTCAGTTCCCTTTATTCCTCTAAGATTTCGCCACCCAGATCTCTCTGTGTCTCTTTGATCCTCCGGTACCTCTCTGATCCCTATATCTCTCTCAGTTTACCCCTCTGAGATATCATTTCCCCTAAAAACCCCTTTGTCCATTTTCAATTTCTCAATTCCTTCTGGATCTATTTGTTCCTTGTCCCTGTGTCCTTGTTAGATCCTTTTGTTCCTCCCAGATTCCTCTGCTTCTAGCAGATCTCTTTCAGGTGACTGTGCCTCTTTCCGATTCCTCTGTCCCTCTAGGATCCCTCAGTACTTTTCAGATCCCTCTGTCCCTCTCAGATCCCTTTATTCCTCTGAGATCTCTTTGGCATCCAGATACTTCTGTCCGTGTTGGTTCTCTATTTTGCTTCTTGATCGTGTTGTTTCTCCTAGATCCCTCTGTCTCTTGCAAATCCACCTTTACCTTCCAGATCCCTCTGTCTCTCTCTGATCCCTCAGTACCTCTCAGATCCCTTTATCCCTCTGATATCTCTTTGCCCCCCAACCCCCAATACCCCTTTGTCCTTTTTCAATTTCTCTGTTCCTTCTGGATCTCTTTGTTCAGCTTGTCTTTCCTAGACCCCTCTGTTCCTCCAGGATCCCTCTGCCCCTTGTAAATCCATCTGTACCTCCCAGATCCCTCTGTCTCCTACAGATCCCTTCGTTCCTCCAAGATCTTTTTGCCTCCAGTATCTGTCCATTCCTTTTGGATTTCTCTGTTCTTTCTGGATCTCTTTGTTCCTCCCGGATCTGTCTGTTCTTTATAGATTCTGCTGTGCTTCCTTGGACCCCTCTGCAGATCCTTCTGTACCTCTCAGGTCCCTCTGTCTCTCTCCAGTCCCCTAGTGCCTCTTAGATCCTTCTCTCTCAGTTACCTTTATCCCTCTGAGATCTTGTTTGCCCCTCAACCCCCAAAAACAGTCCAGTTTCGATCTCTCAATTCCTTCTGGGTTTCTTTGTTCAGCTTGGATCCCTCTGTCTTTTCTAAACCCTTATGTTGCTCCCAGATCCCTCTGTCCCATGCAACTCCCTGTCTCTGTCAGATCCCTCTGTACCTCCTAGATCCCTCTGTACCTCCTAGATTCCTCTGTCTCTGTCTGATCCCTATGTACCTCCAAGATCCCTCTATGCCTCTGAGATCCCTTTATCCCTCTGATATCTCTTTGTCCGTCAACCCCCAAAACCGCAATTGTCCATTTTTAATTTCTCTATTCCTGCTGGATCTCTTTGTCCCTTCCAGATCCCTCTGCCCCTTGCAATTCTTTCTGTACCTTCCAGATCCTTCTGACCATTCCAGATCCCAACATCTTTCCAGGATACCTCTGTCATTCTCAAATCCATCTGTACTTTCTGGATTCTTTGGTCCCTCAGAGATCCCTTTCTCTTTCATCCCTCCTTGATTCCTTATTACTCCTCGGATCCTCTGTCTTCTCCGATCCCTCTGTCCCTCCAGGATCCCTCTCTATCTCTCTCAGTTCCCTTTATTCCTCTGAGATCTCTTTGCCTCCCATATCCCTCTGTCCCTTTTGGATTTCTCTATTCTTTCTGAAGCTCTTTGTTCCTCCTGCATCTGTCCTTTCTAGATCCCTCTGTACCTCCCAGATCCCTCTTTCTCTCTCCAATCCCCTGGGTACCTCTTAGATCCCTCTATCTCTCTCAGTTCCCTTGATCCCTCTGAGATCTCTTTGCCTTTCAACCCCCAAAACTTCTTTGTCCATTTTTTGATTCCTCTGTTCCTTCTGGATCTTTCTGTTCCACTGGGATCCTTCTGTCCTTCCTAGACCCTTCTGTTCCACTCAGATCCCTTTGACTTATGCAGATCCCTCTCTACCTCCCAAAACCCCATTTGTAAATTTTCAATTTCTTCTGGATCACTTTGTTCCTCACGGATCCCTGGGATCTTCCTAATTCATTTTGTCTTTCGCAGATCCCTCTGCCCCTTGCAATTCCTTCTGTACCTCTCAGATCCCTCTGACCATTCCAGATCGCAATGTCTTTCCACCTCTGTAGCTCAAGCAATCTATCAGTACTTTCTGGATCCCTCTGAGATCCCTTTCTCTGCGATCCTCTTGTTCCTCCTTGATTCCTTAATACCCCTTTGATGTTTTGTCTCTCTGTCCCTCCAGAATCCCTCTGTATCTCTCAAATTCCTCTGAACCCTCTATAAACTCACCTCCTCCTATGTCATGTTAGATGAGGAGAGGGGTTGGAGTTATGGAGTGACATATGGCGGCATAGTAGAGTTAGTGAGCCATTCGGCAGCCGTTGCTGTGACTTACCTGCGTGCGCTGTGCTGCAGGACTTGCTCCTCCTTGCGGTGCTGCAGCTCGGACATATAGGTCATTATACGGCTATTACACACCAGAAGACTCTTGGCGGCTTCCAGCGCCTGTTCCTTCTGCGTACAGGCCCCCAGCAGCTTCATCGCCCCATCCCGGATCCGCACCTCGTGGTCAATCCTCTTCTGGATGTCTGTGTCCTGTAAGACAGCGAGGTGCACGTTACATGGGATTCCCAAAACATGTTAAATGGCCTAAAAATTAACCCCAAAACATGATATACTTTCAGAAAGCTGTAGAACCTGATGCCTCTCACAATAGCCATTGGAAGCTACGGCAAGTCAGACATTGCCATCGTCAATCATGTCACCCAGCAATGCAGATTGATGTCACTCATGATGCCCCACTCATGATGCCCCAACACCCACCAACCCAACGATGGAAAAAACAAACGCTAGGGCGTTCCCTTGTCACCCACCAAATGACTAGTCTGGTGGATGACAGTTGTTATATAAAAGGGGTCAGGGTCTCCTAAGTGATGTCATTTAACCATATATAGTGGATTGACATTGTGGGACATGTTTTTTTTTTTTTGTGAATCAGTTATTCATGTAGGAAAGGCGGATATCTGGGGGGCCCTTTATTTTAAAGGGTGCCTCCAGATTCTGATAAGTGTCCCCCACAAATTCCTACAACCACAGGGCTAGCATTGTGGGGAGAGGTCCTTGTTCTCGTCAATAAAGGGACATAATGCTTTACCACAGGAGACCATCTAGGAAGGTACTCTCCCCCATGTTGAGGACACGTGGCCTGGTATGGTGCAGGAGGGGGGGCATATGCTTGCTGGTCTGTATTTTGGGGGGAGACCCCAAACCACTTTTCTTTTGCATGGGATCCCCCATAAAATTCATACCAGACTTTTATTCAGCCTTTCTCAACCTTTTCAACACAGAGGACACCTTAAAATAACTTTCCGGTCTCAGGGAACACATGTTCCTTACACTTGTGGTCATTGGGAAGAATTACCCCCTTAAAGATAGTTAAGAAGATCAATGGTGTCAGTGGGAACTTATCTGAAGGGCAAACATTGCTCAAGGAACTCCTAGCAACCTCTGGAGGAAGTCCAGAAAGCTGGCCCCGGCTCACCACCATCAATAGTGATTGAAGAAAGAGAAAATTGGTCGCACACCATGGAAAGAAGAACTTCTGTAGAATAGTTACTTTATTGCCGAGGTGCCAAGAGGATGTAGACAGGACATTACAGTTTCACACGGATAACTCGTGCTTGTTCACAACATGGAACCCATAGTAACCTCTGGAGGAACCCTTTACTTCTATGGAACCCCTAGCAACCTCTGGAGGAACCCTAGACTTCCATGGAACCCCTAGCAACCTCTGGAGAAACCCCAGACTTCCATGGAACCCATAGTAACCTCTGGAGGAACCCTAGACTTCCATGGAATCCATAGCAAGCTCTAGAGGAACCCTAGACTTCCATGGAACCCCTAGCAACCTCTGGAGAAACCCCAGACTTCCATAAAAACCCCTAGTAAACTCTGGAGGAACCCTGGTTGAAACCCTTATCAAGAATAAGGACCTGGCAAGTCATTTTCACTGAAACCGCAAACATGGTTTTCTTTTGTGTTTAAGAGCGTGATTGGTTGTTATAGTGCACCATGCATGACTGCAAACCTCATCTCTAATAGAGAAGCACAGAGACCAAGTGATGATATCGCTAGGAATAAAATAAGCTATGTAATGAAAATAGAAAACTTTTATTTAAAAATGTCATTAGCATGTTGCTGAGGGGGAGGGAGGAATCAGGAAAGGTAAAATAATTGTAAAATAAATATTAGATTTACCTTCATTATTATCACAAGGTAATGATTATCACCATCCAGAAAATCCCCCACCCCCATTGAATTAAGCTGGGTACACATAGATTGAAATTCAGTCGGTTCAGCAGGGACCAGCCAACTTTAGTACGTAAACAGGGTCGGAATTGTATGTAAAACAGTTATCCTGAGTAACGCTCAGTATTATTACCAAGAAAGTTCCCACAGAGGTTTCTGTTTTTCTGAGTACCCGGCAAACTGTCCATCAATTATGGCCCTTGGCAACCTGAGCCCATCTATAAATCCTGAAGACTGTTCATAGATGACGCCCCTGGACAACCTGAGCCCATCTATAAATCCTGAAGACTGTTCATAGATGATGGCCCTGGACAACCTGAACCAAATCCTGCAGACTGTCCATAGATGATGGCCCTGGACAACCTGAACCAAATCCTGCAGACTGTCCATAGATGATGACCCTGGACAACCTGAACCCATCTATAAATCCTGTAGACTGTCCATAGATGATGGCCCTGGACAACCTAAACCAAATCCTGCAGATTGTCCATAGATGATGACCCTGGAAAACCTAAACCCATCTATATAGCCTGCTGACTGTTCATAGATGATGGCCCTGGACAACCCGAATCAATAACTACAGACTGTCCATAGATGATGGCTCTGGACAACCTGAACTCATCTATAAATCCTGCAGACTGTTCATAGATGATGGCCCTGGAGAACCTGAACCCATTTAAAAATCCTGCAGACTGTCCATACATGATGGCCCTGAAAACCTGAACCAAATACTGCAGACTGTCCATAAATGATGACCCTGGACAACCTGAGCCCATCTATAAATTCTGCAGATTGTCCATAGATAACGGCCCTGGAAAACCTGAACCAAATCCTGCAGACTGTCCATAGATGATAGCCCTAACATCGTATAAATCCTAGAGACTGTCCATAGATGATGGCCCTGGACAATCTGAACCAAATCTTGCAGACTGTCCATAGATGATGGCCGTGGACAACCTGAATTCATCTATACTTTCTGCAGACTGTCCATAGATGATGGCCCTGAACAACCTCAACCAAATCCGTCAGAATGTCCATAGATGATGGTCATGGACAACATGAACTCTTCTATACTTTGTGCAGACTGTCCATAGATGATAGCCCTGAACAACCTGAACCAAACCCTGCAGATTGTTAAAAGATGATGACCCTGCAAAGCCTGAGCCCATCTATAAATCCTGAAGACTGTTCATAGATGACACCCCTGGAGAACCTGAGCCCATCTATAAATCCTGAAGACTGTTCATAGATGATGGCCCTGGACAACCTAAACCAAATCCTGCAGATTGTCAAAAGATGATGACCCTGGAAAACCTGAGCCCATCTATAAATCCTGCAGACTGTCCATAGCTGATGGCCCTGGACAACCTGAACCCATCTATAAATCCTGAAGACTGTTCATAGATGACAGCCCTGCACAACCAAAAATCAAATCCTGCAGACTGTCCATAGATGATGACCCTAGACAACCTGAACCCATCTATAAATCCTGAAGACCGTCCATAGATGATGGCCCTGGAAAACCTGAAGTAAACCCTGCAGACTGTCCATAGATGATGGCCCTGGACAACCTGAGCCCATCTATAAATCTTGAAGACTGTTTATAGACGATGGCCCTGGACAACCGGAACCAAATCCTGCAGACTGTCCATAGCTGATGACCCTGGACAACCTGAACCCATCTATAAATCCTGTAGACTGTCCATAGATGATGGCCCTGGACAACCTGAACCTAATTCTGCAGACTGTCCATAGATGATTTCTCTGGACAACCTGAACCAAATCCTGCAGACTGTCCATAGATGATGACCCTGGACAACCTGAGCCCATCTGTAAATCCTGAAGACTGTTCATAGATGACAGCCCTGGACAACCAAAATCAAATCCTGCAGACTGTCCATAGATGCTGACCCTAGACAACCCGAACCCATCTATAAATCCTGCAGACTGTCTATAGATGATGGCCCTGGACAACCTGAACCAAATTCTGCAGACTGTCCATAGATGATGACCCTGGACAACCTAAACTTATCTTATAAATCCTGAAGACTGTCTATAGATGATGGCCCTGGACAACCTGAACCCATCTATAAATCCTGAAGACCGTCCATAGATGATGGCCCTGGAAAACCTGAACTAAACCCTGCAGACTGTCCATAGATGATGGCCCTGGACAACCTGATATCTGTCCTGACAAGTTCCCTTTTAGAGTAAAATCCCACATCCAAGAAGAGTGGAGGGGAGGGGGGGTTACTCACAGTTCTGTGCTCATCCATACTGGAGATATTCTGTATATACCATGTGTGGGGGCTCTGACACCGCCACGGACTATGGCAGCCCCATGTGTATCATTGTGTTCAGGTGTGTCATTGCTACAGCTGGGTGAGGAGTCATTTCCTCAATCTGGGTCATGTATGTGCGTACTGACCAACCGGCGGGCTCGGCCTGTGCGGTCAGTGTGTGTTGTATATCGCTATGTGTGTGTCAGTGTGTCGAGGAGCCTTGTCTGTACATTGTATCGGTGTGTCAGTATGTATATGTCTGTGCTGTATCGCTGTATATAGATATCTGTAGAGTATCAGTGTGTCTCGGAGAATCCACCCAGGCTCGGTGAATGAGGCCTTCACCGTCTGCAGCCGTGACAGAGAGAGGAGAGGGCTGCGGGGAATGTGCTGGTGTCAGTGGGCAGTATAGAGGAAGATGGGGGGAGGGGGGGCTGTACAGAGAGGAGAAGACTGCTAAAAATACACCGAGACCAGGAGGAGGAGGAGGAGGAGGAGGAAGGGGGGACACAATGCTGACATCCCCCCCCCCCGTCATTGTACATTATACTGATATATTTCTATGTGACCTGCACCGACATGCCCTGGTCTGTGTCACCCTGCACCCCAATATTGTCACCCGCACCCCAATATTGTCATAAGCACCCTACACCCCAATATTCTCATAAGTACCTGGCACCCCAATATTGTCACCCGCACCCCAATATTGTCACAAGTACCCTGCACCCCAACATTGTCACCTGCACCCCAATATTCTCACAAGCACCTGCACCCTAATATTCTCACAAGCACCGCAACCCAATATTCTCACAAGCACCCTAATATTCTCACAGTCACCCACACCCTAATATTGTCACCCGCACCCCAATATTGTCACTCGTACTTTGCACCCCAATATTGTCACAGTCACCTGCACCCCAATATTGTCACTCATACCCTGCACCCCAATATTGTCAGTCACCCGCACCCCAATATTGTCACCCCGTACCCCAATATTGTCACAGTCACCCCACACCCCAATATTGTCACCCCGTACCCCAATATTGTCACAGTCACCCCACACCCCAATATTGTCACAAGCACCCGCACCCCATTGTATTCACAGTTACCCCACACCCCAATATTGTCACACCGTACCCCAATATTGTCACAGGCACCCTGCACCCCAATATTGTCACCCAGTACCCCAATATTGTCACAGTCACCCCACACCCCAATATTGTCACAAGCACCCGCACCCCAATGTATTCACAGTTACCCCACTCCCCAATATTGTCACAGGCACCCTGCACCCCAATATTTTCACAGTCACCCGCACCCCAATATTGTCACTCGCATCCCAATATTGTCACATTCACCCGTGCCCCAATACTGTCACTCGCACCCCAATTTTGTCACAGTCACCCTGCACCCCAATATTTTCACAGTCACCCGCACCCCAATATTGTCACAGTCACCCGCACCCCAATATTGTCACTCGCATCCCAATATTTTCACAGTCACAGTCACCCGCGCCCCAATATTGTCACCGCACCCCAATATTGTCACAGTCACCCTGCACCCCAATATTCTCACATGCACCCTGTACCACATTATTTTCACAGTCACCCGCACCCAAATATTGTCACTCGCACCCCAATATTTTCACAGTCACCTGCACCCCAATATTGTCACAGTCACCCGCACCCCAATATTGTCACCCGCACCCCAATATTGTCACAGTCACCCTGCACCCGAAAATGGTCACTCACGCCCTGCACTCCAATATTTTCAAAGTCACCTGCACCCCAATATTGTCACTTGGACCCTGCACCCCAATATTTTCACAGTCACCCACACCTTAATATTGTCATAGCCACTATGCCCCCCCCCACTCTCTGCATGCATCCCACCACCCCACTTACATGTAGGGGGCCATTCCAGCCACAGCAAAGCTCCCACCACCCTACACCACCTGTGGGCGCTCCATCCCCTGCTGCAACTTATATGTGGATTCACCACATGCAGGCCACAGATTTCCTCCCACCGGGCCACGGAGCCCCAGCAGGCACAGCACACTCTTCTTCTCACATGCCTGATGCTAGGAATTGAGATGCCTGGGTGAGGGATTGTATCCCGAACTTCAGTTTATATACCTGAGCGGGGGAAGGGGGTCAGGGGGGAGGAGACCCTTTCCCTGATATCCCCTGGTTGCCCATAGATGGTTGGCCTTCAGAACTTCCCCCTCTGCCCACCTTGACCCTGAGGCCTTCTTCCTCATTGTATGTCCCTCTGTTGGTTGCTGTCTGGTGGACATAAAGCTGTGGCCAAGACCCCCCCCCACCTCCAGGATCCAGTGGTCCCCATCTGGAAGAGCACTGCTGGCCCCTCACTCTGCTGAACATCCTGTGTGGACCCCTCTTCCCCGCCAACACAGCCAGTGGGCTGCCAATATTCTTTCCTTTTCCTCCTCATAATATCATGGTCCATTCTGCCAAGCACTAGAACCACCTTCAGATGTCACACACCCGCATATTTCTGCTCCCTCCACCACAGACCTCAAGTCCATGAAGACACTGCCTTAGCCGTGGAAATATTAGCCACTATCAAGCTAGCTGCCTATCTAAAAGGAAGACCAATGTGCCCAGACCCCCAAAGCTGGTTCACCACGTGGACCTCTACCAAGCTTCTGAAGGCCTGCCACCCTCTCCTACTGATTCTCAGTACCCCTGACTCTGATATGGGTGCACCTCCCGAGGTCTTCTGTCCAAAACCTATAACAGCCTCTACACTAAAACCCGGGAGAAGCATTTACAAAAGTTTAAGCTACATGGCCAAAGGGCCAGGGGATATTTGAGGTTCAGGAACATTAATCATGACTGTGGGCCTACAAATTGTAAACCCAGGAGCACAAGTCCTAATGCAGTGATACAGTTATCTAGGAGCACCATGCTCCTCTGTCTACCATCAACAAGGAAAAGAGACCAGAGTACACAAAAGAGATAACCCAACCCAGCAAAGAGACATATATTCAGTAAAGAGCCATCCCCATATATTCAGCAAAAAGACAGCACAATCCAGCAAAGAGACATCCCCATATATTCAGCAAAGAGCCAGCCCAATCCAGCAAAGAGACATCCCCATATATTCAGCAAAGAGACATCCCAATCCAGAAAAGAGACAGCCCGATCCAGCATAGAGACATCCCCATATATTCAGCAAAAAAGACAGCACAATCCAGCAAAGAGACATTCCCATATATTCAGCAAAAAGACAGCACAATTCAGCAAAGAGACATCCCCATATATTCAGCAGAGAGACATCCCAATCCAGAAAAGAGACAGCCCGATCCAGCATAGAGACATCCCCATATATTCAGCAAAGAGACAGCCCAATCCAGCAAAGAGACATCCCTATATATTCAGCAAAGAGACAACCTAATCCAGCAAAGAGACATCCCCATATATTTAAAGAGACAGCCCAATCCAGCAAAGAGACAGCACAATCCAGCAGAGACATCCCCATATATTCAGCAAAGAGACATCCCCATATATTCAGCAAAGAGACATCCCCATATATTCAGCAAAGAGGCAGCCCAGACAGGCAAAGAGACATCCCCCATATATACAGCAAAGAGACAGCCCAATCCAGCAAAGAGACATCCCATATATTGAGCAAAGAGACATCCCCATATATTCAGCAAAGAGACAGGTTAATCCAGCAGAGACATCCCCATATATTCAAAGAGACATCCCCATATATATAGCAAAGACACAGCCCAATCAAGCAAAGAGACAGCCCAATCCAACATAGAGACATCCCACATATTCAAACAGACATCCCCATATATTCAGCAAAGAGACAGCCCAATCAAGCAAAGAGACAGCCAAATCCAACATAGAGACATCCCACATATATTCAGCAAAGAGACATCCCCATATATTCAGCAAATAGACACCCCAATACAGCATAGAGACATCCCCATATATTCAGCAAAGAGACATCCCCATATATTCAAAGAGACAGCACAATCCAGCAGAGACATCCCAATATATTCAGCAAAGAGACAGCCCAATCCAGCAAAGAGACAACCCCATATATTCAAAGAGACAACCTAATCCAGCAAAGAGACATCCCCATATATTCAAAGAGACAACCCAATCCAGCAAAGAGACAGCACAATCCAGTAGAGACATCCCCATATATTCAAAGAGACATCCCCATATATTCAGCAAAGAGGCAGCCCAATCCAGCAAAGAGACATCCCCATATATTCAGCAAAGAGGCAGCCCAGACCAGCAAAGAGACATCCCAATCCAGCAAAGAGACGTCCCCATATATTCAGCAAAGAGACAGCCCAATCCAGCAAAGAGACATCCCATATATTGAGCAAAGAGACAACCCCTATATATTCAGCAAAGAGACAGCCCAATCCAACAGAGACATCCCCATATATTCAGCAAAGAGACATCCCCATATATACAGCAAAGAGACAGCCCAATCAAGCAAAGAGACAGCCCAATCCAACATAGAGACATCCCACATATATTCAGCAAAGAGACATCACCATATATTCAGCAAAGAGACACCCCAATCAAGCAAAGAGACCTCCCCATATATTCAGCAAAGAGACATCCCCGTATATTCAAAGAGACAGCCCAATCAAGTAAAGAGACAACCCAATCCAGCATAGAGACATCCCCATATATTCAAAGAGACATCCCAATCCAGCAAAGAGACAGCACAATCCAGCAGAGACATCCCCATATATTCAGCAAAGAGACAGTCCAATCCAGCAAAGAGACAGTCCAATCCAGCAAAGAGACAGCCCAATGCAGCAGAGACATCCCCATATATTCAGCAAAGAGATAGCCCAATCATGCAAAGAGACAGCCCAATCCAACATAGAGACATCCATATATATTCAGCAAAGAGATATCCCAATCCAGCAAAGAGACAGTCCAATCCAGCAGAGACATCCCCATATATTCAGCAAAGAGACAGACCAATCCAGCAAAGAGACAGTCAAATCCAACAGAGACATCCCCATATATTCAGCAAAGAGGCAGCCCAATCCAGCCAAGAGACATCCCCATATATTCAAAGAGGCAGCCCAGACCAGCAAAGAGACATCCCAATCCAGCAAAGAGACGTCCCCATATATTCAGCAAAGAGACAGCCCAATCCAGCAAAGAGACATCCCATATATTGAGCAAAGAGACAACCCCTATATATTCAGCAAAGAGACAGCCCAATCCAGCAGAGACATCCCGATATATTCAGCAAAGAGACATCCCCATATATACAGCAAAGAGACAGCCCAATCAAGCAAAGAGACAGCCCAATCCAACATAGAGACATCCCACATATATTCAGCAAACAGACATCCCCATATATTCAGCAAAGAGACACCCCAATCAAGCAGAGACATCCCCACATATATTTAGCAAAGAGACATCCCCATATATTCAAAGAGACAGCCCAATCAAGCAAAGAGACAGCCCAATCCAGCAAAAAAAATCCCCATATATTCAGCAAAGAGACATCCCAATCCAGCAAAGAGACATGAATGAATGAATGAATGAATAATTTGTAAAGCGCTGCAAATTGCGAACTGAATCGCCTCAAGGCGCTAGATGTATTCTCTGTAGCCAGCTTCTAGAAAAGGAAGGTCTTTAGTTTTTTCCTGAAGGCCTGGTGGTTTTCTTCCATGCGGAGGTTGGTAGGGAGAGCATTCCATAGTTGAGGTCCTTGGACTGCAAATCTACGTTCTCCCTTTGCTTTGTAGCGGTATTTGGGAATGAGGAGGAGGTTTTGGTTAGCTGATCGAAGACTGCGATTCGGTGTGTAGTGTTTTATTTTTTCCCGAAGATATTGTGGAGCGTTTCCTTGTATGCATTTATGGGTGAGGCAGAGGGTCTTGAATGTGATCCGATTCTTCACCGTTAGCCAATGTAGGCTTTTTAGGGATGGGGAGATGGATTCCCAGGGCTTTTTCCCTGTTAACAGCCTTGCCGCCGTGTTCTGCACGAGTTGCAAGCGCGCAAGCTGGTATTGGGGTAGACCTACGTAGAGGGAATTTGCGTAGTCGAGTCGGGAATTGATGATCGTTCCCACAACTGCCGCTTTGTCCTCTTCTGGGATGAAGGGGATGAGTCTGCGAAGCAGGCGGAGGAGGTGGTGAGATCCGCTCACCACCGATCCTATTTGTGCATCCATTGTCATTCCTGAGTCAAAGATGACTCCGAGACTCTTGACTTTGGTGCTGGGGGAGATGGTCTGTCCGAGGATGGAGGGTGGTGTCCACGGAGTCTCAATTTTGGAATTTTTGTTGGCTTGCAGGAGAAGAAGTTCTGTTTTTGATTCGTTAAGTTTGAGGGAGCTAGCGGTCATCCAGTCATTGATTAAAGTGAGGCATTTCTGTAGTTGCTGATGATGATCTTTCTGTCCATTAATGCGAAAGTAGAGTTGGGTGTCGTCTGCGTATGAGTGGAAGCAGAGGTCCGTTTTCCTGATGATATTGAGAAGCGGGCGGATGTAGATGTTAAATAGCACTGGTGACAAGGGTGAGCCCTGAGGGACTCCACAGGAGACTGCCCGAGATTCCGAGGTGAATGTTCCCAGTTTCACTGTCTGAGAGCGATTCTCTAAGAAGGATGTAAACCATTTTAGGGCAGAATCTGTGGCTCCTGCAACTTCTGAGAGGCGGACAAGTAAAGTATTGTGGTCCACTGTATCGAATGCTGCGCTGAGGTCTAACAGTACCAGGAGACTCGGTTCCCCGTCATCTGCTGCTTCAAGGGCGTCGTCCCATATTTTGAGAAGTGCTGTTTCTGTGCCATGGCCTGGGCGGAAGCCTGATTGCAGAGGGTCCAGGAGGTGGTGTGTCTCCAGGTGGTGTTGTAGCTGCTGTACTACTGCTTTCTCTATAATCTTGGAGATGGTGTTGAGGCTTGTTATTGGTCTGCGGCAGTTAGGGTCTTTAGGGTCGAGACAGCCCCATATAGTCAAAGAGACAGCCCAATTAAACAAAGAGACAGCCCAATCCAACATAGAGACATCCCCATATATTCAGCAAATAGACATCCCAATCAAGCAAAGAGACAGCCCAATCCAACATAGAGACATACCAATATATTCAGCAAAGAGATATCCCAATCCAGCAAAGAGACAGCCCAATCCAGCAGAGACATCCCCATATATTCAAAGAGACAGCCAATCCAGCAAAGAGACAGCCCACCAAGCAAATAGACATCCCCATATATTCAGCAAAGAGACATCCCAATCTAGCAAAGAGACAGCCCAATCGAGCAAGTAGACATCCCCATATATTCAGCAAAGAGACATCCCCATATATTCAGCAAAGAGACAGCCCAATCCAGCAAAGAGACATCCCCATATATTCAGAAAAGAGACAGCCCAATCCAGTAAAGAGACAGCCCAATCCAGGAAATAGACATCCCCATATATTCAGCAAAGAGACATCCCCATATATTCAGAAAAGAGACAGCCCAATCCAGCAAAGAGACATTCCCATATATTCAGAAAAAAGACAGCCCAATCCATCAGAAACATCTCCATATATTCAGCAAAGAGACAGCCCAATCAAGCAAAGAGACAGACCAATCCAACATAGAGACATTCCAATATATTCAGCAAAGAGACAGCCCAATCCAGCAAATAGACATCTCCATATATTCAGCAAAGAGGTATCCCAATCCAGCAAAGAGACAGCCCAATCCAGCAGAGACATCCCATATATTCAAAGTGGCAGTCCAATTCAGCAAATAGACAGCCCAATACAGCAAAGACATCCCCGTATATTCAAAGAGACAGCCCAATCAAGCAAAGAGACAGCCCAAACCAACAGAGACATCCACATATATTCAGCAAAGAGACAGCCCAATCCAGCAAAGAGACAGCCCAATCCAGCAGAGACATCCCCATATATTCAGCAAAGAGACATCCCCATATATTCAGCAAAGAGACATCCCAATCCAGCAAAGAGACAGCCCAATCCAGCAGAGACATCCCCATATATTCAGCAAAGAGACAGTCCAATCCAGCAAAGAGACAGCCCAATCCAACAGAGACATCCACATATATTCAGCAAAGAAACAGCCCAATCCAGCAAAGAGACAGCCCAATCCAGCAACTAGACATACCCATATATTCAGCAAAGAGACAGCCCAATCCAGCAGTGACATCAACATATATTCAAAGAGACAGTTCAATCCAGCAAAGAGACATCCCCATATATTCAGCAAAGAGACAGCCCAATCCAGCAAAGAGACATCCCAATCCAGCAGAGACATCCCCATATATTCAGCAAAGAAACAGTCCAATCCAGCAAAGAGACAGCCCAATCCAACATAGAGACATCCACATATATTCAGAAAAGAGACAGCCCAATCAAGAAAGACAGCCCAATCCAACATAGAGACATCCCCATATATTCAAAGGGACATCCCAATCCAGCAAAGAGACATCCCAATCCAGCAAATAGACATCCCCATATATTAAGCAAAGAGACATCCCAATCCAGCAAATAGACATCCCCATATATTAAGCAAAGAGACAGCCCAATCCAGCAAATAGACATTAACATATATTAAGCAAAGAGACATCCCAATCCAGCAAAGAGACAGCCCAATCCAGCAAAGAGACAGCACAATCCATCAAAGAGACATCCCCATATATTCAGCAAAGAGACATCCCCATATAATCAGCAAAGAGACAGCTCAATCCAGCATAGAGACATCCCCATATATTCGGCAAAGAGACATCCCAATCCAACATAGAGACATCCCCATATATTCAGCAAAGAGACATCCCAATCCAGAAAAGAGACAGCCCAATCCAACACAGAGACATCCCTATATATTCACAAAGAGACATCCCAATCCACCAAAGAGACGGCCCAATCCAGAGGCACCCCCATATTTTCTGCAAAGAGACAGTCCAATCCAGCAAAGAGACAGCCCAATCCAACAGAGACATCCACATATATTCAGCAAAGAGACAGCCCAATCCAGCTAAGAGACAGCCAAATTCAGCAAATAGACATCCCCATATATTCAGCAAAGAGACATCCCAATCCAGCAGAAACATCCCCATATATTCAAAGAGACAGTCCAATCCAGCAGAGACAACCCAATCCAACATATATTCAGCAAAGAGACAGCCCAATCAACCATAGAGACATCCCCATATATTCAGCAGAGACATCCCATTTCAGCAAAGAGACAACCCAATCCAGCAGAGACATCTCCATTTATTCAAAGAGACAGCTTTAGCATAGAGACATCCCAATCCAGCAAAGAGACACCCCAATCCAGCAAAGAGACAGCCCAATCCAGCAGAGACATCTCCATTTATTCAAAGAGACAGCCTTAGCATAGAGACATCCCAATCCAGCAAAGAGACACCCCAATCCAGCAGAGACATCTCCATTTATTCAAAGAGACAGCCTTAGCATAGAGACATCCCAATCCAGCAAAGAGACATCCCAATCCAGCAAAGAGAAAGCCCAATCCAGCAAAGAGACAGCCCCATATATTCAGCAAAGAGACAGCCCAATCCAGCAAAGAGACATCCCCATATATTCAGCAAAGAGACAGCCCAATCCAGTAAAGAGACAGCCCAATCCAGGAAATAGACATCCCCATATATTCAGCAAAGAGACATCCCCATATATTCAGAAAAGAGACAGCCCAATCCAGCAAAGAGACATTCCCATATATTCAGCAAAGAGACAGCCCAATCCAGCAGAAACATCTCCATATATTCAGCAAAGAGACAGCCCAATCAAGCAAAGAGACAGACCAATCCAACATAGAGACATTCCAATATATTCAGCAAAGAGACAGCCCAATCCAGCAAATAGACATCTCCATATATTCAGCAAAGAGGTATCCCAATCCAGCAAAGAGACAGCCCAATCCAGCAGAGACATCCCCATATATTCAAAGTGACAGTCCAATACAGCAAATAGACAGCCCAATACAGCAAAGACATCCCCGTATATTCAAAGAGACAGCCCAATCAAGCAAAGAGACAGCCCAAACCAACAGAGACATCCACATATATTCAGCAAAGAGACAGCCCAATCCAGCAGAGACATCCCCATATATTCAGCAAAGAGACATCCCCATATATTCAGCAAATAGACATCCCAATCCAGCAAAGAGACAGCCCAATCCAGCAGAGACATCCCCATATATTCAGCAAAGAGACAGTCCAATCCAGCAAAGAGACAGCCCAATCCAACAGAGACATCCACATTTATTCAGCAAAGAAACAGCCCAATCCAGCAAAGAGACAGCCCAATCCAGCAACTAGACATCCCCATATATTCAGCAAAGAGACAGCCCAATCCAGCAGTGACATCAACATATATTCAAAGAGACAGTTCAATCCAGCAAAGAGACATCCCCATATATTCAGCAAAGAGACAGCCCAATCCAGCAGAGACATCCCCCATATATTCAAAGAGACAGTTCAATCCAGCAAAGAGACATCCCCATATATTCAGCAAAGAGACAGCCCAATCCAGCAAAGAGACATCCCAATCCAGCAGAGACATCCCCATATATTCAGCAAAGAAACAGTCCAATCCAGCAAAGAGACAGCCCAATCCAACATAGAGACATCCCCATATATTCAAAGGGACATCCCAATCCAGCAAAGAGACATCCCAATCCAGAAAAGAGACAGCCCAATCCAACACAGAGACATCCCTATATATTCACAAAGAGACATCCCAATCCACCAAAGAGATGGCCCAATCCAGAGGCACCCCCATATATTCTGCAAAGAGACAGTCCAATCCAGCAAAGAGACAGCCCAATCCAACAGAGACATCCACATATATTCAGCAAAGAGACAGCCCAATCCAGCAAAGAGACAGCCAAAATTAAATAGACATCCCCATATATTCAGCAAAGAGACATCCCAATCCAGCAGAGATATCCCCATATATTCAAAGAGACAGTCCAATCCAGCAGAGACAGCCCAATCCAACATATATTCAGCAAAGAGACAGCCCAATCAACCATAGAGACATCCCCATATATTCAGTAGAAACATCCCATTTCAGCAAAGAGACAACCCAATCCAGCAGAGACATCTCCATTTATTCAAAGAGACAGCCTTAGCATAGAGACATCCCAATCCAGCAAAGAGACACCCCAATCCAGCAAAGAGACAGCCCAATCCAGCAGAGACATCTCCATTTATTCAAAGAGACAGCCTTAGCATAGAGACATCCCAATCCAGCAAAGAGACACCCCAATCCAGCAGAGACATCTCCATTTATTCAAAGAGACAGCCTTAGCATAGAGACATCCCAATCCAGCAAAGAGACACCCCAATCCAGCAAAGAGACAGCCCAATCCAGCAGAGACATCTCCATTTATTCAAAGAGACAGCCTTAGCATAGAGACATCCCAATCCAGCAAAGAGACACCCCAATCCAGCAGAGACATCTCCATTTATTCAAAGAGACAGCATTAGCATGGAGACAGCCCAATCCAGCAAAGAGACATCCCCATATATTCAGCAAAGAGACAGCCCAATCCAGCAAAGAGACATCCCCATATATTCAGCAAAGAGACAGCCCAATCCAGCAAAGAGACTGCCCAATCCAAGAGAGACATCCCCATATATTCAGCAAAGAGACATCCCAATCCAGCAAAGAGACAGCCCAATCCAGCAGAGACACCCCCATATATTCAGCAATGAGACAGCCTAATCAAGCAAAGAGACAGCCCAATCCACCATAGAAACATCCCCATATATTCAGCAAAGAGACAGCCCAACCCAGCAGAGACATTCCCATATATTCAGCAAAGAGACAGCCCAATCCAGCAAAGAGACAGTCCAATCCAGCAGAGACATTCCCATATATTCAGCAAAGTGACATCCCAATCCAGAAAAGAGACAGTCCAATCCAACATAGAGGCATCCCCATATAGTCGGCAAAGAGACAGCCCAATCCAACATAGGGAGCTCCACATATATTCAAAGAGACAGCCCAATCCAGCAATTAGACAGCTCAATCCAGCAAATAGACATCCCCATATATTCAGAAAAGAGACATCTCCATATATTCAGCAAAGAGACAGCCCAATCCAGTAAAGAGACATCTCCATATATTCAGCAAAGAGACAGCCCAATCCAGCAAATAGACACCCCCATATATTCAGCAAAGATACATCCCCATGTATTCAGCAAAAAACAGCTCAATCAAGCAAAGAGACAGCCCAATCCAACATAGAGACATCACCATATATTTGGCAAAGAGACATCCCAATCCAGCAAAGAGTCAACCCAATCCAGCAAATAGACATCCCATATATTTAAAGAGACATCCCAATCCAGCAAAGAGACAGCCCAATCCAGCAGAGACATCCCCATATTTTCAAAGAGACATCCCCATATATTCAGAAAAGAGACAGCATCCCCATATTTTCAAAGATACATCCCCATATATTCAGAAAAGAGACAGCCCAATCAAGCAAAGAGACAGCCCAATCCAGCAGAGACATCCCCATATATTCAGCAAAGAGACAGTCCAATCCAACAGAGACATCCACATATATTCAAAGAGACAGCCCAATCCAACATTGAGACATCCCATATTTTCAAGAGACATCCCAATCCAGCAAAAAGACAGCCCAATCCAGCAAATAGACACCCCCATATATTCAGCAAAGAGACAGCCCAATCCAGCAAAGAGACATCCCAATCCAGCAAAGTGACAGCCCAATCCAGCAAAGAGACATCCCCATATATTCAGCAAAGAGACATCCCCATATATTCAACAAAGAGACAGCCCAATCAAGCAAAGAGACAGCCCAATCCAGCCAATAGACATCCCCATATATTCAGCAAAGAGACAGCCCAATCTAGCAGAGACATCCCCATATATTCAAAGAGACAGTCCAATCCAACAGAGACATCCACATATATTCAGCAAAGAGAAAGCCCAATCCAGCATAGAGACATCCCCATATATTCAGCAAAGAGACATCCCCATATATTCAGCAAAGAGACAGCCCAATCCAGCAGATACATCCCCATATATTCAGCAAAGAGACAGTCCAATCCAACAGAGACATCCACATATATTCAGCAAAGAGACAGCCCAATCCAACATAGAGACATCCCCATATATTAAAAGAGACAGCCCAATCCAGCATAGAGACATCCCCATCCAGCAGAGACATTCCCATATATTCAAAGAGACAGCCCAATCCAGCAAAGAGACAGCCCAATCCAGCAAAGAGACATCCCATATATTCAAAGAGACATCCCAATCCAGCAAAGAGACATCCCCACATATTCAAAGAGACAGCCCAATCCAGAAAATAGACACCCCCATATATTCAGCAAAGATACATCCCCATGTATTCAGCAAAAAACAGCTCAATCAAGCAAAGAGACAGCCCAATCCAACATAGAGACATCACCATATATTTGGCAAAGAGACATCCCAATCCAGCAAAGAGTCAACCCAATCCAGCAAATAGACATCCCATATATTTAAAGAGACATCCCAATCCAGCAAAGAGACAGCCCAATCCAGCAGAGACATCCCCATATTTTCAAAGAGACATCCCCATATATTCAGAAAAGAGACAGCATCCCCATATTTTCAAAGATACATCCCCATATATTCAGAAAAGAGACAGCCCAATCAAGCAAAGAGACAGCCCAATCCAACATAGAGACATCCCCATATAATCAGCAAAGAGACATCCCAATCAAGCAAAGAGACAGCCCAATCCAGCAGAGACATCCCCATATATTCAGCAAAGAGACAGTCCAATCCAACAGAGACATCCACATATATTCAAAGAGACAGCTCAATCCAACATAGAGACATCCCATATTTTCAAGAGACATCCCAATCCAGCAAAGAGACAGCCCAATCCAGCAAATAGACACCCCCATATATTCAGCAAAGAGACAGCCCAATCCAGCAAAGAGACATCCCAATCCAGCAAAGTGACAGCCCAATCCAGCAAAGAGACATCCCCATATATTCAGCAAAGAGACATCCCCATATATTCAACAAAGAGACAGCCCAATCAAGCAAAGAGACAGCCCAATCCAGCCAATAGACATCCCCATATATTCAGCAAAAAGACAGCCCAATCCAGCAGAGACATCCCCATATATTCAAAGAGACAGTCCAATCCAACAGAGACATCCACATATATTCAGCAAAGAGAAAGCCCAATCCAGCATAGAGACATCCCCATATATTCAGCAAAGAGACATCCCCATATATTCAGCAAAGAGACAGCCCAATCCAGCATAGAGACATCCCCATATATTCAGCAAAGAGACATCCCCATATATTCAGCAAAGAGACAGCCCAATCCAGCAGATACATCCCCATATATTCAGCAAAGAGACAGTCCAATCCAACAGAGACATCCACATATATTCAGCAAAGAGACAGCCCAATCCAACATAGAGACATCCCCATATATTAAAAGAGACAGCCCAATCCAGCATAGAGACATCCCCATCCAGCAGAGACATTCCCATATATTCAAAGAGACAGCCCAATCCAGCAAAGAGACAGCCCAATCCAGCAAAGAGACATCCCATATATTCAAAGAGACATCCCAATCCAGCAAAGAGACATCCCCACATATTCAAAGAGACAGCCCAATCCAATATAGGTAAATCCCTATATATTCAGCAAAGAGACATCCCAATTCAGCAAAGAGACACCCCAATCCAGCAGAGACATCCCCATATATTAAGCAAAGAGACAGTCCAATCCAGCAAAGAGACAGCCCAATCGAGCAAATAGACATCCCCATATATTCAGTAAAGAGACAGCCTAATCCAGCAAATAGACATCCCTATATATTCAGCAAAGAGACAGCCCAATCCAGCAGAGACATCCCCATATATTAAGCAAAGAGACAGTCCAATCCAGCAAACAGACAGCCCAATCCAGCAAATAGACATCTCCATATATTCAGCAAAGAGGTATCCCAATCCAGCAAAGAGACAGCCCAATCCAGCAGAGACATCCCCATATATTCAAAGTGACAGTCCAATTCAGCAAATAGACAGCCCAATACAGCAAAGACATCCCCGTATATTCAAAGAGACAGCCCAATCAAGCAAAGAGACAGCCCAAACCAACCGAGACATCCACATATATTCAGCAAAGAGACAGCCCAATCCAACAAAGAGACAGCCCAATCCAGCAGAGACATTCCCATATATTCAGCAAAGAGACAGCCCAATCAAGCAAAGAGACAGCCAAATCCAACATAGAGTTATCCCCATATATTCAGCAAAGAGACATCCCAATCCAGCAAAGAGACCGCCCAATCCAGCAGAGACATCCCCATATATTCAGCAAAGAGACATCCCAATCCAGAAAAGAGACAGTCCAATCCAACATAGAGGCATCCCCATATATTCGGCAAAGAGACAGCCCAATCCAACATAGGGAGATCCACATATATTCAAAGAGACAGCCCAATCCAGCAATTAGACAGCTCAATCCAGCAAATAGACATCCCCATATATTCAGCAAAGAGACATCTCCATATATTCAGCAAAGAGACAGCCCAATCCAGTAAAGAGACATCTCCATATATTCAGCAAAGAGACAGCCCAATCCAGCAAATAGACACCCCCATATATTCAGCAAAGATACATCCCCATGTATTCAGCAAAGAGACATCCCCATGTATTCAGCAAAAAACAGCTCAATCAAGCAAAGAGACAGCCCAATCCAACATAGAGACATCACCATATATTTGGCAAAGAGACATCCCAATCCAGCAAAGAGTCAACCCAATCCAACATAGAGACATCCCATATATTTAAAGAGACATCCCAATCCAGCAAAGACACAGCCCAATCGAGCAAATAGACATCCCCAAATGTTCAAAGAGACATCCCAATCCAGCAAAGAGACAGCCCAATCCAGCAGAGACATCCCCATATTTTCAAAGAGACATCCCCATATATTCAGAAAAGAGACAGCATCCCCATATTTTCAAAGAGACATCCCCATATATTCAGAAAAGAGACAGCCCAATCAAGCAAAGAGACAGCCCAATCCAACAGAGACATCCCCATATATTCAGCAAAGAGACAGTTCAATCCAACATAGAGACATCCCCATATAATCAGCAAAGAGACATCCCAATCAAGCAAAGAGACAGCCCAATCCAGCAGAGACATCCCCATATATTCAGCAAAGAGACAGCCCAATCCAACATAGAGACATCCCATATTTTCAAGAGACATCCCAATCCAGCAAAGAGACAGCCCAATCCAGCAAATAGACCCCCCCATATATTCAAAGAGACAGCCCAATCCAGCAAAGAGACATCCCAATCCAGCAAAGTGACAGCCCAATCCAGCAAAGAGACATCAACATATATTCAGCAAAGAGACATCCCCATATATTCAGCAAAGAGACATCCCCATATATTCAACAAAGAGACAGCCCAATCAAGCAAAGAGACAGCCCAATCCAGCCAATAGACATCCCCATATATTCAGCAAAGAGACAGCCCAATCCAGCAGAGACATCCCCAAATATTCAAAGAGACAGTCCAATCCAACAGAGACATCCACATATATTCAGCAAAGAGAAAGCCCAATCCAGCATAGAGACATCCCCATATATTCAGCAAAGAGACATCCCCATATATTCAGCAAAGAGACAGCCCAATCCAGCAGATACATCCCCATATATTCAGCAAAGAGACAGTCCAATCCAACAGAGACATCCACATATATTCAGCAAAGAGACAGCCCAATCCAACATAGAGACATCCCCATATATTCAAAGAGACAGCCCAATCCAGCATAGAGACATCCCCATCCAGCAGAGACATTCCCATATATTCAAAGAGACAGCCCAATCCAGCAAAGAGACAGCCCAATCCAGCAAAGAGACATCCCATATATTCAAAGAGACATCCCAATCCAGCAAAGAGACATCCCCCATATTCAAAGAGACAGCCCAATCCAATATAGAAACATCCCTATATATTCAGCAAAGAGACATCCCAATCCAGCAAAGAGACACCCCAATCCAGCAGAGACATCCCCATATATTAAGCAAAGAGACAGTCCAATCCAGCAAAGAGACAGCCCAATCGAGCAAATAGACATCCCCATATATTCAGTAACGAGACAGCCCAATCCAGCAAATAGACATCCCCATATATTCAGCATAGAGACAGCCCAATCCAGCAGAGACATCCCCATATATTCGACAAAGAGACATCCCCATATATTCAGCAAAGAGACAGCCCAACCCAATATAGAAACATCCCCATATATTTAAAGAGACATCCCAATCCAGCAAAGAGACAGCCCAATCCAGCAGAGACATCCCCATATATTCAAAGACACAGTCCAATCCAGCAAAGAGACAGTCCAATCCAACAGAGACATCCACATATATTCAGCAAAGAAACAGCCCAATCCAGCAACTAGACATCCCCATATATTCAGCAAAGAGACAGCCCAATCCAGCAGAGACATCCCCATATATTCAGCAAAGAGACAGTCCAATCCAGCAAAGAGACAGCCCAATCCAACAGAGACATCCCCATATATTCAGCAAAGAGACAGTCCAATCCAGCAAAGAGACAGCCCAATCCAACAGAGACATCCACATATATTCAGCAAAGAGACAGCCCAATCCAGCAGAGACATCCCTATATATTCAGCAAAGAGACAGTTCAATCCAGCATAGAGACATCCCCATATATTCGACAAAGAGACAGCCCAATCAAGCAAAGAGACAGCCCAATCCAATATAGAAATGTCCCCATATATTCAAAGACATCCCAATCCAGCAAAGAGACAGCCCAATCCAGCAGAGACATCCCCATATATTCAGCAAAGAGACAGTCCAATCCAGCAAAGAGACAGCCCAATCCAACAGAGACATCCCCATATATTCAAAGAAACAGCCCAATCCAGCAAAGAGACAGCCCAATCCAGCAACTAGGCATCCCCATATATTCAGCAAAGAGACAGCCCAATCCAGCAGAGACATCCATATATTCAAAGAGACAGTTCAATCCAGCAAAGAGACATCCCCATATATTTAGCAAAGAGACAGCCCAATCCAGCAAAGAGACATCCCAATCCAGCAGAGATATCCCCATATATTCAGCAAAGAAACAGTCCAATTCAGCAAAGAGACAGCCCAATCCAACAGAGACATCCACATATATTCAGCAAAGAAACAGCCCAATCCAGCAACTAGACATCCCCATATATTCAGCAAAGAGACAGTTCAATCCAGCAAAGAGACATCCCCATATATTCAGCAAAGAGACAGCCCAATCCAGCAGAGACATCCCCATATATTCAGCAAAGAGACAGTCCAATCCAGCAAAGAGACAGCCCAATCCAACAGAGACATCCCCATATATTCAGCAAAGAGACAGTCCAATCCAGCAAAGAGACAGCCCAATCCAACAGAGACATCCACATATATTCAGCAAAGAGACAGCCCAATCCAGCAGAGACATCCCTATATATTCAGCAAAGAGACAGTTCAATCCAGCATAGAGACATCCCCATATATTCGACAAAGAGACAGCCCAATCAAGCAAAGAGACAGCCCAATCCAATATAGAAATGTCCCCATATATTCAAAGACATCCCAATCCAGCAAAGAGACAGCCCAATCCAGCAGAGACATCCCCATATATTCAGCAAAGAGACAGTCCAATCCAGCAAAGAGACAGCCCAATCCAACAGAGACATCCCCATATATTCAAAGAAACAGCCCAATCCAGCAAAGAGACAGCCCAATCCAGCAACTAGGCATCCCCATATATTCAGCAAAGAGACAGCCCAATCCAGCAGAGACATCCATATATTCAAAGAGACAGTTCAATCCAGCAAAGAGACATCCCCATATATTTAGCAAAGAGACAGCCCAATCCAGCAAAGAGACATCCCAATCCAGCAGAGATATCCCCATATATTCAGCAAAGAAACAGTCCAATTCAGCAAAGAGACAGCCCAATCCAACATAGAGACATCCACATATATTCAGAAAAGAGACAACCCAATCAAGAAAGACAGCCCAATCCAAAATAGAGACATTCCCATATATTCAAAGGGACATCCCAATCCAGCAAAGAGACAGCCCAATCCAGCAAATAGACATCCCCATATATTAAACAAAGAGACAGCCCAATCCAGCATAGAGACATCCCATATATTCAGCAAAGAGATGGTCCAATCCAGCAAAGAGACAGCTCCATAATTTCAGCAAAGAGACAGCCCAATCCAGCATAGAGACATCCCCATATATTCAGCAAACAGACATCCCCATATATTCAGCAAAGAGACAGCCCAATCAAGCAAAGAGACAGCCCAATCCAACATAGAGACATCCCCATGTATTCAGCAAAGAGACATTCCAATCCAGCAAAGAGACAGCCCAATCCAGCAAATAGACATCCCCATATATTCAGCAAAGAGACATCCCAATCCAGCAAAGAGACAGCCCAAACCAGCAGAGACATGCCCATATATTCAGCAAAGAGATGGTCCAATCCAGCAAAGAGACAGCCCAATCCAACATAGAGACATCCCCATATATTCAGCAAAGAGACATCCTAATCCAGCAAATAGACATCCCCATATATTCAGCAAAGAGACATCCCAATCCAGCAAAGAGACAGCCCAATCCAGCAAATAGGCATCCCCATACATTCAGCAAAGAGACAGCCCAATTCAGCAAAGAGACATCCCCATATATTCAGCAAAGAGACAGTCCAATCCAGCAAAGAGACAGCCCAATCCAGCAGAGACATCCCCATATATTCAGCAAAGAGACGGTCCAATCCAGCAACGAGACAGCCCAATCCAGCATAGAGACATCCCCATATATTCAGCGAAGAGACAGTCCAATCCAGCAAAGAGACAGCCCAATCCAGCAAATAGACATCCCCATATATTCAGCAAAGAGACAGTCCAATCCAACATAGAGACATCCCCATATATTCAGCAAGGAGACATCCTAATCCAGCAAAGAGACATCCCCATATATTCAGGAAAGAGACATCCCAATCCAGTAAAGAGACATCCCCATATATTCAGGAAAGAGACATCCCAATCCAGTAAAGAGACATCCTCATATATTCAGCAAAGAGACAGCCAAATCCAGCAAAGAGACATCCCCATATATTCAGCAAAGAGACACCCCAATCCAGCAAAGAGACAGCCCCTTATATTCAGCTAAGAGACATCCCAATCCAGCAGAGACATTCCCATATAGCAATTGTTAAAAGATGGCACATTCAACACACACAGCCAGATCCTGCTAGTGGGCACCTCCACACCTGTCAGATGGAAGACCCCGTTCCTGCACTTGCAGCCATCCCAGTCAGAGGAATCCCCCAGAAGGAAGGGGGTGAGCGGAGGCAGAGAGGAGGCTCTGGGTGCCTCGATCTGCAGGCTGTAACAACTTTTTTTTAAAGCTTTGCTCAGCCAAGCGAACGATTTCTTCAGTTTTGGGTGCTGGTGTAGTTATCTCCTGTGCTAGATAAGTACATTACAGTCCCAACCTTCCCGGTAGATGAATATAGAAGAGGCCGGGACTGTAATGTACTTGTCTGGCACAGGAGATAACTACACCGGCACCCAAAAGTGAAGAAATCGTTCGCTTGGCTGAGGAATGTTTCTTTTTAAAATTGTTACAGCCTGCAGATCCCGGCACCCAGAGCCTCCTCTCTGCCTCCGCCCACCCCCTTCCTTCCCTGCTGGATTGACCAGGCCGGACCTGGAAAGTAGCTCCACACACAGTAGCCAAACCAGCCATGGTTGGGGCCCAGGCAGCCAGGCCCCTCGGGACTCCCGGGCCCCCTACATGTGTATGGGACTTTACTAAATTCCACTAAGGGGACAAAGAGCTCCTATAAGGGAAATTTTCTGCCAAATCAAGAGAGACCGTTGGTGTTCCGGAGGGAATACAGTGCAGAATTTGCCGATTTTCCAGTGTACAGAGTGAAGGAAGCTGTCCTCGTGTTGTTCTATCAAATCAAGTTGGACATCCCATAATCCCTTTTCCCCATCCAAGTTGTTCTCCCATCAATAAAACAACCAAAACAAGCCCGTGAACTGATATCTGTCTACAAATGAAAGTTGAAAAATGCGTGTTGCCTGGCTGTGCAGGAATAGGGGGACCCAAAATCCAGAGGCTCCTTAGGAAACCAGTCTAGGGGGTGTGGTTTTGTACATTTATGATTGGTAGAACTTGGTAGGGGATCTAGGATACCCCAAAACTAAGCAGATTGCTAACGGAGGAGGCTTCTATCTCCATAGTAATTCTCAAGGGAATGATGATCAACTAGGACAGTCTATATGTGCCTAGCTGAGGACCATGCACCAAAAAGGTAGCCCAAGTCCTGGAAGACTGAGGTAGTCCACGTTTCACGGGCCTGAGACTAGGAAACTCACTAAGTGAGGGGGCTTTACTCCACAGTGTACACGGTCCATGGGCACAATGTCCAAAGGAGAAGACCAGCGTCCAGCCCAGGAGGCAAGCAGTCCCCTGGAGCTCACTGATCCATCCCCACACAGAAGAAGACCCTCTCCTCTATACTCCAGCCTATTTACCTGGAACCCATCCACCTTCTGGGCACACCTCCTCAGGCATTGGCTGGGCCCTCCTAATATTCAGAACAGGTAGTTGAACCCCCCTGCCCTAATCTCCAGAAGCCCCCCATCCTGGGCAGAAAAAACAAAACAATTCTGACTATTGTGGCTCACAGCCTATGAAGGAGGGCGCTACACCCCTAGTGCTGGGACAAGGTCATCTAGAGCCCGGGGTGAAGATACCGAACGGCAACCCCCCCTCCCAGCTCAAATCTTCTCCCTCCCTAAATCCCCCCTCCCAGCTCAAATCTTCTCCCTCCCTAAATCCCCCCTTCCAGATCAAATCTTCTCCCTCCCCAAATCCCCCCTCCCAGCTAAAATCTTCTCCCTCCCCAAATCCCCTCTTCCAGATCAAATCTTCTCCCTCCCCAAATCCCCCCTCCCAGCTCAAATCTTATCCCTCCCTAAATCCCCCATCCCAGCTCAAATCCTCTCCCTCTCTAAATCCCCCCTTACAGATCAAATCTTCTCCCTCCCCAAATCCCCCCTCCCAGATCAAATCTTCTCCCTCCCCAAATCCCCCCTCCCAGCTCAAATCTTCTCCCTCCCCAAATCCCTCCTCCCAGCTCAAATCTTCTCCCTCCCTAAATCCCCCCTCCCAGCTCAAATCTTCTCCCTCCCTAAATCCCCCCTCCCAGCTCAAATCTTCTCCCTCCCTAAATCCCCCCTCCCAGCTCAAATCTTCTCCCTCCCTAAATCCCCCCTCCCAGCTCAAATCCTCTCCCTCCCTAAATCCCCCCTCCCAGCTCAAATCTTCTCCCTCCCCAAATCTCCCCTCCCAGCTCAAATCTTCTCCCTCCTCAAATCCCCCCTCCCAGCTCAAATCTTCTCCCTCCCCAATCCCCGCTCAAATCTTCTCCCCCCCTAAATCCCCCCAATCCCCCTTCCTAACACAAATCCACTTTCCTAGTTCACATTTCTCCCTAGCGCAACCCCCCAAATCCCCACTGGGCCCGGGGCAGCTGCCCCTACTGCCCCCCCCTCATCCTGGCCCACCAGTCTCTAATCACATCGATCTCTTGTAACCAGAAAGCAATTTCCACCAATCTAATCTAAGTGATCAGCACTCTACAAGATGACCGTCTCTAGAACCCCGCAGAAGTCTCTCCTGCTACTACAGTATATATATATATATATACCGTATATACACACACACACATTCCAGGATCAGCTCCCATACTATGCTGTGCGGCAATGAAAAGGTTATGTGTGATGTCATAGGCGTGGGGGGGTTCTGTGACCCACGCTGTCCTCTGGAAAATGTCAGTACAATGACGAGTACAGAGTGAGCATTGTGTGTGGTCCCCTCATCATTGTACGGGGTCTGGAGGTCTGTGTTATGTACTGTATACAGTATACACCACTATATACCGTATCTATACACTATATACATTATATACTGCCTGTATACATTGAAACTCACAAACCATAAATCCTGAGATCTCTTCATTATGGATCGTTTTATAATTTACAAACACAATCCTATATCGCCGTGTCACTAAACGCGTTTCGGGCGGAGCAGATATATTTGACGCATGCATGCCATTTCTTCAGCGTCTCTGTAAATATGTCAGTACACAGGATTTATGTACTTAATTACATGAAGTTCGTTGAGGGACGCGGGATTCAGATAATCTGAGACAAATCGGGTTTTACCGCATTAACGGGGCCGACAGAACCAAACTGAGATCCCACAGGGTCGCGGGAGGTGCTACAGAAGGAGCCGCAGGGGAGACGCCCCATGCAAAGGTCTTCACCAAGAAATGGGAGACTAGCATACTTGGAATAAGATTGTAAGTGTCGAAAGTTTGCCCCTCAAGGGTACTAGGGGGCTGAATGTTGATCCAGATCCAATTTCAAGAAAGGTCAGCGTTGATGTCATGGAGTATTTCCTCAGGTGGAATCTTCTTCCTTCACACCAGGCATGGGTAATGGTAAACCTTCCATCAAGCAGCTTTCCAACCTTTTAACAGAATTACTGACCCAGAGATACTCCTGTCTCTGAAGACCGAGGCGACCATGCTGTTTAAGCCAGCGCCCGTGAAGCAGGACGGTAGACTCGACCTTGAGATAAGTGATATGGTCAATCTGGAAGAACCCACAGAGTGCCCACAAGATGTTTGACTGGGTGACACCAAAAGGCTTTACCTCGGCTTTGAACCCGGAGAGTGGTCTGTGGATAACTCACCAAACCCAAAGGTCTGGAGAGCGATCTGCAGGTAACTCTCCCAACCCGAAGTTCTGGAGAGCGTTCTGCAGAAAACTCACCCAATCCAAAAGTCTGGAGAGCACTCTGCGGATAACTCACTGAACCCAAATGTCTTGAGAGTGCTCTGTGGATAACTCACCAAACCTGAAGGTCTGGAGAGAATTCTGTGGATAACTCACCAAACCGAAGGTCTGGAGAGTGTTCTGTGGATAACTCACTGAACCCAAAGGTCTGGAGAGCATTCTGCAGATATTTTACCAAAGCCCAAAGGTATGGAGAGCACTCTGCGGATAACTCACCAAACATGAAGGTCTGGAGAGCATTTGGCGGATAACTCACCAAACCTGAAGGTCTGGAGAGCACTCTGCGGATAACTCACTGAGCCCAAATGTCTTGAGAGTGCTCTGTGGATAACTCACCAAACCTGAAGGTCTGTAGAGAATTCTGTGGATAACTCACTGAACCCAAAGGTCAGGAGAGCGTTCTGCAGATAACTTAACAAAACCCAAAGGTATGGAGAGCACTCTGCGGATAACTCACCAAACCCAAAAGTCTGGAGAACATTCTGTGGTTAACGCACTGAACCCAAAGGTCTTGAGAGCGCTCTGCGGATAACTCACTAAACCTGAAGGCCTGGAGAGCGCTCTGAGGGTAACTCACCAAACATGAAGGTCTGGAGAGCCGTCTGTGAATAACTCACCAAATCTAAAGGTCTGGAGAGCGTTCTGTGAATAACTCACCAAACCTGAAGGTCTGGAGAGCCGTCTGTGAATAACTTACCAAACCTGAAGGTCTGGAGAGTGTTGTGTGAATAACTCACCAAACCTAAAGGTCTGGAGAGCGTTCTGTGAATAACTCACTAAACCTGAAGGTCTGAAGAGCGTTCTGTGAATAACTCACTAAACCTGAAGGTCTGGAGAGCGTTCTGTGAATAACTCACTAAACCTGAAGGTCTGGAGAGCGTTCTGTGAATAACTCACCAAACCTGAAGGTCTGGAGAACGTTCTGTGTAGCACTCACCAAACCTGAAGGTCTGGAGAGCGTTCTGTGAATAACTCACCAAACCTGAAGGTCTGGAGAGCGTTCTGTGAATAACTCACCAAACCTGAAGGTCTGGAGAGCGTTCTGTGAAGCACTCACCAAACCTGAAGGTCTAGAGAGAGTTCTGTGAAGCACTCACCAAACCTGAAGGTCTGGAGAGCGTTCTGTGATTAACTCACCAAACCTGAAGGTCTGGAGAGCCGTCTGTCAATAACTCACTAAACCTGAAGGTCTGGAGAGCGTTCTGTGAATAACTCACCAAATCTAAAGGTCTAGGCACACCAGTGGCAGAGCCCAGTGCCTAAGGGACACATTTCAGGTAGGACCTGATGTCTTCCCTGTAGGGCCTCCAAAGCATTGTTGAGTATTACCAATCCAGGCATCGGCATAGACGGCTCGGCTCAGCAGAGTGCAGATGATATCTGGATTGAAGAAAACCATCTACTATAAATAGAAATAAAATAAGAAATAAAGGAATGACTGACGGATACAAAAGGGGATAAAGTTATCTCAATAGAAAAATAAACTCTATCCTCCTAGGACACTAGCAAAAAAAAAAGTGAAGCATGCTGGGAATGGGAGGGGCTATACCAGGCTGGCCAATAGTTTTTCTTGTTTGCTAGTGTCCAAATCCTCCTGTAGATGGCAGTATAACCCAATTGTCTCAGACTACCTGAATCCTGTGTCCTTTACTGACTGATAAAGCAGTGGTGACGAGTGAGATAACATGACGACTCTAGAGATAAATGGGGGTTCAGGAGATTTATGGGGGTTCAAGAGATAAATAATGATTCAGGAGATAAATGGGGGTTCAGGATATAAATGGGGGTTCGGGAAATGAATGGGGGTTCGGGAGATAAATGGGGGTTCAGGAGATAAATGGAGGTTCAGGAAATGAATGGGGGTTCAGGAAATGAATGGAGGTTTAGGAGATAATTTATGTTTCAGAAGATAAATGGGGGTTCAGGAAATGAATGGGGTTCAGGAGATAAATGGGGGTTCAGGAGATAAATGGGGGTTCAGGAGATAAATGGGGGTTCAGGAGATGAATGGGGTTCAGGAGATGAATGGGGGTTCAGGAAATGAATGGGGTTCAGGAGATAAATGGGGGTTCAGGAGATAAATGGGGGTTCAGAAGATAAATGGGGGTTCAGGAGATAAATGGGGGTTCAGGAGATGAATGGGGTTCAGGAGATAAATGGGGGTTCGGGAAATGAATGGGGGTTCAGGAGATAAATGGGGGTTCAGGAGATAAATGGGGGTTTGGGAAATGAATGGGGGTTCGGGAGATGAATGGGGGATCAGGAAACGAATTGGGATTGAGGAGATAAATGGGGGTTCAGGAAATGAATGGGGTTCAGGAGATAAATGGGGGTTCAGGAGATAAATGGGGGTTCGGGAAATGAATGGGGGTTCAGGAGATAAATGGGGGTTCAGGAGATAAATGGGGGTTCAGGAGATAAATGGGGGTTTGGGAAATGAATGGGGGGTCAGGAAACGAATTGGGATTGAGGAGATAAATGGGGGTTCAGGAAATGAATGGGGGTTCAGGAGATAAATGGGGGTTCGGGAAATGAATGGGGGTTCAGGAGATAAATGGGGGTTCAGGAAATGAATGGGGTTCAGGAGATAAATGGGGGTTCAGGAGATAAATGGGGGTTCGGGAGATGAATGGGGGTTCAGCAAATGAATGGAGATGATTCGGGAGATAAATGATAGAATAACTCTATAGCCCCTCCAGTAGGGTGACCCCGGTAGGGTGACAGAGGGGGGACCCCAGGGGGGGAGGGGTTACCTGCAGGCTGAGGGCGATCTGTCTGATGTACATCATATTCATGTCCTGTAGGATCCATAGCTTGTCCTCCATGTCGGACCATATATCGGGGGGCTCCCAGGGTCGCCCTTTGTCCTGCGCCATCGCTGCACCCCAATACCCCCAACACTAACATCTGATACACCCTCCTACCCAACAACCCCCCACTGTCACCTCCAACCCAAACCCATCCCCCACTGTCCCCTTCGCACTGCGCCCCCCACAGTACTGACTGACTAGTCCCAGCTGTCCTCAGTCCTGTATTTGGTCCTGGTCACATGTAGATCGTAGTCCCGAGTGTCCTCAGTCCCCGGTCAGTAATAGATCGTAGTCCCGAGTGTCCTCAGTCCCCGGTCAGTAATCGATCGTAGTCCCGTGTGTCCTCAGTCCCTGGTCAGTAATAGATGGTAGTCCTGTGTGTCCTCAGTCCCTGGTCAGTAATGGATGGTAGTCCTGTGTGTCCTCAGTCCCCGGTCAGTAATAGATGGTAGTCCCGTGTGTCCTCAGTCCCTGGTCAGTAATAGATGGTAGTCCCGTGTGTCCTCAGTCCCTGGTCAGTAATAGATGGTAGTCCTGTGTGTCCTCAGTCCCCGGTCAGTAATAGATGGTAGTCCGGTGTGTCCTCAGTCCCCGGTCAGTAATAGATGGTAGTCCCGAGTGTCCTCAGTCCCCGGTCAGTAATAGATTGTAGTCCCGAGTGTCCTCAGTCCCCGGTCAGTAATAGATGGTAGTCCCGAGTGTCCTCAGTCCCCGGTCAGTAATAGATGGTAGTCCCGAGTGTCCTCAGTCCCCGGTCAGTAATAGATCATAGTCCTGAGTGTCCTCAGTCCCCGGTCAGTAATAGATTGTAGTCCCGAGTGTCCTCAGTCCCCGGTCAGTAATAGATGGTAGTCCCAAGTGTCCTCAGTCCCCGGTCAGTAATAGATGGTAGTCCCGAGTGTCCTCAGTCCCCGGTCAGTAATAGATGGCAGTCCCGAGTGTCCTCAGTCCCCGGTCAGTAATAGATGGTAGTCCCGAGTGTCCTCAGTCCCTGGTCAGTAATAGATGGTAGTCCCGTGTGTCCTCAGTATCCGGTCAGTCATAGATGGTAGTCCTGAGTGTCCTCAGTCCCCGGTCAGTAATAGATGGTAGTCCCGAGTGTCCTCAGTCCCCGGTCAGTAATAGATGGTAGTCCCGAGTGTCCTCAGTCCCCGGTCAGTAATAGATGGTAGTCCCGAGTGTCCTCAGTCCCCGGTCAGACATAGATGGTAGTCCCGAGTGTCCTCAGTCCCCGGTCAGTAATAGATGGTAGTCCCGAGTGTCCTCAGTCCCCGGTCAGTAATAGATGGTAGTCCCGAGTGTCCTCAGTCCCCGGTCAGTAATAGATGGTAGTCCCGAGTGTCCTCAGTCCCCGGTCAGTAATAGATGGTAGTCCCGTGTGTCCTCAGTCCCTGGTCAGTAATAGATGGTAGTCCCGAGTGTCCTCAGTCCCCGGTCAGTAATAGATGGTAGTCCCGAGTGTCCTCAGTCCCCGGTCAGTAATAGATGGTAGTCCCGAGTGTCCTCAGTCCCTGGTCAGTAATAGACGGTAGTCCCGAGTGTCCTCAGTCCCCGGTCAGTAATAGATGGTAGTCCCGTGTGTCCTCAGTCCCCGGTCAGTCATAGATGGTAGTCCCGAGTGTCCTCAGTCCCCGGTCAGTCATAGATGGTAGTTCCGAGTGTCCTCAGTCCCCGGTCAGTAATAGATGGTAGTCCGGTGTGTCCTCAGTCCCCGGTCAGTAATAGATCGTAGTCCCGAGTGTCCTCAGTCCCCGGTCAGTAATAGATGGTAGTCCCAAGTGTCCTCAGTCCCCGGTCAGTAATAGATGGTAGTCCCGTGTGTCCTCAGTCCCCGGTCAGTAATAGATGGTAGTCCCGAGTGTCCTCAGTCCCCGGTCAGTAATAGATGGTAGTCCGGTGTGTCCTCAGTCCCCGGTCAGTAATAGATCGTAGTCCCGTGTGTCCTCAGTCCCCGGTCAGTAATAGACGGCAGTCCCGTGTGTCCTCAGTCCCCGGTCAGTAATAGATGGTAGTCCCGAGTGTCCTCAGTCCCCGGTCAGTAATAGATGGTAGTCCGGTGTGTCCTCAGTCCCCGGTCAGTAATAGATGGTAGTCCGGTGTGTCCTCAGTCCCCGGTCAGTAATAGATGGTAGTCCGGTGTGTCCTCAGTCCCCGGTCAGTAATAGATGGTAGTCCCGAGTGTACTCAGTCCCCGGTCAGTAATAGATGGTAGTCCCGAGTGTCCTCAGTCCCCGGTCAGTAATAGATGGTAGTCCCGAGTGTCCTCAGTCCCCGGTCAGTAATAGATGGTAGTCCGGTGTGTCCTCAGTCCCCGGTCAGTAATAGATCGTAGTCCCGAGTGTCCTCAGTCCCCGGTCAGTAATAGATGGTAGTCCCGAGTGTCCTCAGTCCCCGGTCAGTAATAGATGGTAGTCCGGTGTGTCCTCAGTCCCCGGTCAGTAATAGATCGTAGTCCCGTGTGTCCTCAGTCCCCGGTCAGTAATAGACGGCAGTCCCGTGTGTCCTCAGTCCCCGGTCAGTAATAGATGGTAGTCCCGAGTGTCCTCAGTCCCCGGTCAGTAATAGATGGTAGTCCGGTGTGTCCTCAGTCCCCGGTCAGTAATAGATGGTAGTCCGGTGTGTCCTCAGTCCCCGGTCAGTAATAGATGGTAGTCCGGTGTGTCCTCAGTCCCCGGTCAGTAATAGATCGTAGTCCCGAGTGTCCTCAGTCCCCGGTCAGTAATAGATGGTAGTCCCGAGTGTCCTCAGTCCCCGGTCAGACATAGATGGTAGTCCCGGGTGTCCTCATTCCCCGGTCAGTAATAGATCGTAGTCCCGTGTGTCCTCAGTCCCCGGTCAGTAATAGATGGTAGTCCCGAGTGTCCTCAGTCCCCGGTCAGTAATAGATGGTAGTCCCGAGTGTCCTCAGTCCCCGGTCAGTAATAGATGGTAGTCCCGAGTGTCCTCAGTCCCCGGTCAGTAATAGATGGTAGTCCCGAGTGTCCTCAGTCCCCGGTCAGTAATAGATGTAGTCCCGAGTGTCCTCAGTCCCCGGTCAGTAATAGATGGTAGTCCCGAGTGTCCTCAGTCCCCGGTCAGTAATAGATGTAGTCCCGAGTGTCCTCAGTCCCCGGTCAGTCATAGATCGCAGTCCCGAGTGTCCTCAGTCCCCGGTCAGTAATAGATGTAGTCCCGAGTGTCCTCAGTCCCCGGTCAGTCATAGATCGCAGTCCCGAGTGTCCTCAGTCCCCGGTCAGTCGTAGATCGCAGTCCCGAGTGTCCTCAGTCCCTCCTCCCGGTTTCCTGGCTCCCTCCTGTCCACGTCTCTCCCTCCGTCTTCCTCTCTCTCTCCTGTTCCTTCCGCCTTTTCCCGGCTCGGCCTCCTGAAAGACCCCCATTCATGGCAGCAGCCGCCCCCCTCCCTGACTCACCACAAACACCCAGAGACAGCTGGGGCCACACGTCACCCCGGGGGGGGCCCTGACATAGACTACCAGATGGGTCATAGAGAGGAGGACTCAAAGGAGGACAGCTGAGCCAAACGGGACCCTACAGGACCCCCCAATACTTCTATATAAAGACAATGGAACCGTATGAGCAGACGGGGGGAGGGGGACTCAGCATCCCATCCCCCCTCCACTACCAGAAAATACCCCACAGGGGCCAAACCAGAGGGCGCCACTGACACCCCGGGGCCACCAGAGGGCGCCACTGACACCCCGGAGTCACCAGAGGGCGCCACTGACACCGCGGGGTCACCAGAGGGTGCCACTGACACACATTCCCCAATACTGAACACTGACACCCCGGAGTCACCAGAGGGCGCCACTGACACCCCGGGGCCACCAGAGGGCGCCACTGACACCCCGGAGTCACCAAAGGGCGCCACTGACACCGCGGGGCCACCAGAGGGCGCCACTAACAAACCGGGGTCACCAGAGGGCGCCACTGACACACATTCCTCAATACTGAACACTGACACCCCGGAGCCACCAGAGGGCGCCACTGACAACCGGGGGTCACAAGAGGGCGCCACTGACACACATTCCTCAACACTGACACCCCGGAGTCAGCAGAGGGCGCCACTGACACACATTCCCCAATACTGAACACTGACACCCCGGAGTCACCAGAGGGCGCCACTAACACTCCGGAGTCACCAGAGGGCGCCACCAACACACTCCGGGGTGTCAGTGTTCAGTGTTGAGGAATGTGTGTCAGTGGCGCCCTCTGGTGACTCCGGGGTGTCGGTGGCGCCCTCTGGTGACTCCGGGGTGTCAGTGGCGCCCTCTGGTGACTCCGGGGTGTCAGTGTTCAGTATTGAGGAATGTGTGTCAGTGGCGCCCTCTGGTGACTCCGGGGTGTCGGTGGCGCCCTCTGGTGACTCCGGGGTGTCAGTATTGGGGAATGTGTGTCAGTGGCGCCCTCTGGTCACCCCGGGGTGTCAGTGGCGCCCTCTGGTGACTCCGGGGTGTCAGTGGCGCCCTCTGGTGACTCCGGGGTGTCAGTGGCGCCCTCTGGTGACTCCGGGGTGTCAGTGGCGCCCTCTGGTGACTCCGGGGTGTCAGTGTTCAGTATTGAGGAATGTGTGTCAGTGGCGCCCTCTGGTGACTCCGGGGTGTCAGTGGCGCCCTCTGGTGACTCCGGGGTGTCAGTGTTCAGTATTGAGAAATGTGTGTCAGTGGCGCCCTCTGGTGACTCCGGGGTGTCGGTGGCGCCCTCTGGTGGCGCCCTCTGGTGGCTCCGGGGTGTCAGTGTTCAGTATTGAGGAATGTGTGTCAGTGGCGCCCCCTGGTGACTCCGGGGTGTCAGTGGCGCCCTCTGGTGACTCCAGGGTGTCAGTGTTCAGTATTGAGGAATGTGTGTCGGTGGCGCCCTCTGGTGACTCCGGGGTGTCAGTGTTCAGTATTGAGGAATGTGTGTCAGTGGCGCCCTCTGGTGACTCCGGGGTGTCAGTGGCGCCCTCTGGTGACTCCGGGGTGTTAGTGGCGCCCTCTGGTGACTCCGGGGTGTCAGTGTTCAGTATTGGGGAATGTGTGTCAGTGGCGCCCTCTGGTGACTCCGGGGTGTCGGTGGCGCCCTCTGGTGGCGCCCTCTGGTGGCTCCGGGGTGTCAGTGTTCAGTATTGAGGAATGTGTGTCAGTGGCGCCCTCTGGTGACTCCGGGGTGTCAGTGGCGCCCTCTGGTGACTCCGGGGTGTCAGTGTTCAGTATTGAGGAATGTGTGTCAGTGGCGCCCTCTGGTGACTCCGGGGTGTTAGTGGCGCCCTCTGGTGACTCCGGGGTGTCAGTGGCGCCCTCTGGTGACTCCGGGGTGTCAGTGGCGCCCTCTGGTGACTCCGGGATATCGGTGGCGCCCTCTGGTGGCTCCGGGGTGTCAGTGTTCAGTATTGAGGAATGTGTGTCAGTGGCGCCCTCTGGTGACTCCGGGGTGTCAGTGGCGCCCTCTGGTGACTCCGGGGTGTCAGTGTTCAGTATTGAGGAATGTGTGTCAGTGGCGCCCTCTGGTGACTCCGGGGTGTCAGTGGCGCCCTCTGGTGACTCCGGGGTGTCAGTGGCGCCCTCTGGTGACTCCGGGGTGTCGGTGGCGCCCTCTGGTGACTCCGGGGTGTCAGTGTTCAGTATTGGGGAATGTGTGTCAGTGGCGCCCTCTGTTGACTCCGGGGTGTCAGTGTTCAGTATTGAGGATTGTGTGTCAGTGGCGCCCTCTGGTGACTCCGGGGTGTCGGTGGCGCCCTCTGGTGACTTTGGGGTGTCAGTGGCACCCTCTGGTGACTCCGGGGTGTCGGTGGCGCCCTCTGGTGACTCCGGGGTGTCAGTGGAGCCCTCTGGTGACTCCGGGGTGTCAGTGGCGCCCTCTGGTGACTCCAGGGTGTCAGTGGCGCCCTCTGTTGACTCCGGGGTGTCAGTGGCGCCCTCTGGTGACTCCGGGGTGTCAGTGGCGCCCTCTGGTGACTCCGGGGTGTCAGTGTTCAGAATTGGGGAATGTGTGTCAGTGGCGCCCTCTGGTGACTCCGGGGTGTCGGTGGCGCCCTCTGCTGACCCCGGGGGTGTCAGTGGCGCCCTCTGGTGACTCCGGGGTGTCGGTGGCGCCCTCTGGTGACTCCGGGGTGTCAGTATTGGGGAATTTGTGTCAGTGGCGCCCTCTGGTGACTCCGGGGTGTCAGTATTGGGGAATTTGTGTCAGTGGCGCCCTCTGGTGACTCTGGGGTGTCAGTGGCGCCCTCTGGTGACTCCGGGGTGTCGGTGGCGCCCTCTGGTGACCCCGGGGTGTTAGTGGCGCCCTCTGGTGACTCCGGGGTGTCAGTGTTCAGTATTGAGGAATGTGTGTCAGTGGCGCCCTCTGGTGACTCCGGGGTGTCAGTGGCGCCCTCTGTTGACTCCGGGGTGTCAGTGGCGCCCTCTGGTGACTCTGAGGTGTCAGTGGCGCCCTCTGGTGACTCCGGGGTGTCAGTGGCGCCCTCTGGTGACTCCGGGGTGTCAATGTTCAGTATTGAGGAACTTGTGTCAGTGGCGCCCTCTGGTGACTCTGGGGTGTCAGTGTTCAGTATTGGGGAATGTGTGTCGGTGGCGCCCTCTGGTGACTCCGGGGTGTCAGTGTTCAGTATTGAGAAATGTGTGTCAGTGGCGCCCTCTGTTGGCTCCGGGGTGTCAGTATTGGGGAATTTGTGTCAGTGGCGCCCTCTGGTGACTCCGGGGTGTCAGTGGCGCCCTCTGGTGACTCCGGGGTGTCAATGTTCAGTATTGAGGAACTTGTGTCAGTGGCGCCCTCTGGTGACTCCGGGGTGTCAGTGTTCAGTATTGGGGAATGTGTGTCAGTGGCGCCCTCTGGTGACCCCGGGGTGTTAGTGGCGCCCTCTGGTGACTCCGGGGTGTCAGTGTTCAGTATTGAGAAATGTGTGTCAGTGGCGCCCTCTGTTGGCTCCGGGGTGTCAGTATTGGGGAATTTGTGTCAGTGGCGCCCTCTGGTGACTCCGGGGTGTCGGTGGCGCCCTCTGGTGACTCCGGGGTGTCGGTGGCGCCCTCTGGTGACTTCGGGGTGTCAGTGTTCAGTATTGAGGAATGTGTGTCAGTGGCGCCCTCTGGTGACTCCGGGGTGTCGGTGGCGCCCTCTGGTGACCCCGGGGTGTTAGTGGCGCCCTCTGGTGACTCCGGGGTGTCAGTGTTCAGTATTGAGGAATGTGTGTCAGTGGCGCCCTCTGGTGACTCCGGGGTGTCAGTATTGGGGAATGTGTGTCAGTGGCGCCCTCTGGTGACTCCGGGGTGTCAGTGGCGCCCTCTGGTGACTCCGGGGTGTCAGTATTAGGGAATTTGTGTCAGTGGCGCCCTCTGGTGACTCTGAGGTGTCAGTGGCGCCCTCTGGTGACTCCGGGGTGTCAGTGGCGCCCTCTGGTGACTCCGGGGTGTCAGTGTTCAGTATTGGGGAATGTGTGTCAGTGGCGCCCTCTGGTGACTCTGGGGTGTCAGTGGCGCCCTCTGGTGACTCTGGGGTGTCGGTGGCGCCCTCTGGTGACTCTGGGGTGTCAGTGGCGCCCTCTGGTGACTCCGGGGTGTCGGTGGCGCCCTCTGGTGACTCTGGGGTGTCAGTGGCGCCCTCTGGTGACTCCGGGGTGTCAGTGTTCAGTATTGAGGAATGTGTGTCAGTGGCGCCCTCTGGTGACTCCGGGGTGTCAGTATTGGGGAATGTGTGTCAGTGGCGCCCTCTGGTGACTCTGGGGTGTCAGTGGCGCCCTCTGGTGACTCCGGGGTGTCAGTGGCGCCCTCTGGTGACTCCGGGGTGTCAGTGGCGCCCTCTGGTGACTCCGGGGTGTCAGTGGCGCCCTCTGGTGACTCCGGGGTGTCAGTGTTCAGTATTGGGGAATGTGTGTCAGTGGCGCCCTCTGGTGACTCCGGGGTGTCAGTGGCGCCCTCTAGTGACTCCGGGGTGTCAGTGTTCAGTATTGGGGAATGTGTGTCGGTGGCGCCCTCTGGTGACTCCGGGGTGTCGGTGTTCAGTATTGGGGAATGTGTGTCAGTGGCGCCCTCTGGTGACTCCGGGGTGTCAGTGTTCAGTATTGGGGAATGTGTGTCAGTGGCGCCCTCTGGTGACTCCGGGGTGTCAGTGGCGCCCTCTGGTGACTCCGGGGTGTCAGTGGCGCCCTCTGGTGACTCCGGGGTGTCAGTGGCGCCCTCTGGTGACTCCGGGGTGTCAGTGGCGCCCTCTGGTGACTCCGGGGTGTCAGTGGCGCCCTCTGGTGACTCCGGGGTGTCAGTGTTCAGTATTGAGGAATGTGTGTCAGTGGCACCCTCTGGTGACTCCGGGGTGTCAGTGGCGCCCTCTGGTGACTCCGGGGTGTCAGTGGCGCCCTCTGGTGACTCCGGGGTGTCAGTGGCGCCCTCTGGTGACTCCGGGGTGTCAGTGTTCAGTATTGAGGAATGTGTGTCAGTGGCACCCTCTGGTGACTCCGGGGTGTCAGTGGCGCCCTCTGGTGACTCCGGGGTGTCAGTGGCGCCCTCTGGTGACTCCGGGGTGTCAGTGGCGCCCTCTGGTGACTCCGGGGTGTCAGTGTTCAGTATTGAGGAATGTGTGTCAGTGGCGCCCTCTGGTGACTCCGGGGTGTCAGTGTTCAGTATTGAGGAATGTGTGTCAGTGGCGCCCTCTGGTGACTCCGGGGTGTCAGTGGCGCCCTCTGGTGACTCCGGGGTGTCAGTGGCGCCCTCTGGTGACTCCGAGGTGTCAGTGTTCAGTATTGAGGAATGTGTGTCAGTGGCGCCCTCTGGTGACTCCGGGGTGTCAGTATTGAGGAATGTGTGTCAGTGGCGCCCTCTGGTGACTCCGGGGTGTCAGTGGCGCCCTCTGGTGACTCCGGGGTGTCAGTGGCGCCCTCTGGTGACTCCGGGGTGTCAGTATTGAGGAATGTGTGTCAGTGGCGCCCTCTGGTGACTCCGGGGTGTCAGTGGCGCCCTCTGGTGACTCCGGGGTGTCAGTGGCGCCCTCTGGTGACTCCGGGGTGTCAGTGGCGCCCTCTGGTGACTCCGGGGTGTCAGTATTGAGGAATGTGTGTCAGTGGCGCCCTCTGGTGACTCCGGGGTGTCAGTGGCGCCCTCTGGTGACTCCGGGGTGTCAGTGGCGCCCTCTGGTGACTCCGGGGTGTCAGTGTTCAGTATTGAGGAATGTGTGTCAGTGGCGCCCTCTGGTGACTCCGGGGTGTCAGTGGCGCCCTCTGGTGACTCCGGGGTGTCAGTGGCGCCCTCTGGTGACTCCGGGGTGTCAGTGGCGCCCTCTGGTGACTCCGGGGTGTCAGTGGCGCCCTCTGGTGACTCCGGGGTGTCAGTGGCGCCCTCTGGTGACTCCGGGGTGTCAGTGGCGCCCTCTGGTGACTCCAGGGTGTCAGTGGCGCCCTCTGGTGACTCCGGGGTGTTAGTGGCGCCCTCTGGTGACTCCGGGGTGTCAGTGTTCAGTATTGAGGAATGTGTGTCAGTGGCGCCCTCTGGTGACTCCGGGGTGTCAGTGGCGCCCTCTGGTGACTCCGGGGTGTCAGTGTTCAGTATTGAGGAATGTGTGTCAGTGGCGCCCTCTGGTGACTCCGGGGTGTCAGTGGCGCCCTCTGGTGACTCCGGGGTGTCAGTGGCGCCCTCTGGTGACTCCGGGGTGTCAGTGGCGCCCTCTGGTGACTCCGGGGTGTCAGTGGCGCCCTCTGGTGACTCTGGGGTGTCAGTGGCGCCCTCTGGTGACTCTGGGGTGTCAGTATTGGGGAATGTGTGTCGGTGGCGCCCTCTGGTGACTCCGGGGTGTCAGTGTTCAGTATTGAGGAATGTGTGTCAGTGGCGCCCTCTGGTGACTCCGGGGTGTCAGTGGCGCCCTCTGGTGACTCCGGGGTGTCAGTATTGGGGAATTTGTGTCAGTGGCGCCCTCTGGTGACTCCGGGGTGTCAGTGGCGCCCTCTGGTGACTCCGGGGTGTCGGTGGCGCCCTCTGGTGACTCCGGGGTGTCAGTGGCGCCCTCTGGTGACTCCGGGGTGTCAGTATTGGGGAATTTGTGTCAGTGGCGCCCTCTGGTGACTCCGGGGTGTCAGTGGCGCCCTCTGGTGACTCCGGGGTGTCGGTGGCGCCCTCTGGTGACTCTGGGGTGTCAGTGGCGCCCTCTGGTGACTCCGGGGTGTCAGTGTTCAGTATTGAGGAATGTGTGTCAGTGGCGCCCTCTGGTGACTCCGGGGTGTCAGTGTTCAGTATTGAGGAATGTGTGTCAGTGGCGCCCTCTGGTGACTCCGGGGTGTCAGTGTTCAGTATTGGGGAATGTGTGTCAGTGGCGCCCTCTGGTGACTCCGGGGTGTCAGTGGCGCCCTCTGGTGACTCCGGGGTGTCAGTGGCGCCCTCTGGTGACTCCAGGGTGTCGGTGGCGCCCTCTGGTGACTCCAGGGTGTCGGTGGCGCCCTCTGGTGACTCCGGGGTGTCAGTGGCGCCCTCTGGTGACTCCGGGGTGTCAGTGTTCAGTATTGGGGAATTTGTGTCAGTGGCGCCCTCTGGTGACTCCGGGGTGTCAGTGGCGCCCTCTGGTGACTCCGGGGTGTCTGTGGCGCCCTCTGGTGACTCCGGGGTGTCAGTGTTCAGTATTGGGGAATGTGTGTCAGTGGCGCCCTCTGGTGACTCCGGGGTGTCGTTGGCGCCCTCTGGTGACTCTGGGGTGTCAGTGGCGCCCTCTGGTGACTCCGGGGTGTCAGTGGCGCCCTCTGGTGACTCCGGGGTGTCAGTGGCGCCCTCTGGTGACTCCGGGGTGTCAGTGGCGCCCTCTGGTGACTCCGGGGTGTCAGTGTTCAGTATTGGGGAATGTGTGTCGGTGGCGCCCTCTGGTGACTCCGGGGTGTCAGTGTTCAGTATTGAGGAATGTGTGTCAGTGGCGCCCTCTGGTGACTCCGGGGTGTCAGTGGCGCCCTCTGGTGACTCCGGGGTGTCAGTGGCGCCCTCTGGTGACTCCGGGGTGTCAGTGGCGCCCTCTGGTGACTCCGGGGTGTCAGTGTTCAGTATTGGGGAATGTGTGTCAGTGGCGCCCTCTAATGACTCCGGGGTGTCAGTGGCGCCCTCTGGTGACTCCGGGGTGTCAGTGTTCAGTATTGGGGAATGTGTGTCAGTGGCGCCCTCTGGTGACTCCGGGGTGTCAGTGTTCAGTATTGAGGAATGTGTGTCAGTGGCGCCCTCTGGTGACTCCGGGGTGTCAGTGTTCAGTATTGGGGAATGTGTGTCAGTGGCGCCCTCTGGTGACTCCGGGGTGTCGGTGGCGCCCTCTGGTGACTCCGGGGTGTCAGTGTTCAGTATTAGGGAATGTGTGTCGTGGCGCCCTCTGGTGACTCTGGGGTGTCAGTATTGAGGAATGTGAGTCGGTGGCGCCCTCTGGTGACTCCGGGGTGTCAGTGGCGCCCTCTGGTGACTCCGGGGTGTCAGTGGCGCCCTCTGGTGACTCTGGGGTGTCAGTGGCGCCCTCTGGTGACTCCGGGGTGTCAGTGTTCAGTATTGAGGAATGTGTGTCAGTGGCGCCCTCTGGTGACTCCGGGGTGTCAGTATTGAGGAATGTGAGTCGGTGGCGCCCTCTGGTGACTCCGGGGTGTCAGTGGCGCCCTCTGGTGACTCCGGGGTGTCAGTGGCGCCCTCTGGTGACTCCGGGGTGTCAGTATTGAGGAATGTGTGTCAGTGGCGCCCTCTGGTGACTCCGGGGTGTCAGTGGCGCCCTCTGGTGACTCCGGGGTGTCAGTGGCGCCCTCTGGTGACTCCGGGGTGTCAGTATTGAGGAATGTGTGTCAGTGGCGCCCTCTGGTGACTCCGGGGTGTCAGTGGCGCCCTCTGGTGACTCCGGGGTGTCAGTGGCGCCCTCTGGTGACTCCGGGGTGTCAGTATTGAGGAATGTGTGTCAGTGGCGCCCTCTGGTGACTCCGGGGTGTCAGTATTGAGGAATGTGTGTCAGTGGCGCCCTCTGGTGACTCCGGGGTGTCAGTGGCGCCCTCTGGTGACTCCGGGGTGTCAGTATTGAGGAATGTGTGTCAGTGGCGCCCTCTGGTGACTCCGGGGTGTCAGTATTGGGGAATTTGTGTCAGTGGCGCCCTCTGGTGACTCCGGGGTGTCGGTGGCGCCCTCTGGTGACTCCGGGGTGTTAGTGGCGCCCTCTGGTGACTCCGGGGTGTCAGTGGCGCCCTCTGGTGACTCCGGGGTGTCAGTGGCGCCCTCTGGTGACTCCGGGGTGTCAGTGTTCAGTATTGGGGAATGTGTGTCAGTGGCGCCCTCTGGTGACTCCGGGGTGTCAGTGGCGCCCTCTGGTGACTCCGGGGTGTCAGTGTTCAGTATTGGGGAATGTGTGTCGGTGGCGCCCTCTGGTGACTCCGGGGTGTCAGTGGCGCCCTCTGGTGACTCCGGGGTGTCAGTGTTCAGTATTGGGGAATGTGTGTCAGTGGCGCCCTCTAATGACTCCGGGGTGTCAGTGGCGCCCTCTGGTGACTCTGGGGTGTCAGTGTTCAGTATTGAGGAATGTGTGTCAGTGGCGCCCTCTGGTGACTCCGGGGTGTCAGTGTTCAGTATTGAGGAATGTGTGTCAGTGGCGCCCTCTAATGACTCCGGGGTGTCAGTGGCGCCCTCTGGTGACTCCGGGGTGTCAGTGTTCAGTATTGGGGAATGTGTGTCGGTGGCGCCCTCTGGTGACTCCGGGGTGTCAGTGGCGCCCTCTGGTGACTCCGTGGTGTCAGTGGCGCCCTCTGGTGACTCCGGGGTGTCAGTGTTCAGTATTGGGGAATGTGTGTCGGTGGCGCCCTCTGGTGACTCCGGGGTGTCGGTGTTCAGTATTGGGGAATGTGTGTCAGTGGCGCCCTCTGGTGACTCCGGGGTGTCAGTGGCGCCCTCTGGTGACTCCGGGGTGTCAGTGGCGCCCTCTGGTGACTCCGGGGTGTCAGTGTTCAGTATTGAGGAATGTGTGTCAGTGGCGCCCTCTGGTGACTCCGGGGTGTCAGTGGCGCCCTCTGGTGACTCCGGGGTGTCAGTGGCGCCCTCTGGTGACTCCGGGGTGTTAGTGGCGCCCTCTGGTGACTCCGGGGTGTTAGTGGCGCCCTCTGGTGACTCCGGGGTGTCAGTGGCGCCCTCTGGTGACTCCGGGGTGTTAGTGGCGCCCTCTGGTGACTCCGGGGTGTCAGTGGCGCCCTCTGGTGACTCCGGGGTGTCAGTGGCGCCCTCTGGTGACTCCGGGGTGTCAGTGTTCAGTATTGGGGAATGTGTGTCAGTGGCGCCCTCTGGTGACTCCGGGGTGTCAGTGTTCAGTATTGGGGAATGTGTGTCAGTGGCGCCCTCTGGTGACTCTGGGGTGTCGGTGGCGCCCTCTGGTGACTCCGGGGTGTCAGTGGCGCCCTCTGGTGACTCCGGGGTGTCAGTATTGAGGAATGTGTGTCAGTGGCGCCCTCTGGTGACTCCGGGGTGTCAGTGGCGCCCTCTGGTGACTCCGGGGTGTCAGTGGCGCCCTCTGGTGACTCCGGGGTGTCAGTGGCGCCCTCTGGTGACTTCGGGGTGTCAGTATTGAGGAATGTGTGTCAGTGGCGCCCTCTGGTGACTCCGGGGTGTCAGTGTTCAGTATTGAGGAATGTGTGTCAGTGGCGCCCTCTGGTGACTCCGGGGTGTCAGTGGCGCCCTCTGGTGACTTCGGGGTGTCAGTATTGAGGAATGTGAGTCGGTGGCGCCCTCTGGTGACTCCGGGGTGTCAGTGGCGCCCTCTGGTGACTCCGGGGTGTCAGTGGCGCCCTCTGGTGACTCCGGGGTGTCAGTATTGAGGAATGTGAGTCGGTGGCGCCCTCTGGTGACTCCGGGGTGTCAGTGGTGCCCTCTGGTGACTCCGGGGTGTCAGTGGCGCCCTCTGGTGACTCCGGGGTGTCAGTATTGAGGAATGTGTGTCAGTGGCGCCCTCTGGTGACTCCGGGGTGTCAGTGGCGCCCTCTGGTGACTCCGGGGTGTCAGTGGCGCCCTCTGGTGACTCCGGGGTGTCAGTATTGAGGAATGTGTGTCAGTGGCGCCCTCTGGTGACTCCGGGGTGTCAGTGGCGCCCTCTGGTGACTCCGGGGTGTCAGTGGCGCCCTCTGGTGACTCCGGGGTGTCAGTATTGAGGAATGTGTGTCAGTGGCGCCCTCTGGTGACTCCGGGGTGTCAGTATTGAGGAATGTGTGTCAGTGGCGCCCTCTGGTGACTCCGGGGTGTCAGTGGCGCGCTCTGGTGACTTCGGGGTGTCAGTATTGAGGAATGTGTGTCAGTGGCGCCCTCTGGTGACTCCGGGGTGTCAGTGGCGCCCTCTGGTGACTCCGGGGTGTCAGTATTGAGGAATGTGTGTCAGTGGCGCCCTCTGGTGACTCCGGGGTGTCAGTGGCGCCCTCTGGTGACTCCGGGGTGTCAGTGTTCAGTATTGAGGAATGTGTGTCAGTGGCGCCCTCTGGTGACTCCGGGGTGTCAGTGGCGCCCTCTGGTGACTCCGGGGTGTCAGTGTTCAGTATTGAGGAATGTGTGTCAGTGGCGCCCTCTGGTGACTCCGGGGTGTCAGTATTCAGTATTGAGGAATGTGTGTCAGTGGCGCCCTCTGGTGACTCCGGGGTGTCAGTGGCGCCCTCTGGTGACTCCGGGGTGTCAGTATTGAGGAATGTGAGTCGGTGGCGCCCTCTGGTGACTCCGGGGTGTCAGTGGCGCCCTCTGGTGACTCCGGGGTGTCAGTGGCGCCCTCTGGTGACTCCGGGGTGTCAGTATTGAGGAATGTGTGTCAGTGGCGCCCTCTGGTGACTCCGGGGTGTCAGTGGCGCCCTCTGGTGACTCCGGGGTGTCAGTGGCGCCCTCTGGTGACTCCGGGGTGTCAGTATTGAGGAATGTGTGTCAGTGGCGCCCTCTGGTGACTCCGGGGTGTCAGTGGCGCCCTCTGGTGACTCCGGGGTGTCAGTGGCGCCCTCTGGTGACTCCGGGGTGTCAGTATTGAGGAATGTGTGTCGGTGGCGCCCTCTGGTGACTCCGGGGTGTCGGTGGCGCCCTCTGGTGACTCCGGGGTGTCAGTGTTCAGTATTGAGGAATGTGTGTCAGTGGCGCCCTCTGGTGACTCCGGGGTGTCAGTGTTCAGTATTGAGGAATGTGTGTCAGTGGCGCCCTCTGGTGACTCCGGGGTGTCAGTGTTCAGTATTGGGGAATGTGTGTCAGTGGCGCCCTCTGGTGACTCCGGGGTGTCGGTGGCGCCCTCTGGTGACTCCGGGGTGTCAGTGTTCAGTATTAGGGAATGTGTGTCGTGGCGCCCTCTGGTGACTCTGGGGTGTCAGTATTGAGGAATGTGAGTCGGTGGCGCCCTCTGGTGACTCCGGGGTGTCAGTGGCGCCCTCTGGTGACTCCGGGGTGTCAGTGGCGCCCTCTGGTGACTCTGGGGTGTCAGTGGCGCCCTCTGGTGACTCCGGGGTGTCAGTGTTCAGTATTGAGGAATGTGTGTCAGTGGCGCCCTCTGGTGACTCCGGGGTGTCAGTATTGAGGAATGTGAGTCGGTGGCGCCCTCTGGTGACTCCGGGGTGTCAGTGGCGCCCTCTGGTGACTCCGGGGTGTCAGTGGCGCCCTCTGGTGACTCCGGGGTGTCAGTATTGAGGAATGTGTGTCAGTGGCGCCCTCTGGTGACTCCGGGGTGTCAGTGGCGCCCTCTGGTGACTCCGGGGTGTCAGTGGCGCCCTCTGGTGACTCCGGGGTGTCAGTATTGAGGAATGTGTGTCAGTGGCGCCCTCTGGTGACTCCGGGGTGTCAGTGGCGCCCTCTGGTGACTCCGGGGTGTCAGTGGCGCCCTCTGGTGACTCCGGGGTGTCAGTATTGAGGAATGTGTGTCAGTGGCGCCCTCTGGTGACTCCGGGGTGTCAGTATTGAGGAATGTGTGTCAGTGGCGCCCTCTGGTGACTCCGGGGTGTCAGTGGCGCCCTCTGGTGACTCCGGGGTGTCAGTATTGAGGAATGTGTGTCAGTGGCGCCCTCTGGTGACTCCGGGGTGTCAGTATTGGGGAATTTGTGTCAGTGGCGCCCTCTGGTGACTCCGGGGTGTCGGTGGCGCCCTCTGGTGACTCCGGGGTGTTAGTGGCGCCCTCTGGTGACTCCGGGGTGTCAGTGGCGCCCTCTGGTGACTCCGGGGTGTCAGTGGCGCCCTCTGGTGACTCCGGGGTGTCAGTGTTCAGTATTGGGGAATGTGTGTCAGTGGCGCCCTCTGGTGACTCCGGGGTGTCAGTGGCGCCCTCTGGTGACTCCGGGGTGTCAGTGTTCAGTATTGGGGAATGTGTGTCGGTGGCGCCCTCTGGTGACTCCGGGGTGTCAGTGGCGCCCTCTGGTGACTCCGGGGTGTCAGTGTTCAGTATTGGGGAATGTGTGTCAGTGGCGCCCTCTAATGACTCCGGGGTGTCAGTGGCGCCCTCTGGTGACTCTGGGGTGTCAGTGTTCAGTATTGAGGAATGTGTGTCAGTGGCGCCCTCTGGTGACTCCGGGGTGTCAGTGTTCAGTATTGAGGAATGTGTGTCAGTGGCGCCCTCTAATGACTCCGGGGTGTCAGTGGCGCCCTCTGGTGACTCCGGGGTGTCAGTGTTCAGTATTGGGGAATGTGTGTCGGTGGCGCCCTCTGGTGACTCCGGGGTGTCAGTGGCGCCCTCTGGTGACTCCGTGGTGTCAGTGGCGCCCTCTGGTGACTCCGGGGTGTCAGTGTTCAGTATTGGGGAATGTGTGTCGGTGGCGCCCTCTGGTGACTCCGGGGTGTCGGTGTTCAGTATTGGGGAATGTGTGTCAGTGGCGCCCTCTGGTGACTCCGGGGTGTCAGTGGCGCCCTCTGGTGACTCCGGGGTGTCAGTGGCGCCCTCTGGTGACTCCGGGGTGTCAGTGTTCAGTATTGAGGAATGTGTGTCAGTGGCGCCCTCTGGTGACTCCGGGGTGTCAGTGGCGCCCTCTGGTGACTCCGGGGTGTCAGTGGCGCCCTCTGGTGACTCCGGGGTGTTAGTGGCGCCCTCTGGTGACTCCGGGGTGTTAGTGGCGCCCTCTGGTGACTCCGGGGTGTCAGTGGCGCCCTCTGGTGACTCCGGGGTGTTAGTGGCGCCCTCTGGTGACTCCGGGGTGTCAGTGGCGCCCTCTGGTGACTCCGGGGTGTCAGTGGCGCCCTCTGGTGACTCCGGGGTGTCAGTGTTCAGTATTGGGGAATGTGTGTCAGTGGCGCCCTCTGGTGACTCCGGGGTGTCAGTGTTCAGTATTGGGGAATGTGTGTCAGTGGCGCCCTCTGGTGACTCTGGGGTGTCGGTGGCGCCCTCTGGTGACTCCGGGGTGTCAGTGGCGCCCTCTGGTGACTCCGGGGTGTCAGTATTGAGGAATGTGTGTCAGTGGCGCCCTCTGGTGACTCCGGGGTGTCAGTGGCGCGCTCTGGTGACTCCGGGGTGTCAGTGGCGCCCTCTGGTGACTCCGGGGTGTCAGTGGCGCCCTCTGGTGACTCCGGGGTGTCAGTGGCGCCCTCTGGTGACTTCGGGGTGTCAGTATTGAGGAATGTGTGTCAGTGGCGCCCTCTGGTGACTCCGGGGTGTCAGTGTTCAGTATTGAGGAATGTGTGTCAGTGGCGCCCTCTGGTGACTCCGGGGTGTCAGTGGCGCCCTCTGGTGACTTCGGGGTGTCAGTATTGAGGAATGTGAGTCGGTGGCGCCCTCTGGTGACTCCGGGGTGTCAGTGGCGCCCTCTGGTGACTCCGGGGTGTCAGTGGCGCCCTCTGGTGACTCCGGGGTGTCAGTATTGAGGAATGTGAGTCGGTGGCGCCCTCTGGTGACTCCGGGGTGTCAGTGGTGCCCTCTGGTGACTCCGGGGTGTCAGTGGCGCCCTCTGGTGACTCCGGGGTGTCAGTATTGAGGAATGTGTGTCAGTGGCGCCCTCTGGTGACTCCGGGGTGTCAGTGGCGCCCTCTGGTGACTCCGGGGTGTCAGTGGCGCCCTCTGGTGACTCCGGGGTGTCAGTATTGAGGAATGTGTGTCAGTGGCGCCCTCTGGTGACTCCGGGGTGTCAGTGGCGCCCTCTGGTGACTCCGGGGTGTCAGTGGCGCCCTCTGGTGACTCCGGGGTGTCAGTATTGAGGAATGTGTGTCAGTGGCGCCCTCTGGTGACTCCGGGGTGTCAGTATTGAGGAATGTGTGTCAGTGGCGCCCTCTGGTGACTCCGGGGTGTCAGTGGCGCGCTCTGGTGACTTCGGGGTGTCAGTATTGAGGAATGTGTGTCAGTGGCGCCCTCTGGTGACTCCGGGGTGTCAGTGGCGCCCTCTGGTGACTCCGGGGTGTCAGTATTGAGGAATGTGTGTCAGTGGCGCCCTCTGGTGACTCCGGGGTGTCAGTGGCGCCCTCTGGTGACTCCGGGGTGTCAGTGTTCAGTATTGAGGAATGTGTGTCAGTGGCGCCCTCTGGTGACTCCGGGGTGTCAGTGGCGCCCTCTGGTGACTCCGGGGTGTCAGTGTTCAGTATTGAGGAATGTGTGTCAGTGGCGCCCTCTGGTGACTCCGGGGTGTCAGTATTCAGTATTGAGGAATGTGTGTCAGTGGCGCCCTCTGGTGACTCCGGGGTGTCAGTGGCGCCCTCTGGTGACTCCGGGGTGTCAGTATTGAGGAATGTGAGTCGGTGGCGCCCTCTGGTGACTCCGGGGTGTCAGTGGCGCCCTCTGGTGACTCCGGGGTGTCAGTGGCGCCCTCTGGTGACTCCGGGGTGTCAGTATTGAGGAATGTGTGTCAGTGGCGCCCTCTGGTGACTCCGGGGTGTCAGTGGCGCCCTCTGGTGACTCCGGGGTGTCAGTGGCGCCCTCTGGTGACTCCGGGGTGTCAGTATTGAGGAATGTGTGTCAGTGGCGCCCTCTGGTGACTCCGGGGTGTCAGTGGCGCCCTCTGGTGACTCCGGGGTGTCAGTGGCGCCCTCTGGTGACTCCGGGGTGTCAGTATTGAGGAATGTGTGTCGGTGGCGCCCTCTGGTGACTCCGGGGTGTCGGTGGCGCCCTCTGGTGACTCCGGGGTGTCAGTGTTCAGTATTGGGGAATGGGTGTCAGTGGCGCCCTCTGGTGACTCCGGGGTGTCAGTGTTCAGTATTGAGGAATGTGTGTCAGTGGCGCCCTCTGGTGACTCCGGGGTGTCAGTGGCGCCCTCTGGTGACTCCGGGGTGTCAGTGGCGCCCTCGGGTGACTCCGGGGTGTCAGTGTTCAGTATTGAGGAATGTGTGTCAGTGGCGCCCTCTGGTGACTCCGGGGTGTCAGTGGCGCCCTCTGGTGACTCCGGGGTGTCAGTGGCGCCCTCTGGTGACTCCGGGGTGTCAGTGGCGCCCTCTGGTGACTCCGGGGTGTCAGTGGCGCCCTCTGGTGACTCTGGGGTGTCAGTGGCGCCCTCTGGTGACTCCGGGGTGTCAGTATTGGGGAATGTGTGTCAGTGGCGCCCTCTGGTGACTCCGGGGTGTCAGTGGCGCCCTCTGGTGACTCCGGGGTGTCAGTATTGGGGAATTTGTGTCAGTGGCGCCCTCTGGTGACTCCGGGGTGTCAGTGGCGCCCTCTGGTGACTCCGGGGTGTCGGTGGCGCCCTCTGGTGACTCTGGGGTGTCAGTGGCGCCCTCTGGTGACTCCGGGGTGTCAGTGTTCAGTATTGAGGAATGTGTGTCAGTGGCGCCCTCTGGTGACTCCGGGGTGTCAGTTTTCAGTATTGGGGAATGTGTGTCAGTGGCGCCCTCTGGTGACTCCGGGGTGTCAGTATTGAGGAATGTGTGTCAGTGGCGCCCTCTGGTGACTCCGGGGTGTCAGTGTTCAGTATTGGGGAATGTGTGTCGGTGGCGCCCTCTGGTGACTCCGGGGTGTCAGTGGCGCCCTCTGGTGACTCCGGGGTGTTAGTGGCGCCCTCTGGTGACTCCGGGGTGTCAGTGTTCAGTATTGAGGAATGTGTGTCAGTGGCGCCCTCTGGTGACTCCGGGGTGTCAGTGGCGCCCTCTGGTGACTCCGGGGTGTCAGTGGCGCCCTCTGGTGACTCCGGGGTGTCAGTGGCGCCCTCTGGTGACTCCGGGGTGTCAGTGTTCAGTATTGGGGAATGTGTGTCGGTGGCGCCCTCTGGTGACTCTGGGGTGTCAGTGGCGCCCTCTGGTGACTCCGGGGTGTCAGTGTTCAGTATTGAGGAATGTGTGTCAGTGGCGCCCTCTGGTGACTCCGGGGTGTCAGTGGCGCCCTCTGGTGACTCCGGGGTGTCAGTATTCAGTATTGAGGAATGTGTGTCAGTGGCGCCCTCTGGTGACTCCGGGGTGTCAGTATTGAGGAATGTGAGTCGGTGGCGCCCTCTGGTGACTCCGGGGTGTCAGTGGCGCCCTCTGGTGACTCCGGGGTGTCAGTGGCGCCCTCTGGTGACTCCGGGGTGTCAGTATTGAGGAATGTGTGTCAGTGGCGCCCTCTGGTGACTCCGGGGTGTCAGTGGCGCCCTCTGGTGACTCCGGGGTGTCAGTATTGAGGAATGTGTGTCAGTGGCGCCCTCTGGTGACTCCGGGGTGTCAGTGGCGCCCTCTGGTGACTCCGGGGTGTCAGTGGCGCCCTCTGGTGACTCCGGGGTGTCAGTATTGAGGAATGTGTGTCAGTGGCGCCCTCTGGTGACTCCGGGGTGTCAGTGGCGCCCTCTGGTGACTCCGGGGTGTCAGTATTGAGGAATGTGTGTCAGTGGCGCCCTCTGGTGACTCCGGGGTGTCAGTGGCGCCCTCTGGTGACTCCGGGGTGTCAGTATTGAGAAATGTGTGTCAGTGGCGCCCTCTGGTGACTCCGGGGTGTCAGTATTGGGGAATTTGTATCAGTGGCGCCCTCTGGTGACTCCGGGGTGTCGGTGGCGCCCTCTGGTGACTCCGGGGTGTTAGTGGCGCCGTCTGGTGACTCCGGGGTGTCAGTGGCGCCCTCTGGTGACTCCGGGGTGTCAGTGGCGCCCTCTGGTGACTCCGGGGTGTCAGTGGCGCCCTCTGGTGACTCCGGGGTGTCAGTGTTCAGTATTGGGGAATGTGTGTCAGTGGCGCCCTCTGGTGACTCCGGGGTGTCGTTGGCGCCCTCTGGTGACTCTGGGGTGTCAGTGGTGCCCTCTGGTGACTCCGGGGTGTCAGTGGCGCCCTCTGGTGACTCCGGGGTGTCAGTGGCGCCCTCTGGTGACTCCGGGGTGTCAGTGGCGCCCTCTGGTGACTCCGGGGTGTCAGTGTTCAGTATTGGGGAATGTGTGTCAGTGGCGCCCTCTGGTGACTCCGGGGTGTCAGTGGCGCCCTCTGGTGACTCCGGGGTGTCAGTGTTCAGTATTGGGGAATGTGTGTCGGTGGCGCCCTCTGGTGACTCCGGGGTGTCAGTGGCGCCCTCTGGTGACTCCGTGGTGTCAGTGGCGCCCTCTGGTGACTCCGGGGTGTCAGTGTTCAGTATTGAGGAATGTGTGTCAGTGGCGCCCTCTGGTGACTCCGGGGTGTCAGTGGCGCCCTCTGGTGACTCCGGGGTGTTAGTGGCGCCCTCTGGTGACTCCGGGGTGTCAGTGGCGCCCTCTGGTGACTCCGGGGTGTCAGTGTTCAGTATTGAGGAATGTGTGTCAGTGGCGCCCTCTGGTGACTCCGGGGTGTCAGTGGCGCCCTCTGGTGACTCTGGGGTGTCAGTGTTCAGTATTGAGGAATGTGTGTCAGTGGCGCCCTCTGGTGACTCCGGGGTGTCAGTGGCGCCCTCTGGTGACTCCGGGGTGTCAGTGGCGCCCTCTGGTGACTCCGGGGTGTCAGTGGCGCCCTCTGGTGACTCCGGGGTGTCAGTGGCGCCCTCTGGTGACTCCGGGGTGTCAGTGTTCAGTATTGGGGAATGTGTGTCAGTGGCGCCCTCTAATGACTCCGGGGTGTCAGTGGCGCCCTCTGGTGACTCCGGGGTGTCAGTGTTCAGTATTGGGGAATGTGTGTCAGTGGCGCCCTCTGGTGACTCCGGGGTGTCAGTGGCGCCCTCTGGTGACTCCGGGGTGTCAGTGTTCAGTATTGGGGAATGTGTGTCGGTGGCGCCCTCTGGTGACTCCGGGGTGTCAGTGGCGCCCTCTGGTGACTCCGTGGTGTCAGTGGCGCCCTCTGGTGACTCCGGGGTGTCAGTGTTCAGTATTGGGGAATGTGTGTCGGTGGCGCCCTCTGGTGACTCCGGGGTGTCGGTGTTCAGTATTGGGGAATGTGTGTCAGTGGCGCCCTCTGGTGACTCCGGGGTGTCAGTGGCGCCCTCTGGTGACTCCGGGGTGTCAGTGGCGCCCTCTGGTGACTCCGGGGTGTCAGTGGCGCCCTCTGGTGACTCCGGGGTGTCAGTGTTCAGTATTGAGGAATGTGTGTCAGTGGCGCCCTCTGGTGACTCCGGGGTGTCAGTGGCGCCCTCTGGTGACTCCGGGGTGTCAGTGGCGCCCTCTGGTGACTCCGGGGTGTTAGTGGCGCCCTCTGGTGACTCCGGGGTGTCAGTGTTCAGTATTGAGGAATGTGTGTCAGTGGCGCCCTCTGGTGACTCCGGGGTGTCAGTGGCGCCCTCTGGTGACTCCGGGGTGTCAGTGGCGCCCTCTGGTGACTCCGGGGTGTTAGTGGCGCCCTCTGGTGACTCCGGGGTGTCAGTGTTCAGTATTGAGGAATGTGTGTCAGTGGCGCCCTCTGGTGACTCCGGGGTGTCAGTGGCGCCCTCTGGTGACTCCGGGGTGTCAGTATTGAGGAATGTGTGTCAGTGGCGCGCTCTGGTGACTCCGGGGTGTCAGTGGCGCCCTCTGGTGACTCCGGGGTGTCAGTGGCGCCCTCTGGTGACTCCGGGGTGTCAGTGGCGCCCTCTGGTGACTCCGGGGTGTCAGTGTTCAGTATTGAGGAATGTGTGTCAGTGGCGCCCTCTGGTGACTCCGGGGTGTCAGTGGCGCCCTCTGGTGACTCCGGGGTGTCAGTATTGAGGAATGTGTGTCAGTGGCGCCCTCTGGTGACTCCGGGGTGTCAGTATTCAGTATTGAGGAATGTGTGTCAGTGGCGCCCTCTGGTGACTCCGGGGTGTCAGTATTGAGGAATGTGAGTCGGTGGCGCCCTCTGGTGACTCCGGGGTGTCAGTGGCGCCCTCTGGTGACTCCGGGGTGTCAGTGGCGCCCTCTGGTGACTCCGGGGTGTCAGTATTGAGGAATGTGTGTCAGTGGCGCCCTCTGGTGACTCCGGGGTGTCAGTGGCGCCCTCTGGTGACTCCGGGGTGTCAGTGGCGCCCTCTGGTGACTCCGGGGTGTCAGTATTGAGGAATGTGTGTCAGTGGCGCCCTCTGGTGACTCCGGGGTGTCAGTGGCGCCCTCTGGTGACTCCGGGGTGTCAGTATTGAGGAATGTGTGTCAGTGGCGCCCTCTGGTGACTCCGGGGTGTCAGTATTGAGGAATGTGTGTCAGTGGCGCCCTCTGGTGACTCCGGGGTGTCAGTATTGAGGAATGTGTGTCAGTGGCGCCCTCTGGTGACTCCGGGGTGTCAGTATTGGGGAATTTGTGTCAGTGGCGCCCTCTGGTGACTCCGGGGTGTCAGTGGCGCGCTCTGGTGACTCCGGGGTGTCAGTGGCGCCCTCTGGTGACTCCGGGGTGTCAGTGGCGCCCTCTGGTGACTCCGGGGTGTCAGTGGCGCCCTCTGGTGACTCCGGGGTGTCAGTGGCGCCCTCTGGTGACTTCGGGGTGTCAGTATTGAGGAATGTGTGTAAGTGGCGCCCTCTGGTGACTCCGGGGTGTCAGTGGCGCCCTCTGGTGACTCCGGGGTGTCAGTATTGAGGAATGTGTGTCAGTGGCGCCCTCTGGTGACTCCGGGGTGTCAGTGGCGCCCTCTGGTGACTCCGGGGTGTCAGTGGCGCCCTCTGGTGACTCCGGGGTGTCAGTGTTCAGTATTGGGGAATGTGTGTCAGTGGCGCCCTCTGGTGACTCCGGGGTGTCAGTGTTCAGTATTGAGGAATGTGTGTCAGTGGCGCCCTCTGGTGACTCCGGGGTGTCAGTATTGAGGAATGTGAGTCGGTGGCGCCCTCTGGTGACTCCGGGGTGTCAGTGGCGCCCTCTGGTGACTCCGGGGTGTCAGTGGCGCCCTCTGGTGACTCCGGGGTGTCAGTATTGAGGAATGTGTGTCAGTGGCGCCCTCTGGTGACTCCGGGGTGTCAGTGGCGCCCTCTGGTGACTCCGGGGTGTCAGTGGCGCCCTCTGGTGACTCCGGGGTGTCAGTGGCGCCCTCTGGTGACTCCGGGGTGTCAGTATTGAGGAATGTGTGTCAGTGGCGCCCTCTGGTGACTCCGGGGTGTCAGTGGCGCCCTCTGGTGACTCCGGGGTGTCAGTGGCGCCCTCTGGTGACTCCGGGGTGTCAGTATTGAGGAATGTGTGTCAGTGGCGCCCTCTGGTGACTCCGGGGTGTCAGTGGCGCCCTCTGGTGACTCCGGGGTGTCAGTATTGAGGAATGTGTGTCAGTGGCGCCCTCTGGTGACTCCGGGGTGTCAGTGGCGCCCTCTGGTGACTCCGGGGTGTCAGTGGCGCCCTCTGGTGACTCCGGGGTGTCAGTATTGAGGAATGTGTGTCAGTGGCGCCCTCTGGTGACTCCGGGGTGTCAGTGGCGCCCTCTGGTGACTCCGGGGTGTCAGTGTTCAGTATTGAGGAATGTGTGTCAGTGGCGCCCTCTGGTGACTCCGGGGTGTCGGTGGCGCCCTCTGGTGACTCCGGGGTGTCAGTGGCGCCCTCTGGTGACTCCGGGGTGTCAGTGTTCAGTATTGGGGAATGTGTGTCAGTGGCACCCTCTGGTGACTCCGGGGTGTTAGTGGCGCCCTCTGGTGACTCCGGGGTGTCAGTGTTCAGTATTGAGGAATGTGTGTCAGTGGCGCCCTCTGGTGACTCCGGGGTGTCAGTGGCGCCCTCTGGTGACTCCGGGGTGTCAGTGGCGCCCTCTGGTGACTCCGGGGTGTCAGTGTTCAGTATTGAGGAATGTGTGTCAGTGGCGCCCTCTGGTGACTCCGGGGTGTCAGTGGCGCCCTCTGGTGACTCCGGGGTGTCAGTGGCGCCCTCTGGTGACTCCGGGGTGTCAGTGTTCAGTATTGGGGAATGTGTGTCAGTGGCGCCCTCTGGTGACTCCGGGGTGTCGGTGGCGCCCTCTGGTGACTCCGGGGTGTCAGTATTGGGGAATTTGTGTCAGTGGCGCCCTCTGGTGACTCCAGGGTGTCAGTGGCGCCCTCTGTTGACTCCGGGGTGTCAGTGGCGCCCTCTGGTGACCCCAGGGTGTCAGTGGCGCCCTCTGGTGACTCCGGGGTGTCAGTGTTCAGTATTGAGGAACTTGTGTCAGTGGCGCCCTCTGGTGACTCCGGGGTGTCAGTGGCGCCCTCTGGTGACTCCGGGGTGTCAGTATTGGGGAATTTGTGTCAGTGGCGCCCTCTGGTGACTCCGGGGTGTCAGTGGCGCCCTCTGGTGACTCCGGGGTGTCAGTGGCGCCCTCTGGTGACTCCGGGGTGTCAGTATTGGGGAATTTGTGTCAGTGGCGCCCTCTGGTGACTCCGGGGTGTCGGTGGCGCCCTCTGGTGACTCCGGGGTGTTAGTGGCGCCCTCTGGTGACTCCGGGGTGTCAGTGGCGCCCTCTGGTGACTCCGGGGTGTCAGTGGCGCCCTCTGTTGACTCCGGGGTGTCAGTGTTCAGTATTGGGGAATGTGTGTCGATGGCGCCCTCTGTTGGCTCCGGGGTGTCAGTGTTCAGTATTGAGGAACTTGTGTCAGTGGCGCCCTCTGGTGACTCCGGGGTGTCAGTGGCGCCCTCTGGTGACTCCGGGGTGTCAGTGTTCAGTATTGAGGAATGTGTGTCAGTGGCGCCCTCTGGTGACTCCGGGGTGTCAGTGGCGCCCTCTGGTGACTCCGGGGTGTCAGTGGCGCCCTCTGGTGACTCCGGGGTGTCAGTGTTCAGTATTGAGGAATGTGTGTCAGTGGCGCCCTCTGGTGACTCCGGGGTGTCAGTGTTCAGTATTGAGGAATGTGTGTCAGTGGCGCCCTCTGGTGACTCCGGGGTGTCGGTGGCGCCCTCTGGTGACTCTGGGGTGTCAGTGGCGCCCTCTGGTGACTCCGGGGTGTCAGTGGCGCCCTCTGGTGACTCCGGGGTGTCAGTGTTCAGTATTGAGGAATGTGTGTCAGTGGCGCCCTCTGGTGACTCCGGGGTGTCGGTGGCGCCCTCTGGTGACTCTGGGGTGTCAGTGGCGCCCTCTGGTGACTCCGGGGTGTCAGTGGCGCCCTCTGGTGACTCCGGGGTGTCAGTGGCGCCCTCTGGTGACTCTGGGGTGTCAGTATTCAGTATTGAGGAATGTGTGTCAGTGGCGCCCTCTGGTGACTCCGGGGTGTCAGTGTTCAGTATTGGGGAATGTGTGTCAGTGGCGCCCTCTGGTGACTCCGGGGTGTCAATATTCAGTATTGAGGAATGTGTGTCAGTGGCGCCCTCTGGTGACTCCGGGGTGTCAGTGTTCAGTATTGGGGAATGTGTGTCAGTGGCGCCCTCTGGTGACTCCGGGGTGTCAGTGTTCAGTATTGAGGAATGTGTGTCAGTGGCGCCCTCTGGTGACTCCGGGGTGTCAGTATTCAGTATTGAGGAATGTGTGTCAGTGGCGCCCTCTGGTGACTCCGGGGTGTCAGTGGCGCCCTCTGGTGACTCCGGGGTGTCAGTGGCGCCCTCTGGTGACTCCGGGGTGTCAGTATTGAGGAATGTGTGTCAGTGGCGCCCTCTGGTGACTCCGGGGTGTCAGTGTTCAGTGTTGAGGAATGTGTGTCAGTGGCGCCCTCTGGTGACTCCGGGGTGTCAGTGGCGCCCTCTGGTGACTCCGGGGTGTCAGTATTGGGGAATTTGTGTCAGTGGCGCCCTCTGGTGACTCCGGGGTGTCAGTGGCGCCCTCTGGTGACTCCGGGGTGTCAGTGGCGCCCTCTGGTGACTCCGGGGTGTCAGTGTTCAGTATTGGGGAATGTGTGTCAGTGGCGCCCTCTGGTGACTCCGGGGTGTCAGTGGCGTCCTCTGGTGACTCCGGGGTGTCAGTGGCGCCCTCTGGTGACTCCGGGGTGTCAGTGTTCAGTATTGGGGAATGTGTGTCGGTGGCGCCCTCTGGTGACTCCGGGGTGTCAGTGGCGCCCTCTGGTGACTCCGGGGTGTCAGTGTTCAGTATTGGGGAATGTGTGTCAGTGGCGCCCTCTAATGACTCCGGGGTGTCAGTGTTCAGTATTGAGGAATGTGTGTCAGTGGCGCCCTCTAATGACTCCGGGGTGTCAGTGTTCAGTATTGGGGAATGTGTGTCAGTGGCGCCCTCTGGTGACTCCGGGGTGTCAGTGGCGCCCTCTGGTTACTCCGGGGTGTCAGTGTTCAGTATTGGGGAATGTGTGTCAGTGGCGCCCTCTGGTGACTCCGGGGTGTCAGTGGCGCCCTCTGGTGACTCCGGGGTGTCAGTGTTCAGTATTGAGGAATGTGTGTCAGTGGCGCCCTCTGGTGACTCCGGGGTGTCAGTGTTCAGTATTGGGGAATGGGTGTCGGTGGCGCCCTCTGGTGACTCCGGGGTGTCAGTGTTCAGTATTGGGGAATGGGTGTCGGTGGCGCCCTCTGGTGACTCCGGGGTGTCGGTGGCGCCCTCTGGTGACTCTGGGGTGTCAGTGCTCAGTATTGAGGAATGTGTGTCAGTGGCGCCCTCTGGTGACTCCGGAGTGTCAGTGTTCAGTATTGAGGAATGTGTGTCGGTGGCGCCCTCTGGTGACTCCGGGGTGTCGGTGGCGCCCTCTGGTGACTCCGGGGTGTCAGTGTTCAGTATTGGGGAATGGGTGTCAGTGGCGCCCTCTGGTGACTCCGGGGTGTCAGTGTTCAGTATTGAGGAATGTGTGTCAGTGGCGCCCTCTGGTGACTCCGGGGTGTCAGTGTTCAGTATTGGGGAATGTGTGTCAGTGGCGCCCTCTGGTGACTCCGAGGTGTCAGTGGCGCCCTCTGGTGACTCCGAGGTGTCAGTGTTCAGTATTGGGGAATGTGTGTCGGTGGCGCCCTCTGGTGACTCCGAGGTGTCAGTGTTCAGTATTGGGGAATGTGTGTCGGTGGCGCCCTCTGGTGACTCCGAGGTGTCAGTGTTCAGTATTGGGGAATGTGTGTCGGTGGCGCCCTCTGGTGACTCCGGGGTGTCAGTGTTCAGTATTGGGGAATGTGTGTCAGTGGCGCCCTCTGGTGACTCCGAGGTGTCAGTGGCGCCCTCTGGTGACTCCGAGGTGTCAGTGTTCAGTATTGAGGAATGTGTGTCGGTGGCGCCCTCTGGTGACTCCGGGGTGTCAGTGGCGCCCTCTGGTGACTCCGAGGTGTCAGTGTTCAGTATTGAGGAATGTGTGTCGGTGGCGCCCTCTGGTGGACGGATGCACAGAAGCTCTTCTCTTGTTTTGTGCTCCGGTTGTAATTCTCGGCGGTGATCTTGAGGTGTGTTGGGGGGAGGGATCAGGTGATGTCATAGGCAGGTAGGATGGGGGGGGGAGGTGACAGTTGGGGGGGAGGGGGAGGTGACAGTTGGGGGGGAGGGGGAGGTGACAGTTGGGGGAATTCCGCGCACAGTAACAAGTGTAGACTGGCAGGGTTTTATCTCGCCCGATGGGGGAGGGGATATAAGAAGTTGTGTGAATGTTGGGGGGGGAATAATAGTTACAATGTAACAGAGTTATCTATGGAAAGGATTCTTCGTTGGGGGGTAACTGTGCCGCCCCCCCCCATGTCACCTTTGATCGGTTCTCCTGTAAATCCTGCCATTGATGTTGCAGACAATTCCACTGTTACAGCGCTCTTACCATAGAGATCCCTTCCCTATACCAATAGGATAATTCCTTTGTATTTGGGACCAAATCTACAGAACTCTTACTGTAAAGAGCTCTTCCCTATACTTGTGGAAAAGCTCTATTCTGCTATACAGATCTGATGTCCCCTTCACATCATCATTGGGACGTACAATGCTCTTACCATAAAGAATACCTCCCTACACTGATGGGAAGTCTCTTTTCCTCCATAAACATCTGATATCCTCTTCATCTCCTCATTGGGACTTCAGCTACAGGACTCTTACCACAAAGACCCCTTCCCTATACTGATCCGACATCTTCCTTTCCTCCATACACACCTGGTGCCCCCTCTGTATTGTCTTTAGGCTTTCAGCTACAACGCTTTTACCATGAAGGACCCCTCCCTATACTGACAGCTATTGTCATTGGGATCACAGCTACAGCGCTCTTACCGTAATGAACCCCTCCCGATACTGATGGAAAATCTCCTTTGCTCTGTGCATAGGTGATATCCCCTTCTCAATGACATTGGGACCACCGCTACAACACTCTTACCGCAAGGAACCCTTCCCTAAAGCAATGGGAGTCTTATCTCTAACAACATCTAATGTCCCTTTGCATTGTCATTAGGACCAAAGCTTTAGTACTCTTACTGTAAAGAACCTCTTCCCCATAATGTTTCTTTTCCTCCATGTATATCTGATGTCCCCTTCTAATGTCTTTAGAATTACAGCTACAGCGCTCTTACCATGAAGAGCCCCTCCCCATACCAATGGCAAATCTCATATGTAATATCCCCTTCATAATGACATTGGCATCACAGCTACAGAACTCTTACTGGAAAGAACCCCTTCCTATACTTGTGGGAAATCTTACCTCCAATAGCATCTGATGCCCCCTTCATATCGTCATTAGGACCATAGCTACAGCGCTTTTACTGTGAAGAGCCCCTTCCCTATGGGAAATCTCTTTCCCTCTACACACATCTGCTGTCCACTTTGTTTTATCATTGGGACCACAACTATAGTACTCTTACCACAAAGACCCCCTTCCTATACCAACAGGAAATCTCCCTTTTTTTCACACACATCTGATGGCCCTTTTGCATCGTGTTTAGGATTACAGTTACAACACTTTTACCATGAAGAGCCCCTCCCTATACTGATGGCAAATCTTCCCTACTTTCGCATATCATAAGCCTTTGTTTTTTGGACCCACAGCTACAGCACTCCTACTGTAAAGATCCCCTCCTCATACTGCTCTATACACACACATCATATTCCCTTCGTATGGCATTGAGACCACAGCTACAGAGCTCTTACCCTAAAGAGCTCCTCCCCTATACCAACAGGAAACCTCCCTTTCCTCCACCCACACACACGTGTGATGTCCCCTTCGTATTGTCTTTAGAACTACTGCTACAGGACTCTTACCAGAAAGAACCCCTCCCTATACCCATGGGAAATCGTTCCTTCATACACATCTGATGTTCCTTTCATATTGTCTTTGGGAGCACAACTACAGTGCTCTTACTGGAAAGAACCCTTCCCTATGCTGATGGGAAATCTCATTTCCTCCATACATGTGTGATATCCCCTCTATAATGAAATTGGGACCCCAGCTACAGCGCTCTTACTGGAAAGAACCCCTCCCTACACCGATGGGAAATCTTACCGCCAATAACATCTGAAGTCTCCTTCATAAAACATCATTAGGACCACAAGGCTTTTACCATAAAGAGCCTCTTTCCTATACCGCTGCGAAAAATCCTCTTTCCTCCATGTACATGTGATATTCCCTTCGTCATGACTTTGGGGCCACAGCACTCTTACTGGAAAGAACCCCTCCCTACGCCGATGGGAACTCTTTCCTCCAATAACATCTGATGTCCCCTTGTGTATGGTCATTAGGACCATAGCGACAGTGCTTTTACCGTAGAGTGCCCCTCCCTATACTGATGGGAAATCTCTGTTCCTCTCATGTTTTGCCATATCAACGGGGAGACAAGACCATTTGAAGATTCTCCTAAATGTTCTCTTCACCCCCCCCAGGTGAGGTCCATGTGGACCCCCGAGCCACCGGTGAAGGTGAAGGACCCAGAGCCTCCGGTGAAGGTGAAGGACCCAGAGCCTCCGGTGAAGGTGAAGGACCCAGAGCCACCGGTGAAGGTGAAGGACCCAGAGCCTCTGGTGAAGGTGAAGGACCCCGAGCCTCCGGTGAAGGTGAAGGACCCAGAGCCACCGGTGAAGGTGAAGGACCCAGAGCCTCCAGTGAAGGTGAAGGACCCAGAGCCACCGGTGAAGGTGAAGGACCCAGAGCCTCCGGTGAAGGTGAAGGACCCAGAGCCTCCAGTGAAGGTGAAGGACCCAGAGCCACCGGTGAAGGTGAAGGACCCAGAGCCTCTGGTGAAGGTGAAGGACCCCGAGCCTCCGGTGAAGGTGAAGGACCCAGAGCCACCGGTGAAGGTGAAGGACCTCGAGCCTCCGGTGAAGGTGAAGGACCCCAAGCCTCCAGTGAAGGTGAAGGACCCCGAGCTACCGGTGAAGGTGAAGGACCCAGAGCCACCGGTGAAGGTGAAGGACCCAGAGCCTCCGGTGAAGGTGAAGGACCCCGAGCTACCGGTGAAGGTGATGCTGCAACCTGTAACTCCCAATCCGGGGGGCCAATCGGAAGCTGAACTCCGTATACAAGAGAGACTTCATTCTACCTCACCTTGGAGGCATCTAATCCAGGTTACATCACGGCTGGCAGAGCTCCAGGAATAATCCCGGGACGGTATTATTAGTTCCACCCGGATAATGACACCGTACTATTATTAGGAGGAGAGATTTCCCAACGTGAGGGATCGTCACCGGAGGACAACATATCGTCACCAAACCTCAGCCACCGCACTCACACACACTCCCCCGACACCACCAACCTCAGTACATCGCCCACCAAACTCGCACACCCTCCCCCTACACCACCAACCTCAGTACATCGCCCACCAAACTCACACACCCTCCCCCGACACCACCAACCTCAGTACATCGCCCACCAAACTCGCACACCCTCCCCCTACACCACCAACCTCAGTACATCGCCCACCAAACTCACACACCCTCCCCCTACACCACCAACCTCAGTACATCGCCCACCAAACTCACACACCCTCCCCCAACACCACCAACCTCAACCAACACCTGGAATCTCCCCAACCACCAACCTCAGTACATCGCCCACCAAACTCACACACCCTCCCCCAACACCACCAACCTCAGTACATCGCCCCACCACACACACACACCCTCCCCCAACACCACCAACCTCAGTACATCGCCCCACCACACACACACACCCTCCCCCAACACCACCAACCTCAGTACATCGCCCCACCACACACACACACACACACACACACACTCAACACCACCGACCTCAGCCAACACCTGGAATTTCCCCAACCACCCACCTCAGCCCCACCACACTCAATGAGGGGTACCATTAATATTCCATCATACAAATTGTGCTCTTCCAACCTCATGGTAACAGTTTGGTGAAGACCCTTTTCTGTTTCGTCATGACTGCCCTCCCCCTCATGTACACACCCAGCTTCATAAAGACATGGTTTGACCAGTCTGGTCCAGCTCCATAAAGGCATGACTGTACCCTCCCCCCACCATGTACAAAGCCAGCTCCATAAAAATATGGCGTGGACCAGTTTGGTGTGGAGAAATTCGAGTGTCCTGCACAGAGCCCTGACCTCATCCCTACTGAACACCTTTGGGATGGTTTGAAGTGCCAATGGTGAGCCAGGTCTTCTCATCCAACATCAGTACCTGACCTCAAAAATGGCCACAAATTCCCATAGGCACCCTCCAAAATCTTGTGGGAAGCCTTCCTAGAAGAGGGGAGGATGTTATGGCCACAAAGAAAGCCAACTCTATATGAAGAGTGCAACCAGCTCCATAAAGACATGACTGAGCCCCCCGCCCCACCATGTACAAAGCCAGCTCCGTAAAAATATGGTGTGATCAGTTTGGGGTGGAGAAACTCGAGTGTCCTGCACAGAGCCCTGACCTCATCCCTACTGAACACCTTTGGGATGGATTGGTGAGCCAGGTCTTCTCATCCAAGAACTGTACCTGACCTCACAAATGGCCACAAAAATTCCCACAGACACCCTCCAAAATCTTGTGAGAACACTTCCTAAAAAAGAGTGAAGGATGTTATGGCCACAAAGAAAGCCAACTCTATATGAAGAGAGGAGCCTGCACCATAAAGACATAGTGTGACCAGCTTGGTGTGGAGGAACTCAAGTGTCCCGCACAGAGCCCTGAACTCATCCCTACTGAACACATTTGAGATGGATTAGAACATTGATAGTGAGCCAGGACTTGTGTTTTTGTTTTTTTTTGGCGCCCAACGTGAGCCGGGTCTTCTCATCCACCATCAGTACCTGACCTCATAAATCCTCTATTGGATGAGAGAGGTTCTAGTCTTCCCTTGTGTGTCCAGCCTTGTGGCAACAGTCTTGGAAAGGTCCTTTTCAGGTCCAGCTTGACTGTCTACAAAGTTATATACATAAAGACATGGTGTGACCAGTTTGGTGGGGGGGGGGGGACTCGAGGGGTTCTGCACAGAGCCCCGACCTTATCCCTACTGATCACCTGATCTCTAAAGGTGGGTGAAAATTCCCAAAGACACACTCCACAGTCTTCCTAGAAGAGTGGAGAAACTCAAGAGCCCTGACCACAACCCAACTGAACACCTTCAAGATGAGTTGTAACACCGATGGGGAGCCAAGTATTTTTCTTGGTGCCCAACATGTGGCACACAAACCAGGTCTTCTCATCCAACCTCAGCACATGACCTCACTAATGGGCACAAACATGGTAAACATTTTTTGGTTCCCAATGCGAGCCCCCGATTTGTGGGCCAGGTCTTCCCATCCAACATTAGTTCCTGACCACACGAATGGCCACAGACACTCTCTAAAATTATGTGGAAATCCTTCCTAGAAGAATGAAGAATGTTTAAAGCCACAAAGGGGGTCCAAGTCCATAAAGACATGGTGTGACCAGTTTGGTGTGGAGGAGCTTGAGTGTCTTGCACAGATCCCGGACCTCATCTCTACTGAACATCTTTGAGATTAATTGATTGGAATGCCAATTGTGAACAATGTCTTTTTTTTGGCGCCCAACGTGAGGCCCAAGTTGTGAGCTAGGTCTTCTCACCCACCATCAGTACCCAACTTCACAAATGGCCATAGACACCCTCCAAAATCTTGTGGACAATCTTCTTAGTGGAGAGAAAGATGTTATGGACACAAAGAGGGCAACTCCATATGCTTTTTGTCGGAGTGTGCTCCTGTCAGGAAATGCTGCTGGTGCACGTCTGTGTGAGCTCGGGAGAGCCCGCGCCCGCAGGTTGTGGTGCCGGATGTCCTACTTAAACTGGGCTTGTAAACAGTGCTGTCTGATCTGAGGCTTCCTGTGACCCCTGCTACATGTAACCTGCTTTGAGATCCTGTTCCTGTGTTCTGATCTGGCTTGCCTTTGACTATTTCTGCCCGCTGCCTGTACACGACCCCGGCTTGTCCCTGACTTTTATCCTGCCCGCTGCCTGTACACGACCCCGGCTTGTCCCTGACTTAGATCCTGCCCGCTGCCTGTACACGACCCCGGCTTGTCCCTGACTTTTAACTGCCTGCTGCCTGTACACGACCCCAGCTTGTCCCTGACTTTGATCCTGCCTGCTGCCTGTACACGACCCCGGCTTGTCCCTGACTTTGATCCTGCCTGCTGCCTGTACACGACCCCGGCTTGTCCCTGACTTTTATCCTGCCCGCTGCCTGTACACGACCCCAGCTTGTCCCTGACTTTTAACTGCCTGCTGCCTGTACACGACCCCGGCTTGTCCCTGACTTTGATCCTGCCCGCTGCCTGTACACGACCCCGGCTTGTCCCTGACTTTGATCCTGCCTGCTGCCTGTACACGACCCCGGCTTGTCCCTGACTTTGATCCTGCCCGCTGCCTGTACACGACCCCGGCTTGTCCCTGACTTTTATCCTGCCCGCTGCCTGTACATGACCCCAGCTTGTCCCTGACTTTTAACTGCCTGCTGCCTGTACACGACCCCGGCTTGTCCCTGACTTTGATCCTGCCTGCTGCCTGTACACGACCCCGGCTTGTCCCTGACTTTTATCCTGCCCGCTGCCTGTACACGACCCCGGCTTGTCCCTGACTTTTATCCTGCCCACTGCCTGTACACGACCCCGGCTTGTCCCTGACTTTTATCCTGCCCACTGCCTGTACACGACCCCGGCTTGTCCCTGACTTTGATCCTGCCTGCTGCCTGTACACGACCCCGGCTTGTCCCTGACTTTTATCCTGCCCGCTGCCTGTACACGACCCCGGCTTGTCCCTGACTTTTAACTGCCTGCTGCCTGTACACGACCCCGGCTTGTCCCTGACTTTGATCCTGCCTGCTGCCTGTACACGACCCCGGCTTGTCCCTGACTTTTATCCTGCCCGCTGCCTGTACACGACCCCGGCTTGTCCCTGACTTTTAACTGCCTGCTGCCTGTACACGACCCCGGCTTGTCCCTGACTTTTATCCTGCCCGCTGCCTGTACACGACCCCGTCTTGTCCCTGACTTTGATCCTGCCTGCTGCCTGTACACGACCCCGGCTTGTCCCTGACTTTGATCCTGCCCGCTGCCTGTACACGACCCCGGCTTGTCCCTGACTTTGATCCTGCCCGCTGCCTGTACACGACCCCGGCTTGTCCCTGACTTTTATCCTGCCCGCTGCCTGTACATGACCCCAGCTTGTCCCTGACTTTTAACTGCCTGCTGCCTGTACACGACCCCGGCTTGTCCCTGACTTTGATCCTGCCTGCTGCCTGTACACGACCCCGGCTTGTCCCTGACTTTGATCCTGCCCGCTGCCTGTACACGACCCCGGCTTGTCCCTGACTTTTAACTGCCTGCTGCCTGTACACGACCCCGGTTTGTCCCTGACTTTGATCCTGCCTGCTGCCTGTACACGACCCCGGCTTGTCCCTGACTTTGATCCTGCCCGCTCCCTGTACACGACCCCGGCTTGTCCCTGACTTTGATCCTGCCCACTGCCTGTACACGACCCCGGCTTGTCCCTGACTTTGATCCTGCCCGCTCCTCCTGTTATCTTGCTGTCTGCCTGTTGCTAACCAAGCTTGTACCCGACCTGCCTCTGCACCTGTCCGGTTTCTCTAATCTGTATGTGCCTGCGCTCCAAAACTCTCAGGACTGATCCGCTGTGCTGACCCAGCTCCTCTACTGAATGCTGTGCCGACCCAGCTCCTCTACTGCCTGCTGTGCTGACCCAGCTCCTCTACTGCCTGCGGTGCTGACCTCTCATCCCACCAGTCCTCATTCCTGTGGCATCAGGAGCTTCAGAGCAACTCTCCTGACTACCTACCTGCCAGGCACTCCTACCGTTCTGTACTCTCAGGTCCCCTGTCTACTCTATCAGGGGCCTCAAGTCAGATACGTAAGGCAGGCCTTCCTCTGCATTACCGGGCTCATCCATAAAGGTACGTGGAAACGTGACGGCTCCCTTTACTGCCTAAAAACAGACACAAGAAAGGGACTCTCCTTGATGTGAGAGTGTGGTCCCTCTAGTGCCTGACAGAGGACACAAGAGAAGGACTCTCCTTGGGGTGACACATGCTGCCCCTAGTGACAGTTATAAGGAAGTGTGGCCAGAAAGGTGACAAGAGCCATCAGCATTTGACACCATGAGCTTTGATGGCCATTTTGGAGGGGCCTGTGTCCTGAGAACCTTCTGAGGTTCTTAGTGGGTCAGCACATTGAGAAAAATAGTATTGGCAACCAGAAGACAAGGAAGTGACTGAGACTCCGCTGATTGGGTCCCCTATGTCTGGGGAAGGTACTTTCTGATGGAGAATCGGGACTGAGAGGGGAACTCCAGATAGTAGAGGGTTAGCCACTACTCTGGTGTGTCTCCAAGGCACTGAATTGCCTGGCTTATGGTGACACTTCTTGTGGATTGGGCTGATCCCGCTGGAAGGAGGAATCTCTAAAAAAAAAAAAAAAAAAAAAAAGCCTTATCTAAAGTCTTATCCTGCAGATCGATCCCACAGATCAGATACTAGGATGTATGGTGGAATCAAGCCAGACTAACATCTCCTACTGCAGATCTAAAAGGTGGATCAGATCCCAGGCTGAATCTCTGAACATTAACCCAACGTCTTCTCCTGAAGGATCTATCACACAGATCACATCCTAGGATGTATGGAGGAATCTCTGGACACCAGCCTCACTAACATCTCCTCCCTCAGATCTGATAGGCATGTAACAGAGGGTAATGTTACTGATCGCAGAACTCTTTTTCTTCCACAAGATGGCAGTAATAGGTGTGCCTTGTTTAGCCAGTGACTGACGTTAGGCGGTGGCCCTCTGGGACATGTAGTCTGAAGGAGGGTCTGCACCACAACCCATCACTGGGAAAACAACTACAATACCCAGGGACACCTGAGAGTTGGAGGGGTCATATAAAAGAAAAAGCCGGGAAGGAGTGGGGCAATTGGGGAGTGCTCCAAGTGGGGAGTGCTGTGCCGCGCTGCCTCTGTGCCAAGTCAACTGGACGGTGCCATATCCTGGACCAGGAGGCTGGACTGAGGAGAGTTCCCACCCTGAGACACTGGTCAGTCATACGGGCCCTCACCACTTAGCCCCACCAAGGAACCGCCAAGGCACCCGCCTAAATCTACCCACTGCAACCGTGCACCCGCCTAAATCTACCCACTGCAACCGTGCACCCGCCTAAATCTAACCACTGCAACCGTGCACCCACCTAAATCTAACCACTGCAACCGTGCACCCCTTACATCTAACCACTGCAACCGTGCACCCCTTATATCTAACCACTGCAACCGTGCACCCCTTACATCTAACCACTTCAACCGTGCACCCCTTACATCTAACCACTGCAACCATGCACCCCTTATATCTAACCACTGCAACCGTGCACCCCTTACATCTAACCACTGCAACCGTGCACCCCTTACATCTAACCACTGCAACCGTGCATCCCCTTACATCTAACCACTGCAACTGTGCACCCCCTTACATCTAACCACTGCAACCGTGCACCCCTTACATCTACCCACTGCAACCGTGCACCCCTTACATCTAACCACTGCAACCGTGCACCCCTTACATCTAACCACTGCAACGGTGCACCCCTTACATCTAACCACTGCAACCGTGCACCCCTTACATCTAACCACTGCAACCGTGCACCCCCTTACATCTATCTACTGCAACCGTGCACCCCCTTACATCTAACCAATAACATCTTCTCCCAGAGATCAATCTTACAGACCAGATCAGAAGCTATATGGAGGAATCTCTGGACACCAGCCTAAGGTCTTCTCCTGGAGATCAGATCCCAGGCTGGAATCTTTGGACATTAACCCGACTATCTTTTCCCAGAGATCCATCTTACAGACCAGTTTAGAAAGCTATATGAAAGAATTTCTGCACACCAGCCTGAGTAATGTCTTCTCCTGGAGATCGATCTCACAGATCAGATCCCAGGCTGTATGGTGGAATTTTGGTACACCAGCCTAACGTCTTCTCCCAGGGATCAGATCCCAGATTGTATGGAGGAATCTCTGGACACCAGCCTGACCAATGTCTTCTCCTGGAGATCGATCTCACAGATCAGATCCCAGATTGTATGGAGGAATCTCTGTATACCAGCCTGACCAATGTCTTCTCCCAGAGACCGATCTCACAGACAAAATGTCTTCTCCTGGAGATCGATCTCACAGATCAGTTCCCGGATCGTATGGAGGAATCTCTGGACATCAGCCTGACCAATGTTTTATTCTGGAGATCAATCTCACAGATCAGATCCCAGATCGTATGGAGGAATCTATGGACACCAGCCTGACCAATGTCTTCTCCTGGAGATCAATTTCACAGATCAGATTGTATTGAGGAATCTCTGGACACCAGCCTGACCAATCTCTTCTCCTGGAGACCGATCTCACAGATCAGATCCTAGGCTGTACAGAGGAATTTTGGTACACCAGCCTAACGTCTTCTCCCAGGGATCAGATCCCAGATCGTATGAAGGAATCTCTGGACATCGGCCTGACCAATGTCTTCTCCTGGAGATCAATCTCACAGATCAGATCCCAGATCATATGGAGGAATCTCTGGACATCAGCCTGACCAATGTCTTCTCCTGGAGATCAATCTCATCTCACAGATCAGATCCCATATTGTAAAAGGGAATCTCTGAACATCAGCCTGACCAATGTCTTCTCCTGGAGATCAATCTCACAGATCAGATCCCAGATCATATGGAGGAATCTCTTGACATCAGCCTGACCAATGTCTTCTCCTGGAGATCAATCTCGCAGATCAGATCCCAGATTGTATGGAGGAATCTCTGGACACCAGCCTGACCAATGTCTTCTCCTGGAGACCGATCTCACTGATCAGATCCTAGGCTGTACAGAGGAATTTTGGTACACCAGCCTAACGTCTTCTCCCAGGGATCAGATCCCAGATCATATGGAGGAATCTCTTGACATCAGCCTGACCAATGTCTTCTCCTGGAGATCAATCTCGCAGATCAGATCCCAGATCGTATGGAGGAATCTCTGGACATCAGCCTGACCAATGTCTTCTCCTGGAGATCAATCTCGCAGCCAGATCCCAGATCATATGGAGGAATCTCTGGACATCAGCCTGACCAATGTCTTATCCTGGAGATCAATCTCGCAGATCAGATCCCAGATTGTATGGAGGAATCTCTGGACACCGGCCTGACCAATCTCTTCTCCTGGAGACCGATTTCACAGATCAGATCCTAGGCTGTACAGAGGAATTTTGGTACACCAGCCTAACGTCTTCTCCCAGGGATCAGATCCCAGATCATATGGAGGAATCTCTGGACATCAGCCTGACCAATGTCTTCTCCTGGAGATCAATCTTACAGATCAGATCCTAGATTGTATGGGGGACTTTAGTAACGTCTTTTCAGGGATCTGCTTCAGTTTCAGTAAAAAAAAAAAAAAAAAAGGTATTAAGCGTCTCTAATCCAGAACACATGACCTGAGAGAGCCCAGCTCAGCCTCACATCTTCGAGTCACAAGTCCGGGGTCCCGGGGGGTGGGGGGGTGGAATGTTTACAAGCCGGCCACATACACACAGAAATCTTTCACTGAGACCCCATCTGCTCATCTCTGCATGGAATTGTCACAAAATCGCCGGAATGCTGAAAATGTTCTTTCTGAGCATCTGTGACCGTGTGTGCAAACACCCCAACCCCTCGCCCCACCACTTTACTTCTCCAACACAGGAATTGGACTGGGGGTAGGTTCTTGGCTCTCCTGTGTGAGAAGTCTGCGATGGAAGCAGACATTCCCCAACAGGAAATGGGTTGAAGGGTTCCCTGATCAGCGCCTCAGCCACTTTGGCCATCATGAAGGTCCCACTTGAACATGGCCACCAGTTTGACCATCATGGAGGTCCCATTTGAACATGGCCACCAGTTTGACCATCATGAAGGTCCCATTTCAACATGGCCACCAGTTTGACCATTATTAAGGTCCCACTTCAACATGGCCACCAGTTTGACCATCATGAAGGTCCCACTTTAACATGGCCACTTCGCCGGGAGCATCTGATGATGGGTTGTCTCAACAATCAGTAGATGCAAGTTATGTGCAAATCTCCACTCCCTACCTCCTGACTCCACCCTCACACCTCCTGATCATCCTTATTGGATCCGTAATGTGGTGGGTGGGCCTCCTCACCTAATCTATAAAGAAGGGGATGGTGGCGTCTTGCTGGACTTTCACAGATAAAGGAAGGGACAGCATTCACAGAAGGAGAATTCCGCTGATGCATTTTTCCACATTTTTGATTTTGATCTCCAGAATTAGAGACACGTTCACTTTAAGAATTCCATTGTTTTTTTTTTTTTTTTAAAAAGTTAAAGAAAATCATCTGCGTACAGCTGTTGGGAAAAGGAACAGATTTCCCAGCATGCATTGCATGGGGGTGACGAGTCCAACAACACTACAATGGTATTAAACAAGGCAGACCCCATCTAAGTGTTCATGTAGATAGGAGGTTATATAAGCAGCCCTTGGGAAGCTGGGTTAGGGCCCATGCCTTTTTTTTTTTTTTTTTTTAAAGGAGGCTATATAGCAAGTCCTTGGAGAACAGGGATGGTCCCCGCGTCTGCTCTTGTAGAAGGAGGCTATATAGCTGGCCCCTAGAGAACTCAGAAAGGTCCCAGAGTCTGTTCTTGTAGAAGGGGGTTATATAGCTGGCCCTCTGAGAGCTAGGATGGGTCCAAGGCCTGAACATGTAGATTGGAGTTATATAGCCGACCCTTGGAGAGCTCAGAGGGGTCCTGGAGCCTGTTCTTCTAGAAGGAGGTTATATAGCTGGTCCTCAGAGAGCTGGGATGGGGTCTGGAGTGAAGGTATCAGGATCATGTCATAGAAGAAGTCTGGGATCCGGAGGGATGAGAAACATGTTATAGAACAGGTATGATATCCAGGGGATCGGGTCACGTTATAGAAAAAGTCTGGGGTCCAGGGGATCGGGTCATGTTATAGAAGAAATCTGGGATCCAGGGGGTGAGGAACATGTTATAGAAGAAGTCTGGGATCCAGGGGATCGGGTCACGTTATAGAAGAAATCTGGAATCCAGGGGGTGAGGAACATGTTATAGAAGAAGTCTGGGATCCAGGGGATCGGGTCACGTTATAGAAGAAATCTGGGATCCAGGGGGTGAGGAACATGTTATAGAAGAAGTCTGGGATCCAGGGGGTGAGGAACATGTTATAAAAGAGGTGTGATCTTCAGGGGATCGGGTCACGTTATAGAAGAAGTCTGGGATCCAGGGGATCGGGTCATGGTATAGAGGAGGTATAATATCCAGTGGATTGAGTCATGTTATAGAAGCAGTCTGAGATCAAGGGGATGGGCAACATGTTATAAAAGAAATAGATAGAAAGTAGTTCTGGACTGCCGCAATCCAAAAAAAATTAGCCTTTTATTCAAAATGCAAGATCAAATATACATGCCACAGCAGAACCGACAGAAGAGCTGACGCGTTTCACACTACAAACAGTGCTTAATCATAGCTGATATTATGATTAAGCGCTATTTGTAGTGTGAAACGCGTCAGCTCTTCTGTCGGTTCTGCTGTGGCATGTATTTATGATCTTGCATTTTGAATAAAAGGCAAATATTTTTTTGGAGTGCGGCAGTGCAGAACTACTTTCTATCTATTTCTATATGCATTGCCAGCACCTGTGGCTTCTAAACTGGTGAAGAGGTTTACTTTCGTTAAACCCACCTGGAACGGTGATACCCTTTTCTTTCCTATGTTATAGAAGAAGTCTGGGATCTGGGGGATGGGGGGACATGTTATAGAAGAGGTATGATATTCGGGGGGGTGGGGTCACATTATAGAAGAGGTATGATTTCATGGGGGATCGGGTCATGGTATAGAAGAGGTAAAATATTCAGGGGGTCGGGTCATGTTATAGAAGAAGTCTGGGATCCAGTTGATCTGGTCAAGGTATAGAAGAAGTCTGTAAACCAGGTGATCGGGTAATGTTGAAGAAAAAGTCTGGGATCCAGGGGATAAGGTCACTGTATAAAATAAGTCTGGGATCCAGGGGTTCGGGTCATGTTATAGCAAAAGTCTAGGATCCAGAGGATCGGATCATGGTATAGAAGAGGTATAATATCCAGGAGATCGGGTCATGGTATAGAAGAAGTATAATATCCAGGGGATGGGGGTCATGTTATAGAAGAAGTCTGGGATCCAGGGGATCGGGTCATGTTATAGAAGAAGTCTGGGATCCAGGGGATGGGGAACATGTTATAGAAGAAATCTGGGATCCAGGCAATGAGACCCATGTTATAGAAGAGGTGTGATATCCAGGGAATGAGGAACATGTTATAGAAGAGGTATGATATTTGGGGGGGATGGGGTCGCTTTATAGAAGAGGTATGGTATTCGGGGGATCAGGTCATGGTATAGAAGAGAATTGATATCCAGAGGATCGGGTCATGTTATAGAAGAGAAATGATATCCAGGGGATGGGGTTATGTTATAGAAGAAGTCTGGGATCAAGTGGACCGGTCATGGTAGAATTCTGGAAACCAGGTGATCGGGTCATGTTATAGAAAAAGTCTGGGATCCAGGGGATAAGGTCCTTGTGTAAAAAAATTCTAGGATCCAGGGGATCGGGTCATGTTATAAAAGAAGTCTGGGATCCGGGCATTGAGGAACATGTTATAGAAGAGGTGTGATATCCAGGGAATGAGGAACGTGTTATAGAAGAGGTATGATATCCAGGGGATGGGGTCATGTTATAGAAGAAGTCTGGTATCCAGGGGATCTGGTCATTGTATAGAAGAAGTTTGGAAACCAGGTGATTGGGTCATGTTATAGAAAATGTCTGGGATCCAGGGGATAAGGTCACTGTATAAAAAAGTCTGGGATCCAGGGGGGGCCATGTTATAGAAGTCTAGGATCCAGGGGATGAGGAACATGGTATAGAAGAGTCATGATGTCCAGGGGATCGGGTCATGTTATAGAAGAGGTATGATCTCCAGGGGATCGGGTCATGTTATAGAAGAAGTCTAGGATCCAGGGGATGAGGAACATGTTATAGAAGAGGTATGATCTCCAGGGGATCGGGTCATGTTATAGAAGAGGTATGATCTCCAGGGGATCAGGTCATGTTATAGAAGAAGTTTGGGATCCCGGTGGTGAGGAACATGTTATAGAAGAGGTATGATCTCCAGGGGATCGGGTCATGTTATAGAAGTCTGAGATCCAGGGGATTGGTCATATTATAGAAGAGGAATGATATCGAGGGATGGGGTCATGTTATAGAAGAAGGCTGGGATCCAGGGGATCAGGTCATGTTATAGAAGAGGTATGAGATCCAGTGGATCGGGTCATGTTGTAGAAGAGGAATGATATCCAGGGGATCGGGTAATATTATAGAAGAATGGGAATAATAAGTGCAGCGCTAGTCCATATTGTGTGTATATATTAGAAAATTGTGCACGTATGCAAACAGTAAGTATAACACATTGGGGTTGATTTACTAAAGGAAAATCCACTCTGTACTACAAATGCACTTGTAAGTGCAGTCGCTGTAGATCGCTGTAGATCTGAGGGGAAGCTCTGAAATTAGGGGAAGCTCTGCTGATTTTATCATCCCATCATGTACAAGCAAAAATGCATTTTTTTTAAATTTCCTTACATGTCCCCCTCAGATCTACAGCGACTGCACTTGAAAGTGCGCTTGTAGTGCAAAGTGCCTTTCGTAGATATCCCACATTGACTGTGCAAAATAAAATAAAGTGCACGGTGAAAACAGCAATACATTTATATAAATACAATTCATAAACTGAAATCCATATATGTGAAATGGCATTGTGAATAAATAATCCATGAGGGAAAAAAACTGTTCAAACAGGTGAAATGAAATCACAAGTGTTGAGGTAGAAATCAATGTTGAAATTGAAGATATATTCGACCTCTGAAGGATAGGTCACCATCCAGTAAGAAATCACCATAGATTTTGAATCCACCACCGATGAAAAAATTGGATACTCTTACCAGACTTAGTGGACCCAATGCCAGCGGCACGGAGTCAAACAGGCATGGAACTGGGAACATGGTCACTCTCAGGAAACAACATGTGAGGTGAGCTTCCGTTCAACCTTGTCACCGGACCCAATCATGGACTCCATAATTCATAAAAGAAAAAGGCTGCCACGTAGTGTAAAACCATCAACTATGGTTCTAACCAGACTTCTGTGTTTACAAGTGATTTTGGTGAGCAGGCACCAAAGGGTCTGAGCCAGAGGTAGTGGAACTGAGTTCCACCAAGTTCCCCCTGAAAAAAAGCCCTTCTTACATCAATGATGATCTAAACAGGAGAGATGAGGTATGCGATCACAAATACATCCAAGAAGCGCAGTAACGTGGAGCTAGTTTACTCTACCCGGTTTCACGTTCCCACTTTCCCAGTTCCATGCCACTGTATTTGGGTGATATGGTCGGTTTATAAAAGAGAAATGATATCCAGGGGATGGGGTTATGTTATAAAAGAGTTATGATATTCGGGGGATCCGGCCATATTATAGAAGTCTGGGACCCGGGCGAAGGGGTAATGTTATAGAAGAGGTCTGATCTCCAGGGGATCGGGTCATGTTATAGAAGACATCTGAGATTAAGGGGATCGAGTCATGTTATAGTAGAGGTAAGATATTCAGGAGATAGGGTCATGTTATAGAAGAGAAATGATATCCAGGGGATCGGGTCATGTTATAGAAGAAGTCTAGGATCCAGGGGATGAGGAACATGTTATAGAAGAGGTATTGATATCCAGGGTATTGGGTCATGTTAAAGAAGAGGTCTGAGATCCAGGGGATTGGGTCATGTTATAGAAGAAATCTGGGATCCAGGAGATCGGGTCATGTTATAGAGAAATCTGGGATCCAGGAGATCAGGTCATGTTATAGAAGAAATCTGGGATCCAGGAGATCGGGTCATGTTATAGAAGAAGTCTGGGATCCAGGAGATCGGGTCATGTTATAGAAGAAGTTTATGATCCAGGGGATGAGGAACATGTTATAAAAGGGGTATGATCTCCAGGAGATCAGGTCATGTTATAGAGAAATCTGGGATCCAGGAGATCGGGTCATGTTATAGAAGAAATCTGGGATCCAGGAGATCGGGTCATGTTATAGAGAAATCTGGGATCCAGGAGATCGGGTCATGTTATAGAGAAATCTGGGATCCAGGAGATCGGGTCATGTTATAGAGAAATCTGGGATCCAGGAGATCGGGTCATGTTATAGAAGAAATCTGGGATCCAGGAGAACGGGTCATGTTATAGAAGAAATCTGGGATCCAGGAGATCGGGTCATGTTATAGAAGAAGTTTATGATCCAGGGGATGAGGAACATGTTATAAAAGGGGTATGATCTCCAGGAGATCGGGTCATGTTATAGAAGAGGTATGATGTCCAAGAGATCAGGTCATGTTATAAAAGTCTGGGATCCAGACTTTATCCTCTATATCATTTATCCTTTATAACAGTGATGGTGAACCTTGGCACCCCAGATGTTTTGGAACTACATTTCCCATGATGCTCAACTACACCGCAGAGTGCATGAGCATCATGGTAAATGTAGTTCCAAAACATCTGGGGTTACAAAGTTCACCATCACTGTCCTATAACATGACTGATGGTATTCGGGGGATTGGGTCATGTTATAGAACAGAATGATATCCAGGAGATCTGGTCATGTTATAGAAGTCTGGGATCCGGGGGATGTGGAACAGATTAGAGAACACGTCTGGGATCCGGAGAATCGGGTCATGTTATAGAGGAGGTCTGATATTCAGGGGATATGGTCATGTTATAGAAGAGGTCTGATCTCCGGGGGATCGGGTCATGTTATAAAAGTCTGGGATCTGGGGGATGTGAAACAGGTTATAGAAGACATCTGGGATCCGGGGGATCGGGTCATGTTATAGAAGAGGTCTGATCTCCGGGGGGTTTGGGTCATGTTATAGAAGAGGTCTGATCTCCGGGGGATCGGGTCATGTTATAGAAGAGGTCTGATCTCCGGGGGGTTTGGGTCATGTTATAGAAGAGGTCTGATCTCCGGGGGATCGGGTCATGTTATAGAAGAGGTCTGGGACCTGGGAGATCGGGTCATGTTATAGAAGAGGTCTGATCTCCGGGGGATCGGGTCATGTTATAGAAGAGGTCTGATCTCCGGGGGATCGGGTCATGTTATAGAAGAGGTCTGATCTCCGGGGGATCGGGTCATGTTATAGAAGAGGTCTGGGACCTGGGGAATGAGGGTCATGTTATAGAAGAGGTCTGGGACCTGGGAGATCGGGTCATGTTATAGAAGAGGTCTGATCTCCGGGGGATCGGGTCATGTTATAGAAGAGGTCTGAGACCTGGGGAATGAGGGTCATGTTATAGAAGAGGTCTGGGACCTGGGGAATGAGGGTCATGTTATAGAAGAGGTCTGATCTCCGGGGGATCGTGTCATGTTATAGAAGACATCTGGGATCTGGAGAATCGGGTCATGTTATAGAAGAGGTCTGGGACCTGGGGGATCGGGTCATGTTATAGAAGAGGTCTGGGACCTGGGGAATGAGGGTCATGTTATAGAAGAGGTATGATATTCGGGAATAATGCCGTGTACACACAGGCGGACTTTTCGACCGAACTTGCCTGCTGGAACGAATCCGTCAGACAAAACCGACCGTGTGTGGGCTTCATCAGACTTCCGATAGACCTTTTTGGTTGAAAATCAGGACGGACTTTAGATGTGAAACATGTTTCAAATCTTTCCGACGGATTCCAGTCCGGTCGAAAAATCCATTCGTCTGTATGCTAGTCTGACGGTCAAAAAACCGACGCTAGGGCAGCTATTGGCTACTGGCTATCAATTTCCTTATTTTAGTCCGGTCATACATCATCACGTACAAATCCGTCGGACTTTGGTGTGATCGTGTGTAGCCAAGTCCGTTTGTTAGAAAGTCTGTCGGAAGTCCGTCAAAAGTCCGTCGGAAAGACCGTTGGACCTTTGATGCCGAAAAGTCCGCCCGTGTGTACACGGCATTAGGGTAATGTTATAGAAGAGGTATAATATTTGGGAGATAGGGTCAAGTTATAGGAGAGAAACGATATCCAGGGGATCCGGTCATGTTATAGAAGTCTGGGATCTGGGGGATGTGGAACAGGTTATAGAAGACATCTGATCTCCGGGGGTTTGGGTCATGTTATAGAAGAGGTCTGGGACCTGGGGAATGAGGGTTATGTTATAGAAGAGGTCTCATCTCCGGGGGATCAGGTCATGTTATAGAAGAGGTCTGGGACCTGAAGAATGAGGGACATGTTATAGAAGAGGTTTGATCTCCAGGGGTTCGGGTCATGTTATAGAAGAGGTCTCATCTCCGGGGGATCGGGTCATGTTATAGAAGAGGTCTCATCTCCGGGGGATCGGGTCATGTTATAGAAGAGGTCTCATCTCCGGGGGATCGGGTCATGTTATAGAAGAGGTCTCATCTCCGGGGGTTCGGGTCATGTTATAGAAGAGGTCTCATCTCCGGGGGATCGGGTCATGTTATAGAAGAGGTCTCATCTCCAGGGGATCGGGTCATGTTATAGAAGAGGTCTCATCTCCGGGGGATCGGGTCATGTTATAGAAGAGGTCTGATCTCTGGGGGATCAGGTCATGTTATAGAAGAGGTCTGGGACCTGAAGAATGAGGGACATGTTATAGAAGAGGTTTGATCTCCGGGGGATTGGGTCATGTTATAGAAGAGGTCTGATCTCCAGGGGTTCGGGTCATGTTATAGAAGAGGTCTGGGACCTGGGGAATGAGGGTCATGTTATAGAAGAAGTCTGATCTCTGGGGGATCGGGTCATGTTATAGAAGGGGTCTGGGATCCAGGGTTCGGGTCATGTTATAGAAGGGGTCTGGGACCTGGGAAATGAGGGTCATGTTATAGAAGAGGTCTGATCTCCGAGGGATCCGGTCATGTTATAGAAGAGGTCTGATCTCCGGGGGATCGGGTCATGTTATAGAAGAGGTCTGATCTCCGGGGGATCGGGTCATGTTATAGAAGAGGTCTGATCTCCGGGGGATCGGGTCATGTTATAGAAGAGGTCTGATCTCTGGAGAATCAGGTCATGTTATAGAAGAGGTCTGATCTCTGGAGAATCAGGTCATGTTATAGAAGAGGTCTGATCTCCGGGGGATCGGGTCATGTTATAGAAGAGGTCTGATCTCTGGGGGATCGGGTCATGTTACAGAAGAGGTCTGGGACCTGAAGAATGAGGGACATGTTATAGAAGAGGTTTGATCTCCGGGGGATCGGGTCATGTTATAGAAGACATCTGATCTCCGGGGGATCGGGTCATGTTATAGAAGGGGTCTGGGATCCAGGGTTCGGGTCATGTTATAGAAGGGGTCTGGGATCCAGGGTTCGGGTCATGTTATAGAAGGGGTCTGGGACCTGGGAAATGAGGTTCATGTTATAGAAGAGGTCTGATCTCCGGGGGGGATCGGGTCATGTTATAGAAGAGGTCTGATCTCCGGGGGATCGGGTCATGTTATAAAAGAGGTCTGATCTCCGGAGAATCGGGTCATGTTATAGAAGAAGTCTGGGACCTGGGGAATGAGGGTCATGTTATAGAAGGGATCTGGGATCCAGGGCTTGGGTCGTATTATAGAAGAGGTCTGATCTCCGGAGAATAGGGTCATGTTATAGAAGAGGTCTGGGACCTGGGGAATGAGGGTCATGTTATAGAAGAGGTCTGATCTCCGGGGGATCGGATCATGTTATAAAAGAGGTCTGATCTCCGGAGAATCGGGTCATGTTATAAAAGAGGTCTGATCTCCGGAGAATCGGGTCATGTTATAGAAGAAGTCTGATCTCCGGAGAATCAGGTCATGTTATAGAAGAAGTCTGGGACCTGGGGAATGAGGGTCATGTTATAGAAGATGTCTGATCTCTGGAGAATCAGGTCATGTTATAGAAGGGATCTGGGATCCAGGGCTCGGGTCGTATTATAGAAGAGGTCTGATCTCCGGAGAATCGGGTCATGTTATAGAAGAGGTCTGGGACCTGGGGAATGAGGGTCATGTTATAGAAGAGGTCTGATCTCCGGAGAATCGGGTCACGTTATAGAAGAGGTATGATATTCAGGGGATCGGGTCATGTTATAGAAGAGAAATGATATCCAGGGGATCCGGTCATGTTATAGAAGTCTGGGATCTGGGGGATGTGGAACAGGTTATATAAGACATCTGGGACCTGGGGAATGAGGGTTATATTATAGAAGAGGTCTGGGACCTGGGCAATGAGGGTTATATTATAGAAGAGGTCTCATCTCCGGGAGATCGGGTCATGTTATAGGAGAAGTCTGATCTTCAGGGGATTGGGTCATGTTATAGAAGAAGTCTGATCTCCGGGGGATCGGGTCATGTTATAGAAGGGATCTGGGACCTGGGGAATGAGGGTCATGTTATAGAAGGGGGCTGATCTCCGGGGGATCAGGTCATGTTATAGAAGAGGTCTGATCTCCGGGGGATTGGGTCATGTTATAGAAGAGGCCTGATCTCCAGGGGATCGGGTCATGTTATAGAAGGGGTCTGGGATCCAAGGTTCGGGTCATGTTATAGAAGGGGTCTGGGACCTGGGGAATGAGGGTCATGTTATAGAAGGGGTCTGATCTCCGGGGAATCGGGTCATGTTATAGAAGAGGTCTGATCTCCGGGGGATCGGGTCATGTTATAGAAGAGGTCTGATCTCCGGGGGATCGGGTCATGTTATAGAAGAGGTCTGATCTCCGGGGGATCGGGTCATGTTATAGAAGGGGTCTGGGACCTGGGGAATGAGGGACATGTTATAGAAGGGGTCTGATCTCCGGGGGATCTGGTCATGTTATAGAAGAGGTCTGATCTCCGGGGGATCAGGTCATGTTATAGAAGGGGTCTGGGACCTGGGGAATGAGGGTCATGTTATAGAAGGGGTCTGATCTCCGGGGGATCGGGTCATGTTATAGAAGAGGTCTGATCTCCGGGGGATCGGGTCATGTTATAGAAGGGGTCTGGGACCTGGGGAATGAAAGTCATGTTATAGAAGGGGTCTGATCTCCGGGGGATCGGGTCATGTTATAGAAGAGGTCTGATCTCCGGGGGATTGGGTCATGTTATAGAAGAGGCCTGATCACCAGGGGATCGGGTCATGTTATAGAAGGGGTCTGGGATCCAAGGTTCGGGTCATGTTATAGAAGGGGTCTGGGACCTGGGGAATGAGGGTAGTGGTATAGAAGGGGTCTGATCTCCGGGGAATCGGGTCATGTTATAGAAGAGGTCTGATCTCCGGGGGATTGGGTCATGTTATAGAAGAGGTCTGATCTCCGGGGGATCGGGTCATGTTATAGAAGGGGTCTGATCTCCGGGGGATCGGGTCATGTTATAGAAGGGGTCTGGGACCTGGGGAATGAGGGACATGTTATAGAAGGGGTCTGATCTCCGGGGGATCGGGTCATGTTATAGAAGAGGTCTGATCTCCGGGGGATCGGGTCATGTTATAGAAGGGGTCTGGGACCTGGGGAATGAGGGTCATGTTATAGAAGGGGTCTGATCTCCAGGGGATCGGGTCATGTTATAGAAGGGGTCTGGGACCTGGGGAATGAGGGTCATGTTATAGAAGGGGTCTGGGACCTGGGGAATGAGGGTCATGTTATAGAAGGGGTCTGATCTCCGGGGGATCGGGTCATGTTATAGAAGAGGTCTGATCTCCGGGGGATCGGGTCATGTTATAGAAGAGGTCTGATCTCCGGGGGATCGGGTCATGTTATAGAAGAGGTCTGATCTCCGGAGAATAGGGTCATGTTATAGAAGAGGTCTGATCTCTGGGGGATCGGGTCATGTTATAGAAGGGGTCTGATCTCCGGGGGATCGGGTCATGTTATAGAAGGGGTCTGATCTCCGGGGGATCGGGTCATGTTATAGAAGAGGTCTGATCTCCGGAGAATAGGGTCATGTTATAGAAGGGGTTTGGGACCTGGGGAATGAGGGTCATGTTATGAAAGGGGTCTGGGATCCAAGGTTCAGGTCATGTTATAGAAGCGGTACGATATTCAGCGGATCATGGGGCATATTACAGAACAGGATCTGGGATGAATCTATTGCCCTGGCATAGAGATATCATGGGTTGCTCTTCTGCAGTTTTGCACTATAGAAGACAAATGAGCCATTGATAGAGATTGCATTATTCACCCAGCTGGGGCTTTGTACCGTCACCCAGCCTCCTGATACGGGGGCGGACAGGCTGGGACAAGAATACGCCGGGAACATGGACGTCATATGAGTCACAGCAGAGATCCCACCAAGGGGAAATCCTCTATGACCGGAATCATGACTGATCCCATACACCCCGGGGGTGACAACAACTTCCTCCATGTTGACATGCAGAGTGCAGCTCACAGGGGGAGTAGGGATGGAGAGTATAGGTGGGTGGGTGTGTGTGTGTGGGGGGGGGGGGATTTGCCGTTCCCACTCCTGAATGACCTGTTAATGATTGCTGCTCCCTCCTGCCAGGAATGCAAATACAGATTACAAATCTGTTCCGGTCTCCTCTGAACATTCTGAACACTTTATAAGAGCCGGAAATCGTTTGTCGGCTGATATCAACTTCTATTTATCAGACTGTGTGACAGCGATACACCACACTATATGGCCAAACGTCTCCGTACACCCAACCTTCACATCTATATGAGGCCATCAGACATCCCGTTATAAAACCATGGCCATTAACGTGGAGTTGGCCCCCTTTTTGAGGACATCTCACCGTTACACCTAACGTATATGGGCTCATAGGACATCCCATTATAAGAACACAGACATTAATATAAATTGGGCCCTTCTTTGTAAATCCCTGACCATTACACCTGTATGAGCTCATTGGAAGTCCCATTCCAAAACCATGACCATTATTATGGGGTTACCCCTCTTGTAGACATCTGGCCATCACAACTATATTGAGGTCATTAGATATCCTGTTAAAAAAACATGACCATTAATAAGGAGTTGGCCCTTCTTTGTGGATACCTGGCTAATGGCCATCACACCAATAAGAAATTAATGGACATCCCATTCCAAAAACCATGACCATTAATGTGGAGTTGGCCCCCTTTGTAGACACCTGACCATCATACCTACAGTATATGAGCTCATTGGACATCCCATTATAAAACCATGGCCATTATTGTGGAGTTGGTCCCCTTTGTGAATCACATCTATATGAGCTCATTGGACATCTCATTATTAGACCATAGACATTGATATGAAGTTGGTCCCTCTTTGAGGATACCTGACCATCACACCTAAATGAGCACATCTACTGTATATGAGCTTATTGGATGTCTTATTCCAAAACCATGGCCATTAAAATGGAGTTGGCCCTCTTTGTGGCCACCTGGCCATCACACCTATATGGGCTCATTGGACATTCCATTATAAGAACACAGTAATATGAAGTTAATGCCTCTGTGAGGATACCTGCCCATCACATGTATATGAGCTCATTGGATGTCCCATTCCAAAACCATGGGCATTAATATGGGGGTTGCCCCCCTTTGTAGACACCTGACCATCACACCTATATGGAATCATTAGACATCCCATTAAAAACCATGGCCATTAATATGGAGTTGGCCTTTCTTTGTGGATACCTGGCCATCACACCAATATGAAATCAATGGACGTCCCATTCCAAAACCAAGACCATTATAATGGAGTTGGCCCCCTTTGTGGACACCTCACCACCATACCTATATGGACTCAAAGGATATCCCATTATAAAACCAGTCATTAAAATGGCATCGCCCCCCCCCCCCCCTCTTTTTTGTGGACAACTGGCCATCACATTTCTATGAGCCCTTTGGGCTTCCCATTCCAAAAGAATGGCAATTCCAAAGAGTTGTCTGCCCTCTGTGGACACCTGGCCATTGTACCTCTGTGGGGTTGTGGGACACCCCATTTATAAACCATTAATAGGGAGCTGCCCCATGTCCTCACCCTATTTGTGGTTATACTAACCTCCACTCTTCTGGGAAGGTTTTCCACAAGATTTTGGAGGGTGTCTGTGGGAATTTGTGCCCATTTGTGAAGTCATGTGCTGATGTTGGATGAGAAGACCTGGCTCACATGTTGGACCTCATATTGGGCACCAGAAAAAAAAGTCCTGGCTCGCATGTCTGGCCTCAGGCTGGGCACCAGAAAAAAGACCTGGTTTGCAAGTTGGGCCTCAGGTTGGGCACCAGAGAAAAGACCTGGTTTGCAAGTTGGGCCTCAGGTTGGGCCCTGGAAAAAAGACCTGGCTTACATGTTGGGCTTCACTTGGGGCACCATAAAAAAGACCTGGCACACATGTTGGGCCACACGTTAGGAATCTGGCTCACATGTTGGGCCTCACTTGGGGCACCCTAAAAAAGACTTGGCTCACATGTTGGGCACCAGAAAAAAGACCCGGCTCGCATGTTGGGCCAAACGTTGGGCCACACGTTGGGCAACCGAAAAAAATATCTGGGTCACATGTTGGGTTTCACTTGGGGCACCATAAAAAAGACCTAGCTTGCATGTTGAGCCTCATGTTGGGCACCAGAAAAAAGACATGGCTCACATGTTGGGCCTCACATTGGACACCAAAAAAAAAGACCTGGCTCACATGTGGGGCCTCGATGGTGTTCGATGGTAGGGTTGAGGTTAGGGCTCAGTGCAGGGGGGGTTGGTCTTGTTTCCGCCCCCCTTCTGTAGTATTATGTAGCGGGTGCATCCCCCCCCCACAGCTCTGCTCTCAGCACGGGCTATGTACAGCACAGTGACGATGTCGCCGCTACTTTTACAAGGTAATATCTGGATTTGCATTGACATTTGGTGCACACAATGTAGATTTATATTGTTTCTGGCAATTAGATAATATATACAAATGAAAGTTTTTTTTTTTTGCGTCTGGAGTTCCACTTTAAGTGCACGAAAATACTGCATGATCTTCTAATACTTTACACGACACTGGAAGCTGCTGCACAGGGATGTGAACGAGTCCCATAGCAATGAATGAGATTCTACAAAAACACCGACAAGCGTGAACAAGCCCTAATCCAACCAATCATAATAAAAATAAGCGCCGGTCACACCTCTACCCTCCATCGCACTCAGGACCCAGTGATGACATCATCGCATTTCATGTGTGCCGCAATGATGGGGGAAGTAACAGCTAAAGATTCCCGACGTCCTATACAGACACTGAAAGGGGAACATCTTACTGAATAGTCCAACTGTCCACTTACTGCAATCTGCACCACACATGAACAGCGCTCAGACCTGAACATACTGACCATTACCCCCCCCCCCCAGTGTTAATGCAGATTAGTCGCTCTTTTAAGGTCTGGTAGAAGCTTCTGTCTCCAGATAGGATTAGTATATTGCTGAAGGGGTTAATTAATGTTAGTGGGAAGGAGAGGAAAATCCATTATACAAGTTCAGATAAGAGGAGGGTTAAATGTTAGAGGGACATTTTAATCACAGAGATGTTCCAACTTGGTTATGAGGGGTTCCCACCATCCCTGCGCTGAGTTCCCGGGTCTGTACACCCGCTGTGCCCATTATGAGGGGTTCTCACCATCCCTGTGCTGAGTTCTCGGGTCTGTACACCCGCTGTGCCCATTATGAGGGGTTCCCACCATCCCTGTGCTGAGTTCCCGGGTCTGTACACCCGCTGTGCCCATTATGAGGGGTTCCCCCCATCCCTGTGCTGAGTTCCCGGGTCTGTACACCCGCTGTGCCCATTATGAGGGGTTCCCATCATCCCTGTGCTGAGTTCCCGGGTCTGTACACCCGCTGTGCCCATTATGAGGGGTTCCCACCATCCCTGTGCTGAGTTCCCGGGTCTGTACACCCGCTGTGCCCATTATGAGGGGTTCTCACCATCCCTGTGCTGAGTTCCCCGGTCTGTACACCCGCTGTGCCCATTATGAGGGGTTCCCACCATCCCTGTGCTGAGTTCCCGGGTCTGTACACCCGCTGTGCCCATTATGAGGGGTTCCCACCATCCCTGTGCTGAGTTCCCGGGTCTGTACACCCGCTGTGCCCATTATGAGGGGTTCACACCATCCCTGTGCTGAGTTCCCGGGTCTGTACACCCGCTGTGCCCATTATGAGGGGTTCCCACCATCCCTGTGCTGAGTTCCCGGGTCTGTACACCCGCTGTGCCCATTATGAGGGGTTCCCACCATCCCTGTGCTGAGTTCCCGGGTCTGTACACCCGCTGTGCCCATTATAAAGGGTTCTCACCATCCCTGTGCTGAGTTCCCGGGTCTGTACACCCGCTGTGCCCATTATGAGGGGTTCACACCATCCCTGTGCTGAGTTCCCGGGTCTGTACACCCGCTGTGCCCATTATGAGGGGTTCCCACCATCCCTGTGCTGAGTTCCCGGGTCTGTACACCCGCTGTGCCAATTATGAGGGGTTCTCACCATCCCTGTGCTGAGTTCCCGGGTCTGTACACCCGCTGTGCCCATTATGAGGGGTTCCCACCATCCCTGTGCTGAGTTCCCGGGTCTGTACACCCGCTGTGCCCATTATAAAGGGTTCTCACCATCCCTGTGCTGAGTTCCCGGGTCTGTACACCCGCTGTGCCCATTATGAGGGGTTCCCACCATCCCTGTGCTGAGTTCCCGGGTCTGTACACCCGCTGTGCCCATTATGAGGGGTTCCCACCATCCCTGTGCTGAGTTCCCGGGTCTGTACACCCGATGTGCCCATTATGAGGGGTTCCCACCATCCCTGTGCTGAGTTCCCGGGTCTGTACACCCGCTGTGCCCATTATGAGGGGTTCCCACCATCCCTGTGCTGAGTTCCCGGGTCTGTACACCCGCTGTGCCCATTATGAGAGGTTCTCACCATCCCTGTGCTGAGTTCCCGGGTCTGTACACCCGCTGTGCCCATTATGAGGGGTTCACACCATCCCTGTGCTGAGTTCCCGGGTCTGTACACCCGCTGTGCCCATTATAAAGGGTTCTCACCATCCCTGTGCTGAGTTCCCGGGTCTGTACACCCGCTGTGCCCATTATGAGAGGTTCTCACCATCCCTGTGCTGAGTTCCCGGGTCTGTACACCCGCTGTGCCCATTATGAGGGGTTCCCACCATCCCTGTGCTGAGTTCCCGGGTCTGTACACCCGCTGTGCCCATTATGAGGGGTTCCCACCATCCCTGTGCTGAGTTCCCGGGTCTGTACACCCGCTGTGCCCATTATGAGGGGTTAATTTTGTTTATTGAAAAATCTTACAAACAACAACTTATATACAATAAAACCATAATAAATAAATAAAACATATTTACAAAATAATTGAATTTGATAATACAAAACAAGAACATTATAAATGGTACAAACCAAATTGCGCACAACACAATCCCTACGGGGGAGCCAGACTAAGGATTATTATGAGGGGTACACCCGCTGTGCCCATTATGAGGGGTTCCCACCATCCCTGTGCTGAGTTTGCCAACCAATTTTGTGTAGATTTGCCATTTAAAGTGATTCTATTTATCAGGCAACTCCAGGCATATAAAGTGTCAGCTTTGGCCCCATATTCTTCATTAGACATACATAATGATGAGTGTGAGAATCCCTCACATTATAATGGGTTCATACCTGGGGGGTATCAATGAGCATACTCCTCCGGAATCGCCCCCTCCGGATCTCCATCTCCAGAGCGGAACATCGGGCCACGGTGACCCGGCTGCGGTGGTTCCGGCAAAACATTGTTCAGAATGGGAAAAAGATTTAATCCAGAGCAGGAAATGGATCCAGAATTTCGAGTGGCTCCAATCTCCAGGAATCTTCTCAATCAAAACCAGATCCAAATTTTTATGTATCCACCAAAGTAGCAGACATTATGCAATGCGACTCTTCCAGGAACCCGTTCATTCAGAACCAAGTCAGGGCTCTCCTATGTCTAACAAGGTCTATGATCTCTTGAAATCTGAAACCTCCAGGAATCTGCTCATCTGGACCAGAACTCTCCTGTGTCCACCAAGGTCCCAGATCAGCAGCAATCCAACTCTTCCAGGAATCTGCAGATTCAGGACCAGATTACAACCCTCAAGGTTCTGGATCTATATAAATCAAATATTCCAATAATCTTCTTATTCAGAACCAGATCCAAACTTTTCTGTGTCCTCCAACGTAACAGATTTTCAGCAATTCAATTCTTCCATGAGTCTGCACAATCAGAATCGGATCAGAACTTTCCTATGTCAACCAAGGTGACAGATCAGCAGCAGTCTGACTTTTCCAAGAATCTTGTCATTCAGAACCAGATCCAATCTCTTCCTTGTTCACCAAGGTATCGGAACTCCAGAAATAAGACTCTTCCAGGAGTCGGCTCATTCAGATCCAGATCTACATCCAGAGCCTCCCTGATCCCTGAACAATCCCCACTCCCTGCCCCCGCCTCTCTGCGCTGACTTGTTCATTCTTGATGTCTCTCAGCGGGATGCCAGGAACTCTGAGTCCCTCCCCATACTTCTGTAACCCAACCTACCAATGTCACTTCTCTACCTAACCCCTTCTACCAGACGCCTCCTTCACTCTCTGATGGTCACTTCTCCTCCAAATCCCTTCTACGAGACACCTCCTTCACTCTCTGAAGGTCACTTCTCCTCCAAACCCCTTCTACGAAACAACTCCTTCACTCTCTGACTGTCACTTCTCCTCCAAACCCCTTCTACGAGAGGTCTCCTATAATCTCTGATGGTCACTTCTCCTCCAAACCCCTTATACTAGACGCCTCCTTCACTCTCTTACTGTCACTTCTCCTCCAAACCCCTTCTACGAGAGGTCTCCTTTACTCTCTGACTGTCACTTCCTCTCCAAACCCCTTCTACGAGATGTCTCCTTCACTCTCGACTATCACTTCTCCTCCAAACCCCTTCTACGAGATGTCTCCTTCACTCTCTGACTGTCACTTCTCCTCCAAACCCCTTCTACGAGAGGTCTCCTACACTCTCTAACTGTCACTTCTCCTCCAAACCCCTTCTACAAGAGGTCTCCTACACTCTCTGACTGTCACTTCTCCTTCAAACCCCTTCTACGAGAGGTCTCCTATACTCTCTGATGGTCACTTCTCCTCCAAACCCCTTCTACGAGACGTCTCCTTCACTCTTAGACTGTCACTTCTCCTCCAAATCGCTTCTATGCGACTCCTCCTTCACTCTCTGACTGTCACTTCTCCTTCAAACCCCTTCTATGAGAGGTCTCCTACACTCTCTGACTGTCACTTCTCCTCCAAACCCCTTCTACGAGAGGTCTCTTATACTCTCTGACGGTCACTTCTCCACCAAACCCCTTCTACGAGACGTCTCCTTCACTCTTAGACTGTCACTTCTCCACAAAATCGCTTCTATGCGACGCCTCCTTCACTCTCTGACTGTCACTTCTCCTCCAAACCCCTTCTACGAGAGGTCTCCTACACTCTCTGACTGTCACTTCTTCTCCAAACCCCTTCTACGAGAGGTCTCCTACACTCTCTGACTGTCACTTCCTCTCCAAACCCCTTCTACAAGACACCTCCTTCACTCTTTGACTGTCACTTCTCCTCCAAACCCCTTCTACGAGATGCCTCCTTCACTCTCGACTATCACTTCTCCACCAAACCCCTTCTACGAGATGCCTCCTTCACTCTCTGACTGTCACTTCCTCTCCACACCCCTTCTACGAGAGGTCTCCTACACTCTCTGACTGTCACTTCTCCTCCAAATCCCTTCTACGAGACGCCTCCTTCACTCTCTGACTGTCACTTCTCCTTCAAATCGCTTCTATGAGACGCCTCCTTCACTCTCTGACTGTCACTTCTCCTCCAAGCCCTTTCTACAAGAGGTCTCCTACACTCTCTGACTGTCACTTCTCCTCCAAGCCCCTTCTACTAGAGGTCTCCTACACTCTCTGACTGTCACTTCTCCTCCAAACCCCTTTTACGAGATGCCTCCTTCACTCTCTGACTGTCACTTTCTCTCCAAACCCCTTCTAGGAGATGTCTCCTTCACTCTCTGACTGTCACTTCTCCACAAACCCCTTCTACAAGACACCTCCTTCACTCTCTGACTGTCACTTTCTCTCCAAACCCCTTCTAGGAGATGTCTCCTTCACTCTCTGACTGTCACTTCTCCACCAAACCCCTTCTACGAGACACCTCCTTCACTCTCTGAAGGTCACTTCTCCTCCAAACCCCTTCTATTAGATGCCTCCTTCACTCTCTTACTGTCCCTTCTCCTCCAAACCCCTTCTACAAGAGGGTCTCCTACACTCTCTGACTGTCACTTCTCCTCCAAACCCCTTCTACAAGAGGTCTCCTACACTCTCTGACTGTCGCTTCTCCTCCAAACCCCTTCTACGAGAGGTCTCCTACACTCTCTGACTGTCACTTTTCCTCCAAACCCCTTCTACGAGAGGTCTCCTACACTCTCTGACTGTCACTTCCCCTCCAAACCCCTTCTACCAGAGGTCTCCTACACTCTCTGACTGTCACTTCCTCTCCAAACCCCTTCTACAAAACACCTCCTTCACTCTCTGACTGTCACTTCTCCTCCAAACCCCTTCTACGAGATGCCTCCTTCACTCTCTGACTGTCACTTCCTCTCCTTACCCCTTCTACGAGAGTCTTCTTCTCTCTCTGACTGTCACTTCTCCTCCAAACCCCTTCTACGAGACGCCTCCTTCACTCTCTGAAGGTCTACTTCTCCTCCAAACCCCTTCTATGAGACGCCTCCTTCACTCTCTAACTGTCACTTCTCCTCCAAACCCCTTCTACAAGACACCTCCTTCACTCTCTGACTGTCACTTCTCCTCCAAACCCCTTCTATGAGACGCCTCCTTCACTCTTGACTATCACTTCTCTGCCAAACCCCTTCTACGAGAGGTCTCCTTCACTCTCTGACTGTCATTTTCTCTCCAAACCCCTTCTACGAGACACCTCCTTCACTCTCTGACTGTCACTTCTCCTCTAAACCCCTTCTACGAGACGTCTCCTTCACTCTCTGACTGTCACTTCTCCTCCAAAGCCCTTCTATGAGAGGCCTCCTTCACTCTCTGACTGTCACTTCTCCTCCAAACCCCTTCTACAAGAAGGTCTCCTACACTCTCTGACTGTCGCTTCTCCTCCAAACCCCTTCTACAAGACACCTCCTTCACTCTCTGACTGTCACTTCTCCTCCAAACCCCTTCTACAAGAGGTCTCCTTCACTCTCAGACTGTCATTTCTCCACCTAAACCCTTCTATGAGACACCTCCTTCACTCTCTGACTGTCACTTCCTCTCCAAACCCCTTCTACGAGAGGTCTCCTCACTCTCTGACTGTCACTTCTCCTTTAAATTGATTCTATGAGACGCCTCCTTCACTCTCTGACTGTCACTTCTCCTCCAAGCCCCTTCTACAAGAGGTCTCCTACACTCTCTGACTGTCACTTCTCCTCCAAAGCCCTTCTATGAGATGCCTCCTTCACTCTTGACTATCACTTCTCCACCAAACCCCTTTCCATGAGAGGTCTCCTTCACTCTCTGACTGTCACTTCCCCTTCAAACCCCTTCTACGAGACGTCTCCTTCACTCTCTGACTATCACTTCTCCACCAAACCCCTTCTACAAGAGGTCTCCTTCACTCTCTGACTGTCACTTCTCCTCCAAATCCCTTCTATGAGATGCCTCCTTCACTCTCAGACTATCACTCTTCCACCAAACCCCTTCTACGAGAGGTCTCCCTCACTCTCTGACAGTCACTTCCCCTTCAAACCCCTTCTATGAGACGTCTCTTAAACTCTCCAACTATCACTTCTCCCCAAACCCCTTCCATGAGAGGTCTCCTTCACTCTCCGACTGTCACTTCCCCTCCAAACCCCTTCTACCTGTCCCTGAGTTGATGTCTCCTCTCTATAGACTGTCACTGAGGACCTGTCCCTGACTGTCTCTCTATAGAGGTGATGTCTCCTCTCTACCTCTCTATAAAGTACTTTTCTCTCCTCTCTCTCTCTCTCTCTCTCTCTCTCTCTCTCTCTCTCTCTCTCTCTCTCTCTCTCTCTCTCTCTCTCTCTCTCTCTCTCTCTCTCTCTCTCTCTCTCTCTCTCTCTCTCTCTCTCTCTCTCTCTCTCTCTCTCTCTCTCTCTCTCTCTCTCTCTCTCTCTCTCTCTCTCTCTCTCTCTCTCTCTCTCTCTCTCTCTCTCTCTCTCTCTCTCTCTCTCTCTCTCTCTCTCTCTCTCTCTCTCTCTCTCTCTCTCTCTCTCTCTCCATATGATGCGGAGGAGGAGTTGGGATCTGGAATAATTCCGTATGTGAGGATCACGCTGACAATGTGCGGAATATGTTGAGTATTTAGAACAGTCGGAGTCTCTCCCGGAGTCTGGATCCTGTCCATGGACCAGACCACCCAGGAGCACAGACACGCAAGGAGACCATGTACCTACCTTACCCTAACTCCCAATACATGGCAAACGTCCATCTACCTCTGCATATCGATAGAGCTTTCACATGTATATACAGTATATGGAATATTCTTTAATAAGCCTGGTGTGCACCAGCTATTAAAGGGGTCACAGTATGGCCCCCAGTACACCCCCCCACCCCTCTCTGAGCTGTACAATGTACATTAGTCCAATGCTTCTTATATGCAGTCAATAAGCTAAGCATCGGTGTATGAGAATGGAGTGATCAGGTCTTGGGTCCTTGTGTGGTCACTGGGAGGGAATTGAGGGGGAGCTCAGAGGGGTTCAAACCTTCCACCATCCATCCAAATCTAAAAATACTGGTTGGAGTTCCACTTTAAAATAGAAGGTTTTTTTTTTTGTGCCCCGTCTGTAGAGTGCAGTAAGATGGGAATGAGGATCCGGCCCCCATCCTCTGTCAGCGAAGGTCCATTTCGGACCATCTCAGGGACGGGAAGTAGAAGGTCGATGTCAGCAGAAATGGTGTAAAGTGATTGTGAACGTCGATGGAAAAGAAAATGCATTATAGATGGAGCAGAATGGAAGACGCCTCCACTACAGATACAGGAAATGCACAGAGCAATTAAACACTCGGAGTCTGGGAGCGGGCCAGATCCAGATGGTCACAAGACGGAGAATCTTCCACACACAGGATAACCCCTTCCTTCCTGGAGAGAGCTGGGGGATAATATACTAAGAGCCTGGCCATTCTGGTACAATCCGGGGTCTGATCAATGCAACCGAGTCCATCCATTATGGCGCAATCCATGTCCGATCAATCTCACCGAATCCACCCATTATGGTGCAATCCATGTCCGATCAATCTCACCGAATCCACCCATTATGGTGCAATCCATGTCCGATCAATCTCACCGAATCCACCCATTATGTATAATCCATGTCCGATCAATCTCACCGAGTCCACCCATTATGGTGCAATACATGTCCGATCAATGTCACCGAGTAAAAACACATTATGGTACAATCCATGTCCGATCAATGCCACCGAGTACACCCATTATGGTGCAATCCATGTCCGATGAATCTCACCGAATCCACCCATTGTGGTGCAATCCATGTCCGATCAATCTCACCGAGTCCACCCATTATGGTATAATCCATGTCCGATCAATCTCACTAAGTCCACCCATTATGGTGCAATCCATGTCCGATCAATCTCACCGAATCCACCCATTATGGTATAATCCATGTCCGATCAATGTCTCTTAGTAAAACACATTATGGTACAATCCATGTCCGATCAATTCCACCGAGTCTACATATCATGGTACAATCCAGAGTCCGATTAATGCAACCGAGTCCACCCATTATGGTGCAATCCATGTCCGATCAATCTCACTGAATCCTCCCATTATGGTACAATCCATGTCTAATCAATCTCACCGAGTAAAACACATTATGGTACAATCCAGGTTTGATCATTGTCACGGATTCCACCCATTACGGTACAATCCAGGTCCAATCAATGCCATCAAGTCTACATATCAAGGGTACAATCCAGAGTCTGATTAATGCAACCGAGTCCATCCATTATGGTGCAATCCATGTCCCATCAATGTCACCGAGTCCATCCATTATGGTACAATCCATGTCCGATCAATGTCACCGAGTCCACCCATTATGGTACAATCCATGTCCGATCAATGTCACCGAGTCCACCCATTATGGTACAATCCATGTCCGATCAATGTCACCGAGTCCATCCATTATGGTACAATCCATGTCCGATCAATGTCACCGAGTCCACCCATTATGGTACAATCCATGTCCGATCAATCCCACCGAGTCCACACATTATGGTACAATCCATGTCCGATCAATCCCACCGAGTCCACACATTATGGTACAATCCATGTCCGATCAATCCCACCGAGTCCACACATTATGGTACAATCCATGTCCGATCAATCTCACCAAATCCACCCATTATGGTACAATCCATGTCCAATCAATGTCATTGAGTAAAACACATTATGGTACAATCCATGTCCAACCAATGCCACTGAGTCTACATATCTTGATACAATCCAGAGTCCAATTAATGTCACCGAGTCCACCCATTATGGTACAATCCATGTCCGATCAATCCCACCGAGTACACCCATAACGGTAAAATCCATGTCCCATCAATCCCACTGAGTCCACCCATTATGGTACAATCCATGTTCGATCAATCCCACTGAGTCCGCACATTATGGTACAATCCATGTCCGATCAATGCCACCAAGTCAACCCATTATGATACAATCCATGTCCGATCATAGCCACCGGGTCCACACATTATGGTACAATCCAGTACTGATGAATGCCAGTGAGCCCACCCATCATGGTACAATCCAGGTCAGACCAACGCCACCAAGTCCACCCATCATGGTACAATCCAAGGTCCGATAAATGTCACCAAGTCCACTAATCATGGTACAATCCAGGCCTGATCAATGCCACTGAGTCCACCCATCATGGTACAATCCAGGGTCCGATTCATGTCACCGAGTCCACTAATCATGGTACAATCTAGGTCCGATCAATGCCACCGAGTCCACCCATCATGGTACAATCCAGGTCTGATCAATGCCACGAGTTTACCCATCATGGTACAATCCAGGGTCCGATTAATGTCACCGAGTCCACTAATCATGGTACAATCCAGTACTGATCAATGCCACAGAGTTCAGCCATCATGGTACAATCCAGGTCCGATCAATGCCACTGAGTCCACCCATCATGGTACAATCCAGGTCAGATCAATGCCACCAAGTCCACCCATCAAGGTACAATCCAGTACTGATCAATGCCACTGAGCCCACCAATCACGGTACAATCCAGGTCAGACCAACGCCACCAAGTACACCCATCATGGTAAATCCAGGGTCTGATTCATGTCACTGAGTCCACTAATCATGGTACAATGCAGGTCCGATTAATGTCACCAAGTCCACCCATCATGGTACAATCCAGTACTGATCAATGCCACAGAGTCCAGCCATCAGGGTACAATCCAGGTCAGATCAATGCCAGCAAGTCCACCCATCATGGTACAATCCAAGTTAGATTATTGCCATAGAGTCCACCCATCATGGTACAATCCAGGGTCCCATTAATTTCACCAAGTCCACTAATCATGGTACAATCCAGTACTGATGAATGCCACAGAGTCCAGCCATCATGGTACAATCCAGGTTTGATCAATGCCACTGAGTCTACCCATCATGGTACAATCCAGGTCTGATCAATGTCACTGAGTCCACCCATCATGGTACAATCCATGTCAGATCAATGTCACTGAGTCCACCCATCATGGTACAATCCAGGGTCCGATTAATTTCACCAAGTCCACTAATCATGGTACAATCCAGTACTGATCAATGCCACAGAGTCCAGCCATCATGGTACAATCCGGGTTTGATCAATGCCACTGAGTCTACCCATCATGGTACAATCCAGGTCTGATCAATGTCACTGAGTCCACCCATCATGGTACAATCCAGGTCCGATCAATGTCACTGAGTCCACCCATCATGGTACAATCCAGGTCTGATCAATGCCACCAAGTCGGCCTATCGTGGTACATTCCAGATCTGATCAATACCACTAAGCCCACCCAGCATGGTACAATCCAGGTCTGATCTATGAAACCGAGTCTACACATCATGGTACAATCCAGAATCCGATTAATGTAACCAAGTCTACCCATCATGGTACAATCCACATCCAATCAATGTCACTGAGTCCACACATCATGGTACAATCCAGAGTCATGCTATGGGACACATGACCCCATGGTGACCTCCTATGGGACACCACTGATCACATGACCCCATGGTGACCTCCTATAGGACACCACTGATCACATGACCCCATGGTGACCTCTTATGGGACACCACTGATTACATGACTCCATGGTGACCTCTTATGGGACACCACTGATCACATGACTCCATGGTGACCTCCTATGAGACACCACTGATCACATGACCACATGGTGACCTCCTATGGGACACCACTGATCACATGACCCCATGGTGACCTCCCTATGGGACACCACTGATCACATGACCCCATGGTGACCTCTTATGGGACACCACTGATTACATGACTCCATGGTGACCTCTTATGGGACACCACTGATCACATGACCCCATGGTGACCTCCTATGAGACACCACTGATCACATGACCCCATGGGGACCTCCTATGAGACACCACTGATCACATGACCACATGGTGACCTCCTATGGGACACCACTGTCTACCAAGTCTACCCATCATGGTACAATCCACATCCAATCAATGTCACTGAGTCCACACATCATGGTACAATCCAGAGTCCTCCTATGGGACACCACTTATCACATGACCTCATGGTGACCTCCTATGGGACACTACTTATGACATGACCCCATGGTGACCTCCTATGAGACACCACTGATCACATGACCCCATGGTGACCTCCTATGGGACACCACTGATCACATGACCCCATGGTGACCTCCTATGGGACACCACTGATCACATGACTCCATGGTGACCTCCTATGAGACACCACTGATCACATGACCACATGGTGACCTCCTATGGGACACCACTGATCACATGACCCCATGGTGACCTCCCTATGGGACACCACTGATCACATGACCCCATGGTGACCTCTTATGGGACACCACTGATTACATGACTCCATGGTGACCTCTTATGGGACACCACTGATCACATGACCCCATGGTGACCTCCTATGAGACACCACTGATCACATGACCCCATGGGGACCTCCTATGAGACACCACTGATCACATGACCACATGGTGACCTCCTATGGGACACCACTGTCTACCAAGTCTACCCATCATGGTACAATCCACATCCAATCAATGTCACTGAGTCCACACATCATGGTACAATCCAGAGTCCTCCTATGGGACACCACTTATCACATGACCTCATGGTGACCTCCTATGGGACACTACTTATGACATGACCCCATGGTGACCTCCTATGAGACACCACTGATCACATGACCCCATGGTGACCTCCTATGGGACACCACTGATCACATGACCCCATGGTGACCTCCTATGGGACACCACTGATCACATGACCCCATGGTGACCTCTTATGGGACACCACTGATTACATGACTCCATGGTGACCTCTTATGGGACACCACTGATCACATGACTCCATGGTGACCTTCTATGAGACACCACTGATCACATGACCACATGGTGACCTCCTATGGGACACCACTGATCACATGACCCCATGGTGACCTCCCTATGGGACACCACTGATCACATGACCCCATGGTGACCTCTTATGGGACACCACTGATTACATGACTCCATGGTGACCTCTTATGGGACACCACTGATCACATGACCCCATGGTGACCTCCTATGAGACACCACTGATCACATGACTCCATGGGGACCTCCTATGGGACACCACTGATCACATGACCCCATGTTGACCTCCTATGGAACACCACTGATCACATGACCCCATGGTGAGCTTGTATGGGACACCACTGATCACATGACCCCATGGTGAGCTTGTATGGGACACTACTGATCACATGACCCCATGGTGACCTCCTATGGAACACCACTGATCTCATGACCCCATGGAGACCTCCTATGGGACACCACTGATCACATGACCCCATTGTGACCTCCTACGGGACACTACTGATCACATGACCCCATGGTGACCTCCTATGAGACACCACTGATCACATGACCCCATGGTGACCTCCTATGAGACACCACTGATCACATGACCACATGGTGACCTCCTATGGGACACCACTGATCACATGACCCCATGGTGACCTCCCTATGGGACACCACTGATCACATGACCCCATGGTGACCTCTTATGGGACACCACTGATTACATGACTCCATGGTGACCTCTTATGGGACACCACTGATTACATGACCCCATGGTGACCTCCTATGAGACACCACTGATCACATGACCCCATGGGGACCTCCTATGAGACACCACTGATCACATGACCACATGGTGACTTCCTATGGGACACCACTGATCACATGACCCCATGGTGACCTTTTATGGGACACCACTGATCACATGACTCCATGGTGACCTCTTATGGGACACCACTGATCACATGACCACATGGTGACCTCCTATGGGACACCACTGATCACATGCTCCATGCGGACCTCCTATGGGACACCACTGATCACATGACCCCCTGGTGACCTCCTATGGGACACCACTGATCACATGACCCCATGGGGACCTCCTATGGGACACCACTGATCACATGACCCCATGGGGACCTCCTATGGGACACCACTGATCACATGACTCCATGGTGACCTCCTATGGAACACCACTGATCACATGACCCCATGGTGACCTCCTATGGGACACCACTGATCACATGACCCCATGGTGAGCTTGTATGGGACACCACTGATCACATGACCCCATGGTGAGCTTGTATGGGACACTACTGATCACATGACCCCATGGTGACCTCCTATGGGACACCACTGATCACATGACCCCATGGTGACCTCCTATGGGACACCACTGATCACATGACCTCATGGTGAGCTCCCTATGGGACACTACTGATCACATGACCCCATGGTGAGCTTGTATGGGACACTACTGATCATATGACCCCATGGTGACCTCCTATGGGACACCACTGATCACATGACCCCATGGTGACCTCCTATGGGACACCACTGATCACATGACTCCTATGGGACACCACTGATCACATGACCCCATGGGGACCTCATATGGGACACCACTGATCACATGACCCCATGGGGACCTCCTATGGGACACCACTGATCACATGACTCCATGGTTACCTCCTATGGAACACCACTGATCACATGACCCCATGGTGACCTCCTATGGGACACCACTGATCACATGACCCCATGGTGAGCTTGTATGGGACACCACTGATCACATGACCCCATGGTGAGCTTGTATGGGACACTACTGATCACATGACCCCATGGTGACCTCCTTTGGGACACCACTGATCACATGGTGACCTCCTATGGGACACCACTGATCACATGACCCCATTGTGACCTCCTATGGGAAACCACTGATCACATGACTCCATGGTGACCTCCTATGGGACACCACTGATCACAAGACCCCATGGTGAGCTTGTATGGGACACCACTGATCACATGACCCCATGGTGACCTCCTATGGGACACCACTGATCACATGACCCCATGGTTAGCTTGTATGGGACACCACTGATCACATGACCCCATGGTTACCTCCTATGGAACACCACTGATCACATGACCCCATGGTGACCTCCCTATGGGACACCACTGATCACATGACCCCATGGTTACCTCTTATGGAACACCACTGATCACATGACCCCATGGTGACCTCCTATGGGACACCACTGATCACATGACTCCATGGTTACCTCCTATGGAACACCACTGATCACATGACCCCATGGTGACCTCCTATGGGACACCACTGATCACATGACCCAATGGTGAGCTTGTATGGGACACCACTGATCACATGACCCCATGGTGAGCTTGTATGGGACACTACTGATCACATGACCCCATGGTGACCTCCTATGGGACACCACTGATTACATGACCCCATAGTGACCTCCTATGGGACACCACTGATCACATGACCTCATGGTGACCTCCCTATGGGACACTACTGATCACATGACCCCATGGTGTGCTTGTATGGGACACTACTGATCACATGACCCCATGGTGACCTCCTATGGGACACCACTGATCACATGACCCCATGGTGACCTCCTATGGGACACCACTGATCACATGCCCCATGGTGACCTCTTATGGGACACCACTGATCACATGACCCCATGGTGACCTCCTATGAGACACCACTGATCACATGACCCCATGGTGACCTCCTATGGGACACCACTGATCACATGACCCCATGGTAAGCTTGTATGGGACACCACTGATCACATGACCCCATGGTGACCTCCTATGGGACACCACTGATCACATGACCCCATGGTTACCTCTTATGGAACACCGCTGATCACATGACCCCATGGTGACCTCCTATGGGACACCACTGATCACATGACTCCATGGTTACCTCCTATGGAACACCACTGATCACATGACCCCATGGTGACCTCCTATGGGACACCACTGATCACATGACCCAATGGTGAGCTTGTATGGGACACCACTGATCACATGACCCCATGGTGAGCTTGTATGGGACACTACTGATCACATGACCCCATGGTGACCTCCTATGGGACACAACTGATTACATGACCCCATAGTGACCTCCTATGGGACACCACTGATCACATGACCTCATGGTGACCTCCCTATGGGACACTACTGATCACATGACCCCATGGTGAGCTTGTATGGGACACTACTGATCACATGACCCCATGGTGACCTCCTATGGGACACCACTGATCACATGACTCCATGGGGACCTCTTATGGGACACCACTGATCACATGACCCCATGGTGACCTCCTATGAGACACCACTGATCACATGACTCCATGGGGACCTCCTATGGGACACCACTGATCACATGACCCCATGTTGACCTCCTATGGGACACCACTGATCACATGACCCCATGGTGAGCTTGTATGGGACACCACTGATCACATGACCCCATGGTGAGCTTGTATGGGACACTACTGATCACATGACCCCATGGTGACCTCCTATGGAACACCACTGATCTCATGACCCCATGGAGACCTCCTATGGGACACCACTGATCACATGACCCCATTGTGACCTCCTACGGGACACTACTGATCACATGACCCCATGGTGACCTCCTATGAGACACCACTGATCACATGACCCCATGGTGACCTCCTATGAGACACCACTGATCACATGACCACATGGTGACCTCCTATGGGACACCACTGATCACATGACCCCATGGTGACCTCCCTATGGGACACCACTGATCACATGACCCCATGGTGACCTCTTATGGGACACCACTGATTACATGACTCCATGGTGACCTCTTATGGGACACCACTGATCACATGACCCCATGGTGACCTCCTATGAGACACCACTGATCACATGACCCCATGGGGACCTCCTATGAGACACCACTGATCACATGACCACATGGTGACTTCCTATGGGACACCACTGATCACATGACCCCATGGTGACCTTTTATGGGACACCACTGATCACATGACTCCATGGTGACCTCTTATGGGACACCACTGATCACATGACCACATGGTGACCTCCTATGGGACACCACTGATCACATGCTCCATGCGGACCTCCTATGGGACACCACTGATCACATGACCCCCTGGTGACCTCCTATGGGACACCACTGATCACATGACCCCATGGGGACCTCCTATGGGACACCACTGATCACATGACTCCATGGTGACCTCCTATGGGACACCACTGATCACATGACCCCATGGGGACCTCCTATGGAACACCACTGATCACATGACTCCATGGTGACCTCCTATGGAACACCACTGATCACATGACCCCATGGTGACCTCCTATGGGACACCACTGATCACATGACCCCATGGTGAGCTTGTATGGGACACCACTGATCACATGACCCCATGGTGAGCTTGTATGGGACACTACTGATCACATGCCCCCATGGTGACCTCCTATGGGACACCACTGATCACATGACCCCATGGTGACCTCCTATGGGACACCACTGATCACATGACCTCATGGTGAGCTCCCTATGGGACACTACTGATCACATGACCCCATGGTGAGCTTGTATGGGACACTACTGATCATATGACCCCATGGTGACCTCCTATGGGACACCACTGATCACATGACCCCATGGTGACCTCCTATGGGACACCACTGATCACATGACTCCTATGGGACACCACTGATCACATGACCCCATGGGGACCTCATATGGGACACCACTGATCACATGACCCCATGGGGACCTCCTATGGGACACCACTGATCACATGACTCCATGGTTACCTCCTATGGAACACCACTGATCACATGACCCCATGGTGACCTCCTATGGGACACCACTGATCACATGACCCCATGGTGAGCTTGTATGGGACACCACTGATCACATGACCCCATGGTGAGCTTGTATGGGACACTACTGATCACATGACCCCATGGTGACCTCCTTTGGGACACCACTGATCACATGGTGACCTCCTATGGGACACCACTGATCACATGACCCCATTGTGACCTCCTATGGGAAACCACTGATCACATGACTCTATGGTGACCTCCTATGGGACACCACTGATCACAAGACCCCATGGTGAGCTTGTATGGGACACCACTGATCACATGACCCCATGGTGACCTCCTATGGGACACCACTGATCACATGACCCCATGGTGAGCTTGTATGGGACACCACTGATCACATGACCCCATGGTTACCTCCTATGGAACACCACTGATCACATGACCCCATGGTGACCTCCTATGGGACACCACTGATCACATGACCCCATGGTAAGCTTGTATGGGACACCACTGATCACATGACCCCATGGTGACCTCCTATGAGACACCACTGATCACATGACCCCATGGTGACCTCCTATGGGACACCACTGATCACATGACCCCATGGTAAGCTTGTATGGGACACCACTGATCACATGACCCCATGGTGACCTCCTATGGGACACCACTGATCACATGACCCCATGGTTACCTCTTATGGAACACCACTGATCACATGACCCCATGGTGACCTCCTATGGGACACCACTGATCACATGACTCCATGGTTACCTCCTATGGAACACCACTGATCACATGACCCCATGGTGACCTCCTATGGGACACCACTGATCACATGACCCAATGGTGAGCTTGTATGGGACACCACTGATCACATGACCCCATGGTGAGCTTGTATGGGACACTACTGATCACATGACCCCATGGTGACCTCCTATGGGACACCACTGATTACATGACCCCATAGTGACCTCCTATGGGACACCACTGATCACATGACCTCATGGTGACCTCCCCATGGGACACTACTGATCACATGACCCCATGGTGAGCTTGTATGGGACACTACTGATCACATGACCCCATGGTGACCTCCTATGGGACACCACTGATCACATGACCCCATGGTGACCTCCTATGGGACACCACTGATCACATGCCCCATGGTGACCTCCTATGGGACACCACTGATCACATGACCCCATGGTGACCTCCTATGAGACACCACTGATCACATGACCCCATGGTGACCTCCTATGGGACACCACTGATCACATGACCCCATGGTAAGCTTGTATGGGACACCACTGATCACATGACCCCATGGTGACCTCCTATGGGACAACACTGATCACATGACCCCATGGTTACCTCTTATGGAACACCGCTGATCACATGACCCCATGGTGACCTCCTATGGGACACCACTGATCACATGACTCCATGGTTACCTCCTATGGAACACCACTGATCACATGACCCCATGGTGACCTCCTATGGGACACCACTGATCACATGACCCAATGGTGAGCTTGTATGGGACACCACTGATCACATGACCCCATGGTGAGCTTGTATGGGACACTACTGATCACATGACCCCATGGTGACCTCCTATGGGACACCACTGATCACATGACCTCATGGTGACCTCCTATGGGACACCACTGATCACATGACCTCATGGTGACCTCCTATGGGACACCACTGATCACATGACCCCATGGTGAGCTTGTATGGGACACTACTGATCACATGACCCCATGGTGACCTCCTATGGGACACCACTGATCGCATGACGCCATGGTGACCTCCTATGGGACACCACTGATCACATGACCTCCTATGGGACACCACTGATCACATGACCTCCTATGGGACACCACTGATCACATGACCCCATGAGGACCTCTCTATGGGACACCACTGATCACATGACCCCATGGTGACCTCCTATGGGAAACCACTGATCACATGACCCCATGGTGACCTCCTATGGGACACCACTGATCACATGACCTCCTATGGGACACCACTGATCACATGACCTCCTATGGGACACCACTGATCACATGACCTCCTATGGGACACCACTGATCACATGACCTCCTATGGGACACCACTGATCACATGACCTCCTATGGGACACCACTGATCACATGATCCTATGGTGACCTCCTATGGGACGCCACTGATCACATGACCTCCTATGGGACGCCACTGATCACATGACCTCCTATGGGACACCAATGGAAGCTCTTTTTTCTACGACACACATAATAATGGGTCAGCCAGGCACAGAGCATTTCCTGCACAGAGATCCCAGCTCCCATATATACTCCGCCCACCGACCTCAACAGTTACCTCAGACCCGCCCCCTCACCTCTCAATTCCCGCCTCCAACCCTCCATCTCCCGCCCTCTCTCCCATCAATTCCCGCCCTCAGAACACTCCCTCCAGGCTGCACGTGCCAAACCCCGCCCTCGAGCCCAGCAACAGAAACACGATAACCAATGAGGCGGAGTCTGGACGGTCTTTTAGACCGCAGCGGAGAAGGCCCAGAGAATCCTTTACCAAGATGGCGGCGGTGCAGCGAGGAAAACACTCCTCCCGGAAACGGTTCACCGACGGAGAGGTTCCGTGTGTGAGCCGAGCTTCCTGTGCTGGAGACTGTGTGCACCGGAGACATGGAGGAGCCAGGTATATATAATCATTGTCTGTATATACTATATACTATCACTGTCTGTATATACTCATTGTCTGTATATAATATATACTATCACTGTCTGTATATATAATCATTGTCTGTATACACTATATACTATCACTGTCTGTATATATTCATTGTCATTATATACTGTCACTATATACTATATACTATCACTGTCTGTATATATATTAGATATGGGGGGGGGGGGGGATCACAGTGTATGTATATATGTGTATTTTTATATACAGTATGTGACAAAAGTAAGTACACCCCTCAGTGACATTTGTGTAAATCTTTTCTTCTCTCTTTTCATGTGACAACACTGAAGAAATGACACTTGTCTACAATGTAAAGTAGTGAGTGTACAGCTTGTATAACAGTGTAAATTTGCTGTCCCTTCAAAATAACTCAACACACAGCCATTAATGTCTAAACCGCTGGCAACAAAAGTCAGTACACCCCTAAGTAAACATTTCCAAATTGGGCCCAAAGTGTCAATATTTTGTGTGGCCACCATTATTTTCCAGCACTGCCTTAACCCTCCTGGACATGGAGGTCACCAGAGCTTCACAGGTTGTCACTGGAGTCCTCTTCCCCTCCCCCTTGATGACATCACAGAGCTGGTGGATGTTAGAGACCTTGCGCTCCTCCACCTTCTGTTTGAGGATGTCCCACAGATGATCAATAGGGTTTAGGTCTGGAGACATGCTTGGCCAGTCCATCACCTTTACCCTCAGCTTCTTTAGTAAGGCAGTGGTGGTCTTGGAGGTGTGTTTGGGGTGGTTATCATGTTGGAATACTGCCCTGCGGCCCAGTCTCTGAAGGGAGGGGATCATGCTCTGCTTCAGTATATCACAGTACATGTTGGCATTCATGGTTCCCTTAATGATCTGTAGCCCCCCAGTGCCGGCAGCACTCATACAGCCCCAGACCATGACACTCCCACCACCATGCTTGACTGTAGACAAGACACACTTGTCTTTGTCCTCCTCACCTGGTTGCCGCCACACACGCTTGTCACCATCTGAACCAAATACGTTTATCTTGGTCTCATCAGACCACAGGACATGGTTCCAGTAATCCATCTCCTTAGTCTGCTTGTCTTCAGCAAACTGTTTGCGGACTTTCTTGTGGATCATCTTTAGAAGAGGCTTCCTTCTGGGATGACAGCCATGCAGACCAATTTGATGCAGTGTGTGGCGTATGGTCTGAGCCCTGACAGGCTGACCCCCCCACCCCTACAACCTCTGCAGCAATGCTGGCAGCACTCATACGTCTATTTCCCAAAGACAACCTCTGGATATGACGCTGAGCACGTGACCTCAACTTCTTTGGTGGACCATGGCGAGGCCTGTTCTGAGGGGAACCTGTCCTGTTATACCGCTGTATGGTCTTGGCCACCGTGCTGCAGCTCAGTTTCAGGGTCTTGGCAATCTTCTTATAGCCTAGGCCATCTTTATGTAGAGCAACAATTCTTTATATCAGATCCTCAGAGAGTTCTTTGCCATGAGGTGCCATGTTGGACCTCCAGTGACCAGTATGAGAGAGTGAGAGCGATAACACCAAATTTAACACACCTGCTCCCCATTCACACCTGAGACCTTGTAACACTAACGAGTCACATGACACCGGGGAGGGAAAATGGCTAATTGGGCCCAATTTGGAGATTTTCACTTAGGGGTGTACTGACTTTTGTTCCCAGCGGTTTAGACATTAATGGCTGTGTGTTGAGTTATTTTGAGGGGACAGCAAATTTACACTGTTATACAAGCTGTACACTCACTACTTTACATTGTAGACAAGTGTCATTTCTTCAGTGTTGTCACATGAAAAGATACAAGAAAAGATTTACACAAATGTCACTGAGGGGTGTACTTACTTTTGTCAGATACTGGCCATATATGGGGGGGGGGGGGGGTGGTCACTGTCTGTAGATTTGTATTCCCTGTGCTGTACACGGATGGTAGGAGATTGTACAATCAGATTGTATGATGTGTGGTCACCTGACTTTCTCCCCTCCCCCCCAGGTGATGATGGTGACGCCCCCTCACACGGAGCTCATAAGAAGAAACATAAAAAACACAAAAAACATAAGAAGAAGCATCACCAGGAAGTGGGTGGGACCTCAGGGTACTCCCTCCATCACCATCCTGACTCCTCCCACAAATCTCAGCACAAACCACAACTGAAACTGAAGATTAAACTGGGAGGTCAAGTGCTGGGGACCAAGAAGTGAGTCGCACCCTTTTTCCTTTTTCCCCTCTTTTTCCTTTTTCCCCTTGCCTTTCCTTTTCCCCCTTGCCTTTTCCTTTTCCCCCTTGCCTTTTCCTTTTCCCCCTTGCCTTTTCCTTTTCCCCCTTGCCTTTTCCTTTTCCCCCTTGCCTTTTCCTTTTCCCCCTTGCCTTTTCCTTTTCCCCCTTGCCTTTTCCTTTTCCCCCTTGCCTTTTCCTTTTCCCCCTTGCCTTTTTCCCCCTTGCCTTTTCCTTTTCCCCCTTGCCTTTTCCCCTTGCCTTTTTCCTTTTTCCCCTTGCCTTTTTCCTTTTCCCCCTTGCCTTTTTCCTTTTCCCCCTTGCCTTTTCCTTTTCCCCCTTGCCTTTTCCTTTTCCCCCTTGCCTTTTTCCCCCTTGCCTTTTCCTTTTCCCCCTTGCCTTTTCCCCTTGCCTTTTTCCTTTTTCCCCTTGCCTTTTTCCTTTTCCCCCTTGCCTTTTTCCTTTTCCCCCTTGCCTTTTCCTTTTTCCCCTTGCCTTTTTCCTTTTTCCCCTTGCCTTTTCCTTTTTCCCCTTGCCTTTTCCTTTTTCCCCTTGCCTTTTCCTTTTTCCCCTTGCCTTTTCCTTTTTCCCCTTGCCTTTTCCTTTTTCCCCTTGCCTTTTCCTTTTTCCCCTTGCCTTTTTCCTTTTTCCCCTTGCCTTTTTCCTTTTTCCCCTTGCCTTTTCCCCTTGCCTTTTCCTTTTTTCCCCTTTTTCCTTTTCCCCTTTCCTTTTCCCCTTTCCTTTTCCCTTTTCCCCTTGCCTTTTTCCTTTTCCCCCTTGCCTTTTTCCTTTTCCCCCTTGCCTTTTCCTTTTTCCCCTTGCTTTTTCCTTTTTCCCCTTGCTTTTTCCCCTTGCCTTTTCCTTTTTCCCCTTGCCTTTTTCCTTTTTCCCCTTGCCTTTTCCCCTTGCCTTTTCCTTTTTTCCCCTTTTTCCTTTTCCCCTTTTTCCTTTTCCCCTTTCCTTTTCCCCTTTCCTTTTCCCCTTTCCTTTTCCCCTTTCCTTTTCCCCTTTCCTTTTCCCCTTTCCTTTTCCCCTTGCCTTTTCCCCTTGCCTTTTTCCTCTTCCCCTTGCCTTTTTCCTCTTCCCCTTGCCTTTTTCCTTTTCCCCTTGCCTTTTTCCTTTTCCCCTTGCCTTTTTCCTTTTCCCCTTGCCTTTTTCCTTTTTCCCCTTGCCTTTTTCCTTTTTCCCCTTGCCTTTTCCTTTTTCCCCTTGCCTTTTCCTTTTTCCCCTTGCCTTTTCCTTTTTCCCCTTGCCTTTTCCTTTTTCCCCTTGCCTTTTCCTTTTTCCCCTTGCCTTTTTCCTTTTTCCCCTTGCCTTTTTCCCCTTCCCTTTTTCCCCCTTTCCTTTTTTCCCCCTTTCCTTTTTTCCCCCTTTCCTTTTTTCCCCCTTTCCTTTTTCCCCTTTCCTTTTCCTTTTTCCCCTTGCCTTTTCCCCTTGCCTTTTCCTTTTTCCTTTTCCCCTTGCCTTTTTCCCCTTTGCCTTTTCCCCTTTGCCTTTTCCCCTTTCCTTTTCCTTTTTCCCCTTTCCTTTTTTCCCCTTTCCTTTTTTCCCCTTTCCTTTTTCCCCTTTCCTTTTTCCCCTTTCCTTTTTTCCCCTTTCCTTTTTCCCCTTTCCTTTTTCCCCTTTCCTTTTTCCCCTTTCCTTTTTCCCCTTTCCTTTTTCCCCCTTGCCTTTTCCCTTTTTCCCCTTTCCTTTTCCCCTTTCCTTTTCCCCTTTCCTTTTTCCCCCTTGCCTTTTCCCTTTTTCCCCTTTCCTTTTCCCCTTTCCTTTTCCCCTTTCCTTTTCCCCTTTCCTTTTCCCCTTTCCTTTTCCCCTTGCCTTTTCCCCTTGCCTTTTTCCTTTTCCCCTTTGCCTTTTTCCCCTTTCCTTTTCCCCTTTCCTTTTCCCCTTTCCTTTTCCCCTTGCCTTTGCCTTTTTCCCCTTGCCTTTTCCCCTTGCCTTTTCCTTTTTTCCCCTTGCCTTTTCCTTTTTTCCCCTTGCCTTTTCCTTTTTTCCCCTTGCCTTTTCCTTTTTTCCCCTTGCCTTTTCCTTTTTTCCCCTTGCCTTTTCCTTTTTTCCCCTTGCCTTTTCCTTTTTTCCCCTTGCCTTTTCCTTTTTTCCCCTTGCCTTTTCCTTTTTTCCCCTTGCCTTTTCCTTTTTTCCCCTTGCCTTTTCCTTTTTTCCCCTTGCCTTTTCCTTTTTCCCCTTGCCTTTTCCTTTTTCGCCTTTCCTTTTTCCCCTTTCCTTTTCCCCTTTCCTTTTCCCCTTTCCTTTTCCCCTTTCCTTTTCCCCTTTCCTTTTCCCCTTTCCTTTTCCCCTTTCCTTTTCCCCTTTCCCCTTTGCCTTTTTCCCCTTTCCTTTTTCCCCTTTCCTTTTTTCCCCTTTCCTTTTTTCCCCTTTCCTTTTTTCCCCTTTCCTTTTTTCCCCTTTCCTTTTTTCCCCTTTCCTTTTTTCCCCTTTCCTTTTTTCCCCTTTCCTTTTTTCCCCTTTCCTTTTTTCCCCTTTCCTTTTTTCCCCTTTCCTTTTTTCCCCTTTCCTTTTTTCCCCTTTCCTTTTTTCCCCTTTCCTTTTTCCCCTTTCCTTTTTCCCCTTTCCTTTTTCCCCTTGCCTTTTTCCCCTTGCCTTTTTCCTTTTTCCCCTTGCCTTTTTCCTTTTTCCCCTTGCCTTTTTCCTTTTTCCCCTTGCCTTTTTCCTTTTTCCCCTTGCCTTTTTCCTTTTTCCCCTTGCCTTTTTCCTTTTTCCCCTTGCCTTTTTCCTTTTTCCCCTTGCCTTTTCGCCTTTCCTTTTTCCTTTTCCCCTTGCCTTGCTTGATGGGGTCGGTATGGGCGGGGCGATGTTGGGATCTCATGCAGCGGCGTTCTCCTGTATGGGGGGCGGAGACTCTGACCATTTCCAGGGAGGAAGGGGGCAGGGCCAGGTTTGACTTATTGGGGAAGTCAGAGATCGGGTTGTGACTTCAGCATGCTGTGCGGGTTGTTTTCTCTTCTGATATAATTTTCTCCTATCGCATGTCTCTGGATTTCTATATGAATAGAAGAGATTGGACTGACTGCTTCCTGAATTCTGCCTGCACTGACATCACGTTTGCTCCCCCTCTCTCTACAGTGTCCCCACATTCACGGTGGTCCCGGAGGTGCCGCAGTCTCCCCTCACGGTGGTGGACGAGGATGAGGAGCCGATGGAAGGGGTCCCTATTGAGCAGTACCGGGCCTGGCTGGGTGAGAGCTCACTGATCTTCCTAGAGCTTTATATGTCAGTATTGGGTGGGCACAGCTCCGCCCCCTTCCACTGTATGGGGGGGGCCTACATTGCTGAGCTCCGCCCCCTTCCACTGTATGGGGGGGCCTACATTGCTGAGCTCCACCCCCTGCCACTGTATGGGGGCCTACATTGCCGAGCTCCGCCCCCTTCCACTGTATGGGGGCACCTACATTGCCGAGCTCCGCCCCCTTCCACTGTATGGGGGCACCTACATTGCCGAGCTCCGCCCCCTTCCACTGTATGGGGGCGCCTACATTGCCGAGCTCCGCCCCCTTCCACTGTATGGGGGGCCTACATTGCTGAGCTCCGGCCCCTTCCACTGTATGGGGGGCCTACATTGCCGAGCTCCGCCCCCTTCCACTGTATGGGGGGCCTACATTGCCGAGCTCCGCCCCCTTCCTCTGTATGGGGGGCCTACATTGCTGAGCTCCGGCCCCTTCCACTGTATGGGGGGCCTACATTGCTGAGCTCCGGCCCCTTCCACTGTATGGGGGGCCTACATTGCTGAGCTCCGGCCCCTTCCACTGTATGGGGGGCCTACATTGCTGAGCTCCGGCCCCTTCCACTGTATGGGGGGCCTACATTGCTGAGCTCCGGCCCCTTCCACTGTATGGGGGCCTACATTGCCGAGCTCCGCCCCCTTCCACTGTATGGGGGGCCTACATTGCCGAGCTCCGCCCCCTTCCTCTGTATGGGGGGCCTACATTGCTGAGCTCCGGCCCCTTCCACTGTATGGGGGGCCTACATTGCTGAGCTCTGCCCTCTTCCACTGTATGGGGGCGCCTACATTGCCGAGCTCCGCCCCCTTCCACTGTATGGGGGGCCTACATTGCTGAGCTCTGCCCTCTTCCACTGTATGGGGGGCGCCTACATTGCTGAGCTCCGCCCCCTGCCACTGTATGGGGCGCCTACATTGCTGAGCTCCGCCCCTTCCACTGTATGGGGGCATCTACATTGCTGAGCTCCGCCCCCTTCCACTGTATAGGGGCGCCTACATTGCTGAGCCCCGCCCCCTTCCACTGTATGGGGGCGCCTACATTTCTGAGCTCCGCACCTTCCACTGTATGGGGGCATCTACATTGCTGAGCTCCGCCCCCTTCCACTGTATAGGGGCGCCTACATTGCTGAGCTCCGCCCCCTTCCACTGTATGGGGGCGCCTACATTGCTGAGCTCCGCCCCCTTCCACTGTATAGGGGCGCCTACATTGCTGAGCTCCGCCCCCTTCCACTGTATAGGGGCGCCTACATTGCTGAGCTCCGCCCCCTTCCACTGTATGGGGGGGGGCCTACGTTACTGAGCTCTGCCACTGTATGGGCAGTGATTTCATCCTAATGCATACTCCACCCAGGCCATTCTACCCTCCAGTGGCGGCTCCTGGTGGGTTTGGTTGCTGAAATCTGGTGGTTGGCACATCACTCCTCACCATAACTGATTGAGGGAATGGACTGAAGCTTGTAAGTTCCCGGGAACTCCTCCCCTGACAGGTGTGTGTGTGTGTGTGTGTGTGTGTGTGTGTGTGTGCGCGTGCGCTCAGGTAGAGTGCCTGGTCTGTGACCGTATTCTGGATCCTCCCTACAGATGAGGACAGTAATCTGGACCCTCTACCTTCCTCAGTGGGGCCCCGGGAGACGGAGCAGGATGAGGAGAAACGCTGGTTGGACGCTCTGGAGAGAGGAGAGCTGGATGTGAACGGAGACCTGAAACGGGACATCGATGAGACACTGCTGACCGCTCGTCAGGTGAGGGGGCGGACCTATCCCTTCAAAATGTCCCCTGAGGGGCAGACCCATCACAACATCATCCCCCTCCCAGTCCCCTGAGGGGCAGACCCATCCCACCTGGGCTCCTTGGGGGCCGTACCCATACTGTCCCCTGAGGGGCAGGCTAATCACAACATCCATCCCCTCGAGGGGCAGACCCATCCCAGTGCCTCTCTAGGCCCCTATAGCTCTGACTTGGGGTCTGCAGGATTTATCAGACTGCTGTCCTAGTTCTGCAGGCCTCCAGTCTATGAAGTTTTTTTTTTTTTTTTTATGGTTGTCAGATGAATAACTTTTTATTTTTTTTTTCTCTACAGAAAGCCCTCCTACAGAAGCAGCAGACCCCGCCCATGCCTCTGTACCCTCCAGCCGTGTACACCCGCCCCTTGCCTGAACTGTCCCAGGAGATGTTGGTGAAGAGGGAGGAGAAGGCCCGGAAAAGACGGCTGCAGGCTGCCAAGAAGGCCGAGGAGAGCAAGAAGCAAACCATCGAGAGACTGACCAAAACCTCCAAATCACGGGGTGCCAAACCCAGCCAAGGGAGGCGCGGGCGCCAGCCGCCCTGCCCCACCGTCCGCTACCAGCACACCGCACACGGCATCACCTTGTCCTATCCGGTGGGAGTGCCGTACCCAACCCCCGCGGAGCCACGCCCCGCTCTGCCGGCACCACAGCTCTGCGGAGTCCACGGCTGCACCAACCTTAAACGCTACGCCTGTTCCAAGACTCTAATCCCGCTGTGCAGCCTAGAATGCTACCGCAAGAACCTGCAGAGCGCCGGGGTGGAGGGGGCGCCGGACCCCACGGCCTGAGATGGACGGGGGGGGGGGGAATGGACTGAGAGTCCTGGAGGGGGTGGGACTGTTTCTGAGATGGACTGAGTCCCGGGGGACTGGAGAGGGGGGTGGACTTTTTGGGAGATGGACTGAGAGCCACAATGACTTTGTATATAGGGTGTTCTGCACAGTGTCCTGACTGATATCCAGCTTTTTCCGCTGCCAGTCCCTGGAATGTCATTGGAGCACGCAGGTCACATGACGGCTGCGGCTCCCTCCTGACACTCAGAGCGGGGCACAAAGAATTTTTTATTTTTATAGAAATCTGTGTGTATTGTGATAAATTAGAAATTAAAGTACCTCTCCGGAGGAGAGAGGAATTGTGTGAAGAGTGATTGAATATGGAGTGCCCTGCGGTTCTGCTGTACTTTACACCCATCTATGGTGTCACCCCCAATACAGTGCTCCTCTTCTGGGTTACATGATGCCCGGTGTCACACAACCCACTTCCTGTGATCTCAGGGTGCCAAGGCCCCCACCCTCTATCTGTTAGCTTCAGGGTCCTTCCAACACAACTCCAAAATGGGACCTTCTAATACAAGACTGATCCAATACAACTCCACCAGGGTCCTTCTAATAACTTATCCAATACCAGTCCACCAGGGTCCTTCTAATAAGACTGATCCAATACAACTCCACCAGGGTCCTTCTAATACAAGACTGATCCAATACAACTCCACCAGGGTCCTTTCTAATATGAGACTGATCCAATACAACTCCACCAGGGTCCTTCTAATAACTGATCCAATACAACTCCACCAGGGTCCTTCTAATATGAGACTGATCCAATACAACTCCACCAGGGTCCTTCTAATAACTGATCCAATACAACTCCACCAGGGTCCTTCTAATATGAGACTGATCCAATACAACTCCACCAGGGTCCTTCTAATACATGACTGATCCAATACAACTCCACCAGGGTCCTTCTAATATGAGACTGATCCAACACAACTCCACCAGGGTCCTTCTAATATGAGACTGATCCAATACAACTCCACCAGGGTCCTTCTAATATGAGACTGATCCAACACAACTCCACCAGGGTCCTTCTAATAACTTATCCAATACAACTCCACCACGGTTCTTCTAATATGAGACTGATCCAATACCAGTCCACCAGGGTCCTTCTAATACAAAACTGATCCAATACAACTCCACCAGGGTCCTTCTAATAACTTATCCAATACCAGTCCACCAGGGCCCTAATACATGACTGACCCAATACAATTCCACCAGTGTCCTTCTAATAACTGATCCAATACAACTCCACCAGGGTCCTTCTAATAACTGATCCAATACAACTCCACCAGGGTCCTTCTAATATAGAACTCGTCCAATACAACTCCACCAGGGTCCTTCTAATATGAGACTGATCCAATACAACTCCACCAGGGTCCTTCTAATACATGACTGATCCAATACAACTCCACCAGGGTCCTTCTAATAACTTATCCAATGCTAGTCCACCAGGGTCCTTCTAATAACTTATCCAATACAACTCCACCTGGGTCCTTCTATTATGAGACTGATCCAATACAACTCCACCAGGGTCCTTCTAATACATGACTGACCCAATACAACTCCACCAGTGTCCTTCTAATACCTGACTGCTCCAATACAACTCCACCAGGGTCCTTCTAATAACTGATCCAATACAACTCCACCAGGGTCCTTCTAATACCTGACTGCTCCAATACAACTCCACCAGGGTCCTTCTAATAACTGATCCAATACAACTCCACCAGGGTCCTTCTAATACCAGACTGATCCAATACAACTCCACCAGGGTCCTTCTAATACAGAGCTCGTCCAATACAACTTCACCGGGGTCCTTCTAATACAGGACCGATCCCTACAACTCCACCGGGGTCCTTCTAATAACTGATCCAATGCAACTCCACCAGGGTCCTTCTAATACAGAGCTCGTCCAATGTGACTCCACCAGGGTCCTTCTAATAACTGATCCAATACAAGTCCACCAGTGTCCTATTACATGACTGACCCATTCAACTCCACCAGGGTCCTTCCAATACAACTCCACCAGGGTTCTTCTAATAACTGTTCCAATACAACTCCACCAGGGTCCTTCTAATAACTGATCCGATACAACTCCACCAGGGTCCTTCTAATAACTGATCCAATACAACTCCACCAGGGTCCTTCTAATAACTGATCCAATGCTTGTCCACCAGGGTCCTTCTAATATAGAACTCGTCCAATACAACTCCACCAGGGTCCTTCTAATACAGAACTTGTCCAATACAACTCCACTAGGGTCCTTCTAATAACTTATCCAATACAACTCCACCAGGGTCCTTCTAATATGAGACTGATCCAATACAACTCCACCAGGGTCCTTCTAATAACCTATCCAATACAACTTCACCACGGTTCTTCTAATATGAGACTGCTCCAACACAACTCCACCAGGGTCCTTCTAATAACTGATCCAATACAACTCCACCAGGGTCCTTCTAATAACTGATCCAATGCTTGTCCACCAGGGTCCTTCTAATAACTGATCCAATACAACTCCACCAGGGTCCTTCTAATATGAGACTGATCCAATACAACTCCACCAGGGTCCTTCTAATAACTGATCCCATACAACTCCACCAGGGTCCTTCTAATACATGACTGATCCAATACAACTCCAACAGGGTCCTTCTAATATGAGACTGATCCAACACAACTCCACCAGGGTCCTTCTAATATGAGACTGATCCAATACAACTCCACCAGGGTCCTTCTAATACATGACTGATCCAATACAACTCCACCAGGGTCCTTCTAATATGAGACTGATCCAACACAACTCCACCAGGGTCCTTCTAATATGAGACTGATCCAATACAACTCCACCAGGGTCCTTCTAATACATGACTGATCCAATACAACTCCACCAGGGTCCTTCTAATATGAGACTGATCCAACACAACTCCACCAGGGTCCTTCTAATATGAGACTGATCCAATACAACTCCACCAGGGTCCTTCTAATACAAGACTGATCCAATACAACTCCACCAGGGTCCTTCTAATATAAGACTGATCCAATACAACTCCACCAGGGTTCTTTTAATATGAGACTGATCCAATACAACTCCACCAGGGTCCTTCTAATATGAGACTGATCCAATACAACTCCACCAGGGTCCTTCTAATAACTTATCCAATACAACTCCACCAGGGTCCTTCTAATAACTTATCCAATACAACTCCACCACGGTTCTTCTAATATGAGACTGATCTAATACCAGTCCACCAGGGTCCTTCTAATATGAGACTGATCCAATACAACTCCACCAGGGTCCTTCTAATATGAGACTGATCCAATACAACTCCACCAGGGTCCTTCTAATAACTTATCCAATACAACTCCACCACGGTTCTTCTAATATGAGACTGATCCAACACCAGTACACCAGGGTCCTTCTAATATGAGACTGATCCAATACAACTCCACCAGGGTCCTTCTAATACAAGACTGATCCAATACAACTCCACCAGGGTCCTTCTAATACAAGACTGATCCAATACAACTCCACCAGGGTCCTTCTAATAACTTATCCAATACCAGGGCCCTAATAAATGACTGACCCAATACGACTCCACCAGTGTCCTTCTAATAACTGATCCAATACAACTCCACCAGGGTCCTTCTAATAACTGATCCAATACAACTCCACCAGGGTCCTTCTAATATAGAACTCGTCCAATACAACTCCACCAGGGTCCTTCTAATATGAGACTGATCCAATACAACTCCACCAGGGTCCTTCTAATAACTTATCCAATACTAGTCCACCAGGGTCCTTCTAATAACTTATCCAATACAACTCCACCTGGGTCCTTCTATTATGAGACTGATCCAATACAACTCCACCAGGGTCCTTCTAATACATGACTGACCCAATACAACTCCAACAGTGTCCTTCTAATACCTGACTGCTCCAATACAACTCCACCAGGGTCCTTCTAATAACTGATCCAATACAACTCCACCAGGGTCCTTCTAATACCTGACTGCTCCAATACAACTCCACCAGGGTCCTTCTAATAACTGATCCAATACAACTCCACCAGGGTCCTTCTAATACCAGACTGATCCAATACAACTCCACCAGGGTCCTTCTAATACAGAACTCGTCCAATACAACTCCACCGGGGTCCTTCTAATACAGGACCGATCCCTACAACTCCACCGGGGTCCTTCTAATAACTGATCCAATGCAACTCCACCAGGGTCCTTCTAATACAGAGCTTGTCCAATGTGACTCCACCAGGGTCCTTCTAATAACTGATCCAATACAAGTCCACCAGTGTCCTATTACATGACTGACCCATTCAACTCCACCAGGGTCCTTCCAATACAACTCCACCAAGGTTCTTCTAATAACTGATCCAATACAACTCCACCAGGGTCCTTCTAATAACTGATCCGATACAACTCCACCAGGGTCCTTCTAATAACTGATCCAATACAACTCCACCAGGGTCCTTCTAATAACTGATCCAATGCTTGTCCACCAGGGTCCTTCTAATATAGAACTCATCCAATACAACTCCACCAGGGTCCTTCTAATACAGAACTTGTCCAATACAACTCCACTAGGGTCCTTCTAATAACTTATCCAATACAACTCCACCAGGGTCCTTCTAATATGAGACTGATCCAATACAACTCCACCAGGGTCCTTCTAATAACTTATCCAATACAACTTCACCACGGTTCTTCTAATATGAGACTGCTCCAACACAACTCCACCAGGGTCCTTCTAATAACTGATCCAATACAACTCCACCAGGGTCCTTCTAATAACTGATCCAATGCTTGTCCACCAGGGTCCTTCTAATAACTGATCCAATACAACTCCACCAGGGTCCTTCTAATATGAGACTGATCCAATACAACTCCACCAGGGTCCTTCTAATAACTGATCCCATACAACTCCACCAGGGTCCTTCTAATACATGACTGATCCAATACAACTCCACCGGGGTCCTTCTAATATGAGACTGATCCAATACAACTGCACCAGGGTCCTTCTAATACATGACTGATCCAATACAACTCCACCAGGGTCCTTCTAATATGAGACTGATCCAACACAACTCCACCAGGGTCCTTCTAATATGAGATTGATCCAATACAACTCCACCAGGGTCCTTCTAATACATGACTGATCCAATACAACTCCACCAGGGTCCTTCTAATATGAGACTGATCCAACACAACTCCACCAGGGTCCTTCTAATATGAGACTGATCCAATACAACTCCACCAGGGTCCTTCTAATATGAGACTGATCCAATACAACTCCACCAGGGTCCTTCTAATACATGACTGATCCAATACAACTCCACCAGGGTCCTTCTAATACATGACTGATCCAATACAACTCCACCAGGGTCCTTCTAATATGAGACTGATCCAACACAACTCCACCAGGGTCCTTCTAATATGAGACTGATCCAATACAACTCCACCAGGGTCCTTCTAATACATGACTGATCCAATACAACTCCACCAATGTCCTTCTAATATGAGACTGATCCAACACAACTCCACCAGGGTCCTTCTAATATGAGACTGATCCAATACAACTCCACCAGGGTCCTTCTAATACAAGACTGATCCAATACAACTCCACCAGGGTCCTTCTAATATAAGACTGATCCAATACAACTCCACCAGGGTCCTTTTAATATGAGACTGATCCAATACAACTCCACCAGGGTCCTTCTAATATGAGACTGATCCAATACAACTCCACCAGGGTCCTTCTAATAACTTATCCAATACAACTCCACCAGGGTCCTTCTAATAACTTAGCCAATACAACTCCACCACGGTTCTTCTAATATGAGACTGATCCAATACCAGTCCACCAGGGTCCTTCTAATATGAGAATGATCCAATACAACTCCACCAGGGTCCTTCTAATACAAGACTGATCCAATACAACTCCACCAGGGTCCTTCTAATATGAGACCGATCCAATACAACTCCACCAGGGTCCTTCTAATAACTTATCCAATACAACTCCACCACGGTTCTTCTAATATGAGACTGATCCAATACCAGTCCACCAGGGTCCTTCTAATATGAGACTGATCCAATACAACTCCACCAGGGTCCTTCTAATACAAGACTTATCCAATACAACTCCACCAGGGTCCTTCTAATATGAGACTGATCCAATACAACTCCACCAGGGTCCTTCTAATAACTTATCCAATACAACTCCACCACGGTTCTTCTAATATGAGACTGATCCAATACCAGTCCACCAGGGTCCTTCTAATATGAGACTGATCCAATACAACCCCACCAGGGTCCTTCTAATACAAGACTGATCCAATACAACTCCACCAGGGTCCTTCTAATACAAGACTGATCCAATACAACTCCACCAGGGTCCTTCTAATAACTTATCCAATACCAGTCCACCAGGGCCCTAATACATGACTGACCCAATACAACTCCACCAGTGTCCTTCTAATAACTGATCCAATACAACTCCACCAGGGTCCTTCTAATAACTGATCCAATACAACTCCACCAGGGTCCTTCTAATATAGAACTCGTCCAATACAACTCCACCAGGGTCCTTCTAATATGTGACTGATCCAATACAACTCCACCAGGGTCCTTCTAATACATGACTGATCCAATACAACTCCACCAGGGTCCTTCTAATAACTTATCCAATACAGCTCCACCAGGGTCCTTCTATTATGAGACTGATCCAATACAACTCCACCAGGGTCCTTCTAATACATGACTGACCCAATACAACTCCACCAGTGTCCTTCTAATACCCGACTGCTCCAATACAACTCCACCAGGGTCCTTCTAATAACTGATCCAATACAACTCCACCAGGGTCCTTCTAATACCTGACTGCTCCAATACAACTCCACCAGGGTCCTTCTAATACCTGATCCAATACAACTCCACCAGGGTTCTTCTAATACCGGACTGATCCAATACAACTCCACCAGGGTCCTTCTAATACAGAACTCGTCCAATACAACTCCACCGGGGTCCTTCTAATACAGGACCGATCCCTACTACTCCACCGGGGTCCTTCTAATAACTGATCCAATGCAACTCCACCAGGGTCCTTCTAATACAGAGCTCGTCCAATGTGACTCCACCAGGGTCCTTCTAATAACTGATCCAATACAAGTCCACCAGTGTCCTATTACATGACTGACCCATTCAACTCCACCAGGGTCCTTCCAATACAACTCCACCAGGGTTCTTCTAATAACTGATCCAATACAACTCCACCAGGGTCCTTCTAATAACTGATCCGATACAACTCCACCAGGGTCCTTCTAATAACTGATCTAATACAACTCCACCAGGGTCCTTCTAATATAGAACTCGTCCAATACAACTCCACCAGGGTCCTTCTAATATGAGACTGATCCAATACAACTCCACCAGGGTCCTTCTAATACATGACTGATCCAATACAACTCCACCAGGGTCCTTCTAATACATCATCGATCCAATACAACTCCACCAGGGTCCTTGTAATACATGACTGATCTAATACAACTCCACCAGGGTCCTTCTAATAACTTATCCAATACTAGTCCACCAGGGTCCTTTTAATACAAGACTGATCCAATACAACTCCACCAGGGTCCTTCTAATATGAGACTGATCCAATACAACTCCACCAGGGTCCTTCTTATAACTTATCCAATACAACCCCACCAGGGTCCTTCTAATAACTTATCCAATACAACTCCACCAGGGTCCTTCTATTATGAGACTGATCCGATACAACTCCACCAGGGTCCTTCTAATAACTTATCCAATACCAGTCCACCAGGGTCCTTCTAATATGAGACTGATCCAATACAACTCCACCAGGGTCCTTCTAATACATGACTGACCCAATACAACTCCACCAGTGTCCTTCTAATACCTGACTGCTCCAATACAACTCCACCAGGGTCCTTCTAATAACTGATCCAATACAACTCCACCAGGGTCCTTCTAATACCTGACTGCTCCAATACAACTCCACCAGGGTCCTTCTAATAACTGATCCAATGCAACTCCACCAGGGTCCTTCTAATACAGAGCTCGTCCAATGTGACTCCACCAGGGTCCTTCTAATAACTGATCCAATACAAGTCCACCAGTGTCCTATTACATGACTGACCCATTCAACTCCACCAGGGTCCTTCCAATACAACTCCACCAGGGTTCTTCTAATAACTGATCCAATACAACTCCACCAGGGTCCTTCTAATAACTGATCCGATACAACTCCACCAGGGTCCTTCTAATAACTGATCCGATACAACTCCACCAGGGTCCTTCTAATAACTGATCCAATACAACTCCACCAGGGTCCTTCTAATAACTGATCCAATGCTTGTCCACTAGGGTCCTTCTAATATAGAACTCGTCCAATACAACTCCACCAGGGTCCTTCTAATACAGAACTTGTCCAATACAACTCCACCAGGGTCCTTCTAATAACTTATCCAATACAACTCCACCAGGGTCCTTCTAATATGAGACTGATCCAATACAACTCCACCAGGGTCCTTATAATAACTTATCCAATACAACTTCACCACGGTTCTTCTAATATGAGACTGCTCCAACACAACTCCACCAGGGTCCTTCTAATAACTTATCCAATACCAGTCCACCAGGATCCTTCTAATACAAGACTGATCCAATACAATTCCACCAGGGTCCTTTTAATACAAGACTGATCCAATACAACTCCACCAGGGTCCTTCTATTATGAGACTGATCCAATACAACTCCACCAGGGTCCTTCTAATAACTTATCCAATACCAGTCCACCAGGGCCCTAATACATGACTGACCCAATACAACTCCACCAGTGTCCTTCTAATACATGACTGATCCAATACAACTCCACCAGGGTCCTTCTAATAACTGATCCAATACAACTCCACCAGGGTCCTTCTAATATAGAACTCGTCCAATACAACTCCACCAGGGTCCTTCTAATACATGACTGATCCAATACAACTCCACCAGGGTCCTTCTAATACATGATTGATCCAATACAACTCCACCAGGGTCCTTCTAATAACTTATCCAATACTAGTCCACCAGGGTCCTTTTAATACAAGACTGATCCAATACAACTCCACCAGGGTCCTTCTAATACATGACTGATCCAATACAACTCCACCAGGGTCCTTCTAATACATGACTGATCTAATACAACTCCACCAGGGTCCTTCTAATAACTTATCCAATACTAGTCCACCAGGGTCCTTTTAATACAAGACTGATCCAATACAACTCCACCAGGGTCCTTCTAATATGAGACTGATCCAATACAACTCCACCAGGGTCCTTCTAATAACTTATCCAATACAACTCCACCAGGGTCCTTCTATTATGAGACTGATCCGATACAACTCCACCAGGGTCCTTCTAATAACTTATCCAATACCAGTCCACCAGGGTCCTTCTAATATGAGACTGATCCAATACAACTCCACCAGGGTCCTTCTAATACATGACTGACCCAATACAACTCCACCAGTGTCCTTCTAATACCTGACTGCTCCAATACAACTCCACCAGGGTCCTTCTAATAACTGATCCAATACAACTCCACCAGGGTCCTTCTAATACCTGACTGCTCCAATACAACTCCACCAGGGTCCTTCTAATAACTGATCCAATGCAACTCCACCAGGGTCCTTCTAATACCAAACTGATCCAATACAACTCCACCAGGGTCCTTCTAATACAGAACTCGTCCAATACAACTCCACCGGGGTCCTTCCAATACAGGACCGATCCCTACAACTCCACCGGGGTCTTTCTAATAACTGATCCAATGCAACTCCACCAGGGTCCTTCTAATACAGAGCTCGTCCAATGTGACTCCACCAGGGTCCTTCTAATAACTGATCCAATACAAGTCCACCAGTGTCCTATTACATGACTGACCCATTCAACTCCACCAGGGTCCTTCCAATACAACTCCACCAGGGTTCTTCTAATAACTGATCCAATACAACTCCACCAGGGTCCTTCTAATAACTGATCCAATACAACTCCACCAGGGTCCTTCTAATAACTGATCCAATGCTTGTCCACCAGGGTCCTTCTAATATAGAACTCGTCCAATACAACTCCACCAGGGTCCTTCTAACACAGAACTTGTCCAATACAACTCCACCAGGGTCCTTCTAATACAGAACTTGTCCAATACAACTCCACCAGGGTCCTTCTAATACAAGACTAGTACAGTACTTGCCCCCATCTATGGTGCTGTCGCCCCCAATACAGTGCCCTTCCTCTTCTGGGTTACATGATGCCCGGTGTCACACAACCCTCTTCCTGTGATCTCAGGGTGCCAAGGCCCCGCCCTCTAGGTATCTGTTAGCTTCAGGGTCTTTCTAATAACTGATCCAATACAACTCCACCAAGGTCCTTCTAATAACTGATCCAATAGAACTCCACCAGGGTCCTTCTAATACGAGACTGATCCAATACAACTCCACCAGGGTCCTTCTAATATGAGACTGATCCAATACAACTCCACCAGGGTCCTTCTAATAACGGATCCCATACAACTCCACCAGGGTCCTTCTAATAACTGATCCAATACAACTCCACCAGGGTCCTTCTAAGACATGGCAGGTAAGTGTTTCAGCTTTAAACATGATGGGGGTGGTGAAAGGATATGATGAGGAGGGGAGAATATAATAATGAGGATATATTGGGGTGGGGGGTTATGGTGGAGGATATGATGAAGGTTTCAAAAGTTTCTTTTCTGAGCAGCTTTCCAGGTGGACTGAATGGAAGGGGAAGAATTATCTTTTTGATGAATGGACTGTTGGCAAAATAACAATATAAGGGGGGCTGCAGTCTGAGTAGATTTTGGGATAAAACGCAGGTAATACCCTACCAGTGCCAGAAAGGAGTGCAGTTCTTTCACGGTTTTGGGAACGGGAACAATCCCGTACTGCCTGTATCTTAGCCGAATCGGGGAGAGGGACAGCCCTCCAGGCTACTCTACATGGCCTAGGTACCGTATTTGACTCCTCATAAGATGACATTTGCTGGGCTTCACCTTCAGTCCATTCTGCACCAATCGGGTGAAAACCTGATCAAGACGATAGATGGCACAAGAAAAGTAAGCGATTTAATTTAGATTTAATGGAAAGCTTTGATATTTTTTGCAAAAAAAGTACCTGAATGCTATATTGGAGCATAGGGGAGCTGGGATTTAGAAAAAAAAAGTGTACAAAGGTGAACTTTCTTATGAAAGTAGGGGGGGAAGCTCTTTTACTTCCCCGGGAAGGTACAAGTTAAAAAAAATGCCTTTCAGGCGAACCAAGGCCCCCGGTACTTTTAAAAACTCATAGAACAATGTTTGGAGGACTTCAATTTCCAGATGGTTCTTTTACGTAGATGAAATTATCATCTTTTTTAAAAACCTTTGAAGACCATATCTATGGTCTTGATCAAGTTTTCACCTGATTGATGCAGAATGGACTGAAAGTGAAGACCAGTAATTGTCATCCTATGAGGAGTCAAATACAGTACCTGGCTCCGACTTTCCCAGATGACCCCACTCAACAACATATTATGGAGCAGATCCTTGACTTCCTGGCCCCGGGGCTGAAGGAATGTTTAAAGTATCTTTGGGACCGTGTCCCCGATGTGTATAGAATGATCTAGCGCAGTAGGGCACCTGTACTCTTCGGGGCCCACTTACAAACACCACTACATGCTTTTCCAACAGTTGATCTAAAAGCCGTTCTTGTTCAAGCAAGAATTTGTTTATGGGCAGAGCCATTTGAGCGTCCTCTAGCGTGGTCTAGGCAGCCTCCATGACCAGACACTTTAATAAGCTTCTTCTGAACTCTATACTGCTCATTGATGACCAGCTGAGCTGAGATCTATGGGCCTGGTCTTCAGGTTGATCATTTGGACCAGCGACTTACCATGATGCACTTTCGACAAAGCCCTGGTCTCTGGTCACTCGCCCTTCACTTACAGATCCTGTCAGGGTTCCACCATGCTCGTATCCCCTTGCCGTTTCTTCCTGGCCCTCCAGCTGGAGCGGACAAACCACCTCTTGTTGCGGTAGTAGTTTTAGTTTATGGCGAGGTGATAGTCCTATTATCTCCACCATCCCAGGCTGACGTTTGTCCTCCCTGTATTGGACTTGATAAGCATTCACCAGGAATTTGCTCCTTCCGAGCCGTGGAATGCACAGCTGGTTGTGTTTTTGCATTTTTTTAGCTCTCCCAGGACACACATACACAGTACCACCGGAACGTCCTTCAAGGCGGACCCACGGGTCACCACCACCTCATTTCAATCTACTGTTTGGTCAAACCATCGGATGGACATCCAGTTGGTCCCACTCCACAGGAAGATTACTGGTGTCCTTCAAAGTCAGCCAGGAGGGATCCAGAGTCAAGCTTTTCAGAACTATCACTGATAGACAGCATAGTTTAGGGAGGTCACCTCTGATCCAGAGTCAAGCTTTCCAGAACTATCACTGATAGACAGCATAGTTTAGGGTGGTCAACTCTGATCCAGAGTCAAGCTTTCCAGAACTATCACTGATAGACAGCATAGTTTAGGGAGGTCACCTCTGATCCAGAGTCAAGCTTTCCAGAACTATCACTGATAGACAGCATAGTTTAGGGTGGTCAACTCTGATCCAGAGTCAAGCTTTCCAGAACTATCACTGATAGACAGCATAGTTTAGGGTGGTCAACTCTGATCCAGAGTCAAGCTTTTCAGAACTATCACTGATAGACAGCATAGTTTAGGGAGGTCACCTCTGATCCAGGGTCAAGCTTTCCAGAACTATCACTGATAGACAGCATAGTTTAGGGAGGTCACCTCTGATCCAGAGTCAAGCTTTCCAGAACTATCACTGATAGACAGCATAGTTTAGGGTGGTCAACTCTGATCCAGAGTCAAGCTTTTCAGAACTATCACTGATAGAGAGCATAGTTTAGGGAGGTCACCTCTGATCCAGAGTCAAGCTTTCCAGAACTATCACTGATAGACAGCATAGTTTAGGGTGGTCACCTCTGATCCAGTGTCCACCAAGCACTGGGCCTAGTGCCCATTTAGCACTGCGGAGACCATAAGGCAAGAGGATATAATTTTGGAGTCAAGCCTGGGACTTGTTGAACTAGTTCCCACGTGGTCATCCCAAAGCCCCAGGAACATGGGGGGGGGGGGGGGGAGGGATCCTCAACTCTCCTCCCTGCCATAGTTCACTGCAGTGTGCCCTCAGCAGCCACACCACTGGTCTACATCAGGATCTGCCACCGAGGAGTGCTGGCCAATGGAACCTGGCCCATCTCTCACTGTTGACAGATAAGACTTCCAATTGAAAGCATGGAATGGGCTCAGTCTGGTTCCTCACTTCAGTCTCTAATGCAGAAATAGGAGAAGAGACAGCAACTTCCTTTCTCAGCAATAGCCGTCCATCTCTCCTGGTAACCCCATACGGTGACTGTGGCCCCTTCGTGTTCCCGTTCCACTGCTTCCAGGGTACTGCAATATCTGCCCCTTACACGATCCTGCAAGGCCCCTTTGAGAGGACCAGCGGGAATCCCGATATGAATAGATCTCGTAGAACTTACTCAGGAGAACCTGTAGTAGGACAGCCTTTGGTGGTCTTTTTCCCCCAAAGTCTTCCATAGCTCCTGGAGGGGCCACCCCACACTGAGGAATTGCCTCACCCTCTTGCTGCTTCCAGGAGGAGAAACTTCCGCCATAGGCGTGACTTCCTCATGAAGATTTTCTAGGCGTGCCACTACCTGCACCAAGGTGGATTCTTCCATAGGGACCTCCTGGCACCCCCCCCCCCCCCCATGGAGCTGATGACCAAATCAGGGAGGAGTTTAGGTTACTCTCTAACCTTTCCAGCCAATCTGGGGGTATTTGCGCAGCTCCCAGGGGTATCGTGGTGGCAATTGGGCCCTCGTGTAAAGAGGTCCGCCTTTCCATATGCAGGTCCGCCAATGGGGGGGGGGGTCATCCCATACACATGAAGGGGGCAGTTGTTGCTGGGTCCAAACTACCCCCAGAGCGTCCTGCCCAAATATCCAGTGTCCCTCATCATCAGAGCTGTCCCTGAATGTACGGCGGCTGGCACCGCTGCCCGCTGTTCTTACCGCTAGGGGTTTGGTTGCCAGGACTGCCCATGTCCTAGCAACCAATCATGTGCTTGTCCCTCCCCCATACTCCGGCATTCAGAGGAGGAGGAAGTTCCTCCTGCAAGCCTATCCGGTCCCATTGCCCAGCCTTCCCGCTTCCAACTGTCCTGTAGACGACTGCTGCAATAAGAGGGGAACAGATCCTGATGGGGTCTTCACAATAGTCCCCTCCTCCCCGTCCACTACCCCAACGATTCTCTTACACCTCTCCTTACCCCGCTCTGCTCTTCCCTTCTAAGTTTAGGGGCCCCCCTTTGAAAGGGAATGGGCTCTAGGAACTATGGCGTAAGGAGGTTTTCAGCACTCTGATGTATGGCCGCTTTATGGCCCTGATGTAAGGATGTTGGCTCTGGGGGGAACCATGATATAAAGGGGGGGTCACTTTGGGGATCCTAATTAAAGGGGGACCCTGATGTAAGGGGAGACTCTGGGGACCCTGATGTAAGGGGAGATTCTAGGGGACCCTGATGTAAGGATGGTGGCTCTGGGGGGAACCATGATATAAAGGGGGGGTGACTTTGGGGATCCTAATTAAAGGGGGACCCTGATGTAAGGGCAGACTCTGGGGACCCTGATGTAAGGGGAGACTCTGGGGACCCTGATGTAAGGGGAGACTCTGATGTAAGGGGAGACTCTGGGGACCCTGATGTAAGGGCAGACTCTGGGGACCCTGATGTAAGGGCAGACTCTGGGGACCCTGATGTAAGGGCAGACTCTGGGGACCCTGATGTAAGGGGAGACTCGGGGGGACCCTGATGTAAGGGGAGACTCTGGGGACCCTGATGTAAGGGGAGACTCGGGGGGACCCTGATGTAAGGGGAGACTCTGGGGACCCTGATGTAAGGGGAGACTCTGGGGGACCCTGATGTAAGGGGAGACTCTGGGGGACCCTGATGTAAGGGGAGACTCTGGGGGACCCTGATTATTTAAGGAGGGTGGCTCTGGGGGGAACCATGATATAAAGGGGGGGTGACTTTGGGGATCCTAATTAAAGTGGGACCCTGATGTAAGGGGAGACTCTGGGGACCCTGATGTAAGGGGAGACTCTGGGGACCCTGATGTAAGGGGAGACTCTGGGGACCCTGATGTAAGGGGAGACTATGGGGGACCCTGATGTAAGGATGTTGGCTCTGGGGGGAACCATGATATAAAGGGGGGGTCACTTTGGGGATCCTAATTAAAGGGGGACCCTGATGTAAGGGGAGACTCTGGGGACCCTGATGTAAGGGGAGACTCTAGGGGACCTTGATGTAAGGATGGTGGCTCTGGTTGGAACCATGATATAAAGGGGGGGTGACTTTGGGGATCCTAATTAAAGGGGGACCCTGATGTAAGGGCAGACTCTGGGGACCCTGATGTAAGGGCAGACTCTGGGGACCCTGATGTAAGGGCAGACTCTGGGGACCCTGATGTAAGGGGAGACTCTGGGGGACCCTGATGTAAGGATGGTGGCTCTGGGGGGAACCATGATATAAAGGGGGGTCACTTTGGGGATCCTAATTAAAGGGGGACCCTGATGTAAGGATGTTGGCTTTGGGGGGAACCATGATATAAAGGGGGGTGACTTTGGGGATCCTAATTAAAGGGGGACCCTGATGTAAGGGCAGACTCTGGGGACCCTGATGTAAGGGGAGACTCTGGGGACCCTGATGTAAGGGGAGACTCTGGGGACCCTGATGTAAGGGGAGACTATGGGGGACCCTGATGTAAGGATGTTGGCTCTGGGGGGAACCATGATATAAAGGGGGGGTCACTTTGGGGATCCTAATTAAAGGGGGACCCTGATGTAAGGGGAGACTCTGGGGACCCTGATGTAAGGGGAGACTCTAGGGGACCTTGATGTAAGGATGGTGGCTCTGGGGGGAACCATGATATAAAGGGGGGGTGACTTTGGGGATCCTAATTAAAGGGGGACCCTGATGTAAGGGGAGACTCTGGGGACCCTGATGTAAGGGGAGACTCTGGGGACCCTGATGTAAGGGGAGACTCTGGGGACCCTGATGTAAGGGGAGACTCTGGGGACCCTGATGTAAGGGCAGACTCTGGGGACCCTGATGTAAGGGCAGACTCTGGGGACCCTGATGTAAGGGGAGACTCTGGGGACCCTGATGTAAGGGCAGACTCTGGGGACCCTGATGTAAGGGGAGACTCTGGGGGACCCTGATGTAAGGATGGTGGCTCTGGGGGGAACCATGATATAAAGGGGGGTGACTTTGGGGATCCTAATTAAAGGGGGACCCTGATGTAAGGGCAGACTCTGGGGACCCTGATGTAAGGGCAGACTCTGGGGACCCTGATGTAAGGGGAGACTCTGGGGACCCTGATGTAAGGGGAGACTCTGGGGACCCTGATGTAAGGGGAGACTCTGGGGACCCTGATGTAAGGGGAGACTCTGGGGGACCCTGATGTAAGGGGAGACTCTGGGGACCCTGATGTAAGGGCAGACTCTGGGGACCCTGATGTAAGGGCAGACTCTGGGGACCCTGATGTAAGGGGAGACTCTGGGGGACCCTGATGTAAGGATGGTGGCTCTGGGGGGAACCATGATATAAAGGGGGGGGTGACTTTGGGAATCCTAATTAAAGGGGGACCCTGATGTAAGGGGAGACTCTGGGGGACCCTGATGTAAGGGGAGACTCTGGGGGACCCTGATGTAAGGGGAGACTCTGGGGGACCCTGATGTAAGGGGAGACTCTGGGAGACCCTGATGTAAGGGGAGACTCTGGGGGACCCTGATGTAAGGGGAGACTCTGGGGACCCTGATGTAAGGGGAGACTCTGGGGACCCTGATGTAAGGGGAGACTCTGGGGGACCCTGATGTAAGGGGAGACTCTGGGGACCCTGATGTAAGGGGAGACTCTGGGGACCCTGATGTAAGGGGAGACTCTGGGGGACCCTGATGTAAGGGGAGACTCTGGGGGACCCTGATGTAAGGGGAGACTCTGGGGGACCCTGATGTAAGGGGAGACTCTGGGGACCCTGATGTAAGGGGAGACTCTGGGGACCCTGATGTAAGGGGAGACTCTGGGGGACCCTAATGTAGGGGAGACTCTGGGGGACCCTGATGTAAGGGGAGACTCTGGGGGACCCTGATGTAAGGGGAGACTCTGGGGACCCTGATGTAAGGGGAGACTCTGGGGGACCCTGATGTAAGGGGAGACTCTGGGGGACCCTGATGTAAGGGGAGACTCTGGGGACCCTGATGTAAGGGGAGACTCTGGGGGACCCTGATGTAAGGGGAGACTCTGGGGACCCTGATGTAAGGGGAGACTCTGGGGACCCTGATGTAAGGGGAGACTCTGGGGACCCTGATGTAAGGGGAGACTCTGGGGGACCCTGATGTAAGGGGAGACTCTGGGGACCCTGATGTAAGGGGAGACTCTGGGGACCCTGATGTAAGGGGAGACTCTGGGGGACCCTGATGTAAGGGGAGACTCTGGGGGACCCTGATGTAAGGGGAGACTCTGGGGGACCCTGATGTAAGGGGAGACTCTGGGGGACCCTGATGTAAGGGGAGACTCTGGGGGACCCTGATGTAAGGGGAGACTCTGGGGACCCTGATGTAAGGGGAGACTCTGGGGACCCTGATGTAAGGGGAGACTCTGGGGGACCCTGATGTAAGGGGAGACTCTGGGGGACCCTGATGTAAGGGGAGACTCTGGGGGACCCTGATGTAAGGGGAGACTCTGGGGGACCCTGATGTAAGGGGAGACTCTGGGGGACCCTGATGTAAGGGGAGACTCTGGGGGACCCTGATGTAAGGGGAGACTCTGGGGGACCCTGATGTAAGGGGAGACTCTGGGGACCCTGATGTAAGGGGAGACTCTGGGGGACCCTGATGTAAGGGGAGACTCTGGGGACCCTGATGTAAGGGGAGACTCTGGGGGACCCTGATGTAAGGGGAGACTCTGGGGGACCCTGATGTAAGGGGAGACTCTGGGGACCCTGATGTAAGGGGAGACTCTGGGGGACCCTGATGTAAGGGGAGACTCTGGGGGACCCTGATGTAAGGGGAGACTCTGGGGACCCTGATGTAAGGGGAGACTCTGGGGACCCTGATGTAAGGGGAGACTCTGGGGACCCTGATGTAAGGGGAGACTCTGGGGACCCTGATGTAAGGGGAGACTCTGGGGACCCTGATGTAAGGGGAGACTCTGGGGGACCCTGATGTAAGGGGAGACTCTGGGGGACCCTGATGTAAGGGGAGACTCTGGGGGACCCTGATGTAAGGGGAGACTCTGGGGACCCTGATGTAAGGGGAGACTCTGGGGACCCTGATGTAAGGGGAGACTCTGGGGACCCTGATGTAAGGGGAGACTCTGGGGGACCCTGATGTAAGGGGAGACTCTGGGGACCCTGATGTAAGGGGAGACTCTGGGGACCCTGATGTAAGGGGAGACTCTGGGGACCCTGATGTAAGGGGAGACTCTGGGGACCCTGATGTAAGGGGAGACTCTGGGGGACCCTGATGTAAGGGGAGACTCTGGGGGACCCTGATGTAAGGGGAGACTCTGGGGACCCTGATGTAAGGGGAGACTCTGGGGACCCTGATGTAAGGGGAGACTCTGGGGACCCTGATGTAAGGGGAGACTCTGGGGACCCTGATGTAAGGGGAGACTCTGGGGACCCTGATGTAAGGGGAGACTCTGGGGACCCTGATGTAAGGGGAGACTCTGGGGACCCTGATGTAAGGGGAGACTCTGGGGGACCCTGATGTAAGGGGAGACTCTGGGGACCCTGATGTAAGGGGAGACTCTGGGGACCCTGATGTAAGGGGAGACTCTGGGGACCCTGATGTAAGGGGAGACTCTGGGGACCCTGATGTAAGGGGAGACTCTGGGGACCCTGATGTAAGGGGAGACTCTGGGGACCCTGATGTAAGGGGAGACTCTGGGGGACCCTGATGTAAGGGGAGACTCTGGGGGACCCTGATGTAAGGGGAGACTCTGGGGACCCTGATGTAAGGGGAGACTCTGGGGACCCTGATGTAAGGGGAGACTCTGGGGACCCTGATGTAAGGGGAGACTCTGGGGACCCTGATGTAAGGGGAGACTCTGGGGACCCTGATGTAAGGGGAGACTCTGGGGACCCTGATGTAAGGGGAGACTCTGGGGACCCTGATGTAAGGGGAGACTCTGGGGACCCTGATGTAAGGGGAGACTCTGGGGACCCTGATGTAAGGGGAGACTCTGGGGACCCTGATGTAAGGGGAGACTCTGGGGACCCTGATGTAAGGGGAGACTCTGGGGACCCTGATGTAAGGGGAGACTCTGGGGGACCCTGATGTAAGGGGAGACTCTGGGGGACCCTGATGTAAGGGGAGACTCTGGGGGACCCTGATGTAAGGGGAGACTCTGGGGACCCTGATGTAAGGGGAGACTCTGGGGACCCTGATGTAAGGGGAGACTCTGGGGACCCTGATGTAAGGGGAGACTCTGGGGGACCCTGATGTAAGGGGAGACTCTGGGGGACCCTGATGTAAGGGGAGACTCTGGGGACCCTGATGTAAGGGGAGACTCTGGGGACCCTGATGTAAGGGGAGACTCTGGGGACCCTGATGTAAGGGGAGACTCTGGGGACCCTGATGTAAGGGGAGACTCTGGGGACCCTGATGTAAGGGGAGACTCTGGGGGACCCTGATGTAAGGGGAGACTCTGGGGGACCCTGATGTAAGGGGAGACTCTGGGGACCCTGATGTAAGGGGAGACTCTGGGGACCCTGATGTAAGGGGAGACTCTGGGGACCCTGATGTAAGGGGAGACTCTGGGGGACCCTGATGTAAGGGGAGACTCTGGGGACCCTGATGTAAGGGGAGACTCTGGGGACCCTGATGTAAGGGGAGACTCTGGGGACCCTGATGTAAGGGGAGACTCTGGGGACCCTGATGTAAGGGGAGACTCTGGGGGACCCTGATGTAAGGGGAGACTCTGGGGACCCTGATGTAAGGGGAGACTCTGGGGACCCTGATGTAAGGGGAGACTCTGGGGGACCCTGATGTAAGGGGAGACTCTGGGGACCCTGATGTAAGGGGAGACTCTGGGGGACCCTGATGTAAGGGGAGACTCTGGGGGACCCTGATGTAAGGGGAGACTCTGGGGACCCTGATGTAAGGGGAGACTCTGGGGGACCCTGATGTAAGGGGAGACTCTGGGGACCCTGATGTAAGGGGAGACTCTGGGGACCCTGATGTAAGGGGAGTCTCTGGGGACCCTGATGTAAGGGGAGACTCTGGGGACCCTGATGTAAGGGGAGACTCTGGGGACCCTGATGTAAGGGGAGACTCTGGGGACCCTGATGTAAGGGGAGACTCTGGGGGACCCTGATGTAAGGGGAGACTCTGGGGACCCTGATGTAAGGGGAGACTCTGGGGACCCTGATGTAAGGGGAGACTCTGGGGACCCTGATGTAAGGGGAGACTCTGGGGACCCTGATGTAAGGGGAGACTCTGGGGACCCTGATGTAAGGGGAGACTCTGGGGGACCCTGATGTAAGGGGAGACTCTGGGGGACCCTGTGTAAGGGGAGACTCTGGGGACCCTGATGTAAGGGGAGACTCTGGGGACCCTGATGTAAGGGGAGACTCTGGGGACCCTGATGTAAGGGGAGACTCTGGGGGACCCTGATGTAAGGGGAGACTCTGGGGGACCCTGATGTAAGGGGAGACTCTGGGGACCCTGATGTAAGGGGAGACTCTGGGGACCCTGATGTAAGGGGAGACTCTGGGGGACCCTGATGTAAGGGGAGACTCTGGGGACCCTGATGTAAGGGGAGACTCTGGGGACCCTGATGTAAGGGGAGACTCTGGGGGACCCTGATGTAAGGGGAGACTCTGGGGGACCCTGATGTAAGGGGAGACTCTGGGGACCCTGATGTAAGGGGAGACTCTGGGGGACCCTGATGTAAGGGGAGACTCTGGGGACCCTGATGTAAGGGGAGACTCTGGGGACCCTGATGTAAGGGGAGACTCTGGGGACCCTGATGTAAGGGGAGACTCTGGGGGACCCTGATGTAAGGGGAGACTCTGGGGACCCTGATGTAAGGGGAGACTCTGGGGACCCTGATGTAAGGGGAGACTCTGGGGACCCTGATGTAAGGGGAGACTCTGGGGGACCCTGATGTAAGGGGAGACTCTGGGGGACCCTGATGTAAGGGGAGACTCTGGGGACCCTGATGTAAGGGGAGACTCTGGGGACCCTGATGTAAGGGGAGACTCTGGGGGACCCTGATGTAAGGGGAGACTCTGGGGACCCTGATGTAAGGGGAGACTCTGGGGACCCTGATGTAAGGGGAGACTCTGGGGGACCCTGATGTAAGGGGAGACTCTGGGGACCCTGATGTAAGGGGAGACTCTGGGGACCCTGATGTAAGGGGAGACTCTGGGGACCCTGATGTAAGGGGAGACTCTGGGGGACCCTGATGTAAGGGGAGACTCTGGGGACCCTGATGTAAGGGGAGACTCTGGGGACCCTGATGTAAGGGGAGACTCTGGGGGACCCTGATGTAAGGGGAGACTCTGGGGGACCCTGATGTAAGGGGAGACTCTGGGGACCCTGATGTAAGGGGAGACTCTGGGGGACCCTGATGTAAGGGGAGACTCTGGGGGACCCTGATGTAAGGGGAGACTCTGGGGGACCCTGATGTAAGGGGAGACTCTGGGGGACCCTGATGTAAGGGGAGACTCTGGGGACCCTGATGTAAGGGGAGACTCTGGGGACCCTGATGTAAGGGGAGACTCTGGGGACCCTGATGTAAGGGGAGACTCTGGGGACCCTGATGTAAGGGGAGACTCTGGGGGACCCTGATGTAAGGGGAGACTCTGGGGACCCTGATGTAAGGGGAGACTCTGGGGACCCTGATGTAAGGGGAGACTCTGGGGGACCCTGATGTAAGGGGAGACTCTGGGGACCCTGATGTAAGGGGAGACTCTGGGGACCCTGATGTAAGGGGAGACTCTGGGGGACCCTGATGTAAGGGGAGACTCTGGGGGACCCTGATGTAAGGGGAGACTCTGGGGGACCCTGATGTAAGGGGAGACTCTGGGGGACCCTGATGTAAGGGGAGACTCTGGGGGACCCTGATGTAAGGGGAGACTCTGGGGACCCTGATGTAAGGGGAGACTCTGGGGACCCTGATGTAAGGGGAGACTCTGGGGGACCCTGATGTAAGGGGAGACTCTGGGGGACCCTGATGTAAGGGGAGACTCTGGGGACCCTGATGTAAGGGGAGACTCTGGGGACCCTGATGTAAGGGGAGACTCTGGGGACCCTGATGTAAGGGGAGACTCTGGGGGACCCTGATGTAAGGGGAGACTCTGGGGACCCTGATGTAAGGGGAGACTCTGGGGACCCTGATGTAAGGGGAGACTCTGGGGGACCCTGATGTAAGGGGAGACTCTGGGGGACCCTGATGTAAGGGGAGACTCTGGGGACCCTGATGTAAGGGGAGACTCTGGGGGACCCTGATGTAAGGGGAGACTCTGGGGGACCCTGATGTAAGGGGAGACTCTGGGGACCCTGATGTAAGGGGAGACTCTGGGGACCCTGATGTAAGGGGAGACTCTGGGGACCCTGATGTAAGGGGAGACTCTGGGGACCCTGATGTAAGGGGAGACTCTGGGGACCCTGATGTAAGGGGAGACTCTGGGGACCCTGATGTAAGGGGAGACTCTGGGGGACCCTGATGTAAGGGGAGACTCTGGGGGACCCTGATGTAAGGGGAGACTCTGGGGACCCTGATGTAAGGGGAGACTCTGGGGGACCCTGATGTAAGGGGAGACTCTGGGGGACCCTGATGTAAGGGGAGACTCTGGGGGACCCTGATGTAAGGGGAGACTCTGGGGGACCCTGATGTAAGGGGAGACTCTGGGGACCCTGATGTAAGGGGAGACTCTGGGGACCCTGATGTAAGGGGAGACTCTGGGGGACCCTGATGTAAGGGGAGACTCTGGGGACCCTGATGTAAGGGGAGACTCTGGGGGACCCTGATGTAAGGGGAGACTCTGGGGACCCTGATGTAAGGGGAGACTCTGGGGGACCCTGATGTAAGGGGAGACTCTGGGGACCCTGATGTAAGGGGAGACTCTGGGGACCCTGATGTAAGGGGAGACTCTGGGGACCCTGATGTAAGGGGAGACTCTGGGGGACCCTGATGTAAGGGGAGACTCTGGGGGACCCTGATGTAAGGGGAGACTCTGGGGGACCCTGATGTAAGGGGAGACTCTGGGGGACCCTGATGTAAGGGGAGACTCTGGGGACCCTGATGTAAGGGGAGACTCTGGGGACCCTGATGTAAGGGGAGACTCTGGGGGACCCTGATGTAAGGGGAGACTCTGGGGGACCCTGATGTAAGGGGAGACTCTGGGGACCCTGATGTAAGGGGAGACTCTGATTTAAAAAAAGTGTGACATGTTTGGTATCGATTTTCTCGGTGTGACGCCATCTTCTATATTATAGAAAATTATTGGGGTACATTTGTTGTTTTTAAATCCATTAAATTTTATTCTTTAACAAAAAAATGCGTTTGTAAGACCGCGGTGCAAATACGGTGTGAGATAAAATATTGCAACGCCCGCCATTTTATTCTCCGGGGTCTCTGCTGAGAAATAGAGATATATATAAAGTTTGGGGATTCCAAGTCATAGAAATAGTGATTGATGTAGAGAAGAAATGTCACAATGTATGCCGCCTACTACCACCCATCCTCCAATCAGCGCTCACGATGAGTACCGGAAGAAGCTCAGCGCTCACTGGCATTGGACAGATTTCCTAGACCCTCCTGAAAAAAAGCGGCGAGCGGCGGAGTGTGATTGGCCGGAGAAGCTGTCCGTCGGACTCGCGGCCCCGCCTCCCCCTCCGCTATTGGTGGATCTGTTTCGGGCAATCAGCGCGCGCGTCCTCCGTAGGGCGCCGTTGATTGGCGGAGTGGGGGCCGGATGGGCGGGGTCGGCAGTGTTGCTATACGAGCGGCTGCCGGGCGGAATAAGATGGCGGCGCTGGAGCCGGAGAGCGGGGAGAGGGGACCCCGACACCCATTGTGACAGCATGGAGGAGGCCGGGAACAGCGCCGGCCTGTGGGAGAGGAGGGGAGCGCACCCGGTGAGGGGGATCCGCCGAGACCACACCCACACACTCACAGGACACGCCTCCTGACCGAAACCACGCCCTCCGACCCCCGCCTGAAATCCCTCACTACACGTGACCACTCCCACAATGCCAGAGGCCACACCCCACATCAGACCACGCCTACCAACTCAGAGGCCACACCCCTTTCCTGAAACCACTCCCACCATATCAGAAGCCACACCCCTTTACCAAACCACACATGGAGCTCCTCCCCCATTACCACAGGAGCTGAGAGTCCAAGGACCCCAACTCCTCCTATTTACCACAGACTCCTCCCCCTGACAGTTCCCCCACAGACTCCTCCCCCTGACACTTCCCCCTGACACTTCACCCACAGACTCCTCCCCCTGACACTTCCCCCACAGACTCCTCCCCCTGACACTTCACCCACAGACTCCTCCCCCTGACACTTCACCCACAGACTCCTCCCTCTGACCCCAGGAGCTGACACTTCACCCACAGACTCCTCCCCCTGACCTCAGGAGCTGACACTTCACCCACAGACTCCTCCCCCTGACCCCAGGAGCTGACACTTCACCCACAGACTCCTCCCCCTGACCCCAGGAGCTGACACTTCACCCACAGACTCCTCCCCCTGACCTCAGGAGCTGACACTTCACCCACAGACTCCTCCCTCTGACCCCAGGAGCTGACACTTAACCCACAGACTCCTCCCTCTGACCCCAGGAGCTGACACTTAACCCACAGACTCCTCCCCCTGACCCCAGGAGCTGACACTTCACCCACAGACTCCTCCCCCTGACCTCAGGAGCTGACACATCACCCACAGACTCCTCCCCCTGACCTCAGGAGCTGACACTTCACCCACAGACTCCTCCCCCTGACCTCAGGAGCTGACACTTCACCCACAGACTCCTCCCTCTGACCCCAGGAGCTGACACTTCACCCACAGACTCCTCCCCCTGACCTCAGGAGCTGACACTTCCCCACAGACTCCTCCCCCTGACCCCAGGAGCTGACACTTCACCCACAGACTCCTCCCCCTGACCCCAGGAGCTGACACTTCACCCACAGACTCCTCCCCCTGACCCCAGGAGCTGACACTTCACCCACAGACTCCTCCCCCTGACCCCAGGAGCTGACACTTCACCCACAGACTCCTCCCTCTGACCCCAGGATCTGACACTTCACCCACAGACTCCTCCCCCTGACCCCAGGAGCTGACACTTCACCCACAGACTCCTCCCCCTGACACTTCCCCCACAGACTCCTCCCCCTGACCTCACAAGCTGACACTTAACCCACAGACTCCTCCCCCTGACCTCACAAGCTGACACTTAACCCACAGACTCCTCCCCCTGACCCCAGGAGCTGACACTTTACCCACAGACTCCTCCCTCTGACCCCAGGAGCTGACGCTTCACCCACAGACTCCTCCCCCTGACCCCAGGAGCTGACACTTCACCCACAGACTCCTCCCCCTGACCCCAGGAGCTGACACTTCACCCACAGACTCCTCCCCCTTACCTCAGGAGCTGACACTTCACCCACAGACTCCTCCCTCTGACCCCAGGAGCTGACACTTAACCCACAGACTCCTCCCTCTGACCCCAGGAGCTGACACTTCACCCACAGACTCCTCCCCCTGACCCCAGGAGCTGACACTTCACCCACAGACTCCTCCCCCTGACCTCAGGAGCTGACACTTCACCCACAGACTCCTCCCCCTGACCCCAGGAGCTGACACTTCACCCACAGACTCCTCCCCCTGACCCCTGGAGCTGACACTTCACCCACAGACTCCTCCCCCTGACCCCAGAAGCTGACACTTCACCCACAGACTCCTCCCCCTGACCCCAGGAGCTGACACTTAACCCACAGACTCCTCCCCCTGACCCCAGGAGCTGACACTTCACCCACAGACTCCTCCCCCTGACCTCAGGAGCTGACACATCACCCACAGACTCCTCCCCCTGACCTCAGGAGCTGACACTTCACCCACAGACTCCTCCCCCTGACCTCAGGAGCTGACACTTCACCCACAGACTCCTCCCTCTGACCCCAGGAGCTGACACTTCACCCACAGACTCCTCCCCCTGACCCCAGGAGCTGACACTTCACCCACAGACTCCTCCCCCTTACCTCAGGAGCTGACACTTCACCCACAGACTCCTCCCTCTGACCCCAGGAGCTGACACTTCACCCACAGACTCCTCCCTCTGACCCCAGGAGCTGACACTTCACCCACAGACTCCTCCCCCTGACCTCAGGAGCTGACACTTCACCCACAGACTCCTCCCCCTGACCTCAGGAGCTGACACTTCACCCACAGACTCCTCCCCCTGACCTCAGGAGCTGACACTTCCCCACAGACTCCTCCCCCTGACCCCAGGAGCTGACACTTCACCCACAGACTCCTCCCCCTGACCCCAGGAGCTGACACTTCACCCACAGACTCCTCCCCCTGACCCCAGGAGCTGACACTTCACCCACAGACTCCTCCCCCTGACCCCAGGAGCTGACACTTAACCCACAGACTCCTCCCCCTGACCCCAGGAGCTGACACTTTACCCACAGACTCCTCCCTCTGACCCCAGGAGCTGACGCTTCACCCACAGACTCCTCCCCCTGACCCCAGGAGCTGACACTTCACCCACAGACTCCTCCCCCTGACCCCAGGAGCTGACACTTCACCCACAGACTCCTCCCCCTGACCCCAGGAGCTGACACTTCACCCACAGACTCCTCCCCCTGACCCCAGGAGCTGACACTTCACCCACAGACTCCTCCCCCTGACCCCAGGAGCTGACACTTCACCCACAGACTCCTCCCCCTTACCTCAGGAGCTGACACTTCACCCACAGACTCCTCCCTCTGACCCCAGGAGCTGACACTTCACCCACAGACTCCTCCCTCTGACCCCAAGAGCTGACACTTCACCCACAGACTCCTCCCTCTGACCCCAGGAGCTGACACTTCACCCACAGACTCCTCCCCCTGACCTCAGGAGCTGACACTTCACCCACAGACTCCTCCCCCTGACCCCAGGAGCTGACACTTAACCCACAGACTCCTCCCTCTGACCCCAGGAGCTGACACTTCACCCACAGACTCCTCCCCCTTACCTCAGGAGCTGACACTTCACCCACAGACTCCTCCCCCTGACCCCAGGAGCTGACACTTCACCCACAGACTCCTCCCCCTGACCCCAGGAGCTGACACTTCACCCACAGACTCCTCCCCCTGACCCCTGGAGCTGACACTTCACCCACAGACTCCTCCCCCTGACCCCAGAAGCTGACACTTCACCCACAGACTCCTCCCCCTGACCCCAGGAGCTGACACTTAACCCACAGACTCCTCCCCCTGACCCCAGGAGCTGACACTTCACCCACAGACTCCTCCCCCTGACCTCAGGAGCTGACACATCACCCACAGACTCCTCCCCCTGACCTCAGGAGCTGACACTTCACCCACAGACTCCTCCCCCTGACCTCAGGAGCTGACACTTCACCCACAGACTCCTCCCTCTGACCCCAGGAGCTGACACTTCACCCACAGACTCCTCCCCCTGACCCCAGGAGCTGACACTTCACCCACAGACTCCTCCCCCTTACCTCAGGAGCTGACACTTCACCCACAGACTCCTCCCTCTGACCCCAGGAGCTGACACTTCACCCACAGACTCCTCCCTCTGACCCCAGGAGCTGACACTTCACCCACAGACTCCTCCCCCTGACCTCAGGAGCTGACACTTCACCCACAGACTCCTCCCCCTGACCTCAGGAGCTGACACTTCACCCACAGACTCCTCCCCCTGACCTCAGGAGCTGACACTTCCCCACAGACTCCTCCCCCTGACCCCAGGAGCTGACACTTCACCCACAGACTCCTCCCCCTGACCCCAGGAGCTGACACTTCACCCACAGACTCCTCCCCCTGACCCCAGGAGCTGACACTTCACCCACAGACTCCTCCCCCTGACCCCAGGAGCTGACACTTAACCCACAGACTCCTCCCCCTGACCCCAGGAGCTGACACTTTACCCACAGACTCCTCCCTCTGACCCCAGGAGCTGACGCTTCACCCACAGACTCCTCCCCCTGACCCCAGGAGCTGACACTTCACCCACAGACTCCTCCCCCTGACCCCAGGAGCTGACACTTCACCCACAGACTCCTCCCCCTGACCCCAGGAGCTGACACTTCACCCACAGACTCCTCCCCCTGACCCCAGGAGCTGACACTTCACCCACAGACTCCTCCCCCTGACCCCAGGAGCTGACACTTCACCCACAGACTCCTCCCCCTTACCTCAGGAGCTGACACTTCACCCACAGACTCCTCCCTCTGACCCCAGGAGCTGACACTTCACCCACAGACTCCTCCCTCTGACCCCAAGAGCTGACACTTCACCCACAGACTCCTCCCTCTGACCCCAGGAGCTGACACTTCACCCACAGACTCCTCCCCCTGACCTCAGGAGCTGACACTTCACCCACAGACTCCTCCCCCTGACCCCAGGAGCTGACACTTAACCCACAGACTCCTCCCTCTGACCCCAGGAGCTGACACTTCACCCACAGACTCCTCCCCCTTACCTCAGGAGCTGACACTTCACCCACAGACTCCTCCCCCTGACCCCAGGAGCTGACACTTCACCCACAGACTCCTCCCCCTGACCCCAGGAGCTGACACTTCACCCACAGACTCCTCCCCCTGACCCCAGGAGCTGACACTTCACCCACAGACTCCTCCCCCTGACCCCTGGAGCTGACACTTCACCCACAGACTCCTCCCCCTGACCCCAGGAGCTGACACTTAACCCACAGACTCCTCCCTCTGACCCCAGGAGCTGACACTTCACCCACAGACTCCTCCCTCTGACCCCAGGAGCTGACACTTAACCCACAGACTCCTCCCCCTGACCCCAGGAGCTGACACTTCACCCACAGACTCCTCCCCCTGACCCCAGGAGCTGACACTTCACCCACAGACTCCTCCCCCTGACCCCAGGAGCTGACACTTAACCCACAGACTCCTCCCCCTGACCCCAGGAGCTGACACTTTACCCACAGACTCCTCCCTCTGACCCCAGGAGCTGACGCTTCACCCACAGACTCCTCCCCCTGACCCCAGGAGCTGACACTTCACCCACAGACTCCTCCCCCTGACCCCAGGAGCTGACACTTCACCCACAGACTCCTCCCCCTTACCTCAGGAGCTGACACTTCACCCACAGACTCCTCCCCCTTACCTCAGGAGCTGACACTTCCCCCACAGACTCCTCCCTCTGACCTCAGGAGCTGACACTTCACCCACAGACCCCTCCCTCTGACCTCAGGAGCTGACACTTCACCCACAGACCCCTCCCTCTGATCCCAGGAGCTGACACTTCACCCACAGACTCCTCCCTCTGACCCCAGGAGCTGACACTTCACCCACAGACTCCTCCCCCTGACCCCAGGAGCTGACACTTCACCCACAGACCCCTCCCTCTGACCTCAGGAGCTGACACTTCACCCACAGACCCCTCCCTCTGATCCCAGGAGCTGACACTTCACCCACAGACTCCTCCCCCTGACCTCAGGAGCTGACACTTCACCCACAGACTCCTCCCCCTGACCCCAGGAGCTGACACTTCACCCACAGACTCCTCCCCCTGACCTCAGGAGCTGACACTTCACCCACAGACTCCTCCCTCTGACCCCAGGAGCTGACACTTCACCCACAGACTCCTCCCCCTGACCTCAGGAGCTGACACTTCACCCACAGACTCCTCCCTCTGACCCCAGGAGCTGACACTTCACCCACAGACTCCTCCCTCTGACCCCAGGAGCTGACACTTCACCCACAGACTCCTCCCTCTGACCTCAGGAGCTGACACTTCACCCACAGACTCCTCCCCCTGACCTCAGGAGCTGACACTTCACCCACAGACTCCTCCCCCTGACCCCAGGAGCACATCCTATCAGGATAGACTTCAGGAACTTCTTATGTACAGTCTGGAGGAAAGAAGGGAAAAGATGGAGATGAGTGAAATCCATGAAGGGGGTGAATGAGGTTCAGGAGGGCGGGATCAGGTTCAGGAGGGCGGGATCTTCAATATGAGGTTGTGATGGAGAACACGGGAACGGGAAAGTTCACAACTAACCTTAGAGAGTCGACTCCTGGACCAGCAGAGGTAGCGGGTCAGTCCCAGGAAGTGACCATAATCTTACATGGGATGAATGTAGATGTGCTCAGTGTTCTTCTGCTGTGAACTCAGTCCTGGATACCTCAGGGAGGGGACAGGGAGGTCAAAGCAGTGTGACACTGGTGGGACTGGTGGGTGGGATGTTTGTGATAATGTCACTGTAATATATTGGTGCCGGGATTGTGGATCTCTGAGATGGTTTCAATTTTCTTATCTTGCTACACTAGTTCTCATAGCGAGCGGTGATGGTTCCAGCTTGGACAGATCTTATAGCGAGCGGTGATGGTTCCAGATTGGACAGATCTCATAGGAGGCGGTGATGGTTCCAGCTTGGACAGATCTCATAGGGGGCGGTGATGGTTCCAGCTTGGACAGATCTCATAGGGGGCAGTGATGGTTCCAGCTTGGACAGATCTCATAGGGGGCGGTGATGGTTCCAGCTTGGACAGATCTCATAGGGGGCAGTGATGGTTCCAGCTTGGACAGATCTCATAGGGGGCGGTGATGGTTCCAGCTTGGACAGATCTCATAGGGGGCAGTGATGGTTCCAGCTTGGACAGATCTCATAGGGGGCGGTGATGGTTCCAGCTTGGACAGATCTCATAAGCCGGTGGTGTTGGTTTCGGCTCAGACAGTTCTGGCTTCGACAGACCCCATAGTGGGTGGTATTGGTTCCGACTTGGATAGACCCTATAGTGGGTGGTGATGGTTCTGGCTTGGACAGACCCCATATTGTGTGGAGATGGTTCTGGCTTGGATAGAACCCATAGAGGGTGGTGATGGTTCCAACTTGGATAGACCCCACACTGGGTGGTGATTGTTCCAACTTGGATAGACCCTATAGTGGGTGGTGATGGTTCCAGCTTGGATAGACCCCATAGTGGGTTGTGATGGTTCCGGCTTGGAGAGACCACATAGTGGGTGGTGATGGTTCTGGCTTGGATAGACCCCATATTGTGTGGTGATGGTTCTGGCTTGGATAGAACCCATAGTGGTTGGTGATGGTTTAGGCTTAGATAGACCCTATAGTGGCTGGTGATGGTTCCAGCTTGGTTAGACCCCATAGTGGGTGGTGATGGTTCTGGCTTGGATAGACCCCATAGTGGGTAGTGATGGTTCTGGCTTGGACAGACCCCATAGTGGGTGGTGATGGTTCAGGTTTGAACAGACCCCATAGTGGGTGGTGATGGTTCAGGTTTGGACAGACCCCATAGTGGGTGGTGATGGTTCAGGTTTGGAGAGACCCCATAGTGAGTGGTGATGGTTCAGGTTTGGACAGACCCCATAGTGGGTGGTGATGGTTCAGGTTTGGAGAGACCCCATAGTGGGTGGTGATGGTTTGGACAGGCCCCATAGTGGGTGGTGATAGTTCAGGTTTGGAGAGACCCCATAGTGGGTGGTGATGGTTCAGGTTTGGACAGACCCCATAGTGGTGGATGATGGTTCAGGTTTGGACAGACCCCATAGTGGGTGGTGATGGTTCAGGTTTGGACAGACCCCATAGTGGCTGATGATGGCTCAGGTTTGGACAGACCCCATAGTGGTGGATGATGGCTTAGGTTTGGACAGACCCCATAGTGGTGGATAATGGTTCCGGTTTGGACAGACCCTATAGTGGTGGATGATGGTTCAAGTTTGGGCAATTCCCATAGTGGTGGATGATAGTTCAGGTTTGGACAGACCCCATAGTGGTGGATGATGGCTTAGGTTTGGACAGACCCCATAGTGGTGGATAATGGTTCAGGTTTGGACAGACCGTATAGTGGTGGATGATGGTTCAAGTTTGGGCAATTCCCATAGTGGTGGATGATAGTTCAGGTTTGGACAGACCCCATAGTGGTGGATGATAGTTCAGGTTTGGGCAGACCACCAGGTGAGAGACCACATAGTGGGTGGTGATGGTTCTGGCTTGGATAGACCCCATATTGTGTGGTGATGGTTCTGGCTTGGATAGAACCCATAGTGGTTGGTGATGGTTTAGGCTTAGATAGACCCTATAGTGGCTGGTGATGGTTCTGGCTTGGTTAGACCCCATAGTGGGTGGTGATGGTTCTGGCTTGGATAGACCCCATAGTGGGTAGTGATGGTTCTGGCTTGGACAGACCCCATAGTGGGTGGTGATGGTTCAGGTTTGGACAGACCCCATAGTGGGTGGTGATGGTTCAGGTTTGGACAGACCCCATAGTGGGTGGTGATGGTTCAGGTTTGGAGAGACCCCATAGTGGGTGGTGATGGTTCAGGTTTGGACAGGCCCCATAGTGGGTGGTGATAGTTCCAGCATGAATAGACCCCATAGTGTGTGGTGATGGTTCAGGTTTGGACAGACCCCATAGTGGTGGATGATGGTTCATGTTTGGACAGACCCCATAGTGGTGGATGATGGTTCATGTTTGGACAGACCCCATAGTGGTGGATGATGGTGCAGGTTTGGACAGACCCCATAGTGGGTGGTGATAGTTCCAGCATGAATAGACCCCATAGAGGGTGGTGATGGTTCAGGTTTGGACAGACCCCATAGTGGTGGATGATGGTTCATGTTTGGACAGACCCCATAGTGGTGGATGATGGTGCAGGTTTGGACAGACCCCATAGTGGTGGATGATGGTTCAGGTTTGGACAGACCCCATAGTGGGTGGTGATGGTTCAGGTTTGGACAGACCCCATAGTGGCTGATGATGGCTCAGGTTTGGACAGACCCCATAGTGGTGGATGATGGCTCAGGTTTGAACAGACCCCATAGTGGTGGATGATGGCTTAGGTTTGGACAGACCCCATAGTGGTGGATAATGGTTCAGGTTTGGACAGACCCCATAGTGGTGGATGATGGTTCAAGTTTGGGCAATTCCCATAGTGGTGGATGATAGTTCAGGTTTGGACAGACCCCATAGTGGTGGATGATGGCTTAGGTTTGGACAGACCCCATAGTGGTGGATAATGGTTCAGGTTTGGACAGACCCCATAGTGGTGGATGATGGTTCAAGTTTGGGCAATTCCCATAGTGGTGGATGATAGTTCAGGTTTGGACAGACCCCATAGTGGTGGATGATAGTTCAGGTTTGGGCAATTCCCATAGTAGTTGGTGATTCCGGTTTGGACAGTTCCCATAGTGGCTGGTGATGGTTCCGGTTTGGACAGTTCCCATAGTGGCTGTTGATGGTTCCGGTTTGGACAGATCTCACTGTGGGTGGTGACGGTGGTGGGTCAGTCAGCTCTGGCTGTATCTTGGTTTGTTGGGTGTAGAATGTTACTTTGTGTTTACAGTACACAGACGGGGCGGGTGAGGTTCTGTGTAGAGTGTATCATTGTCTGTCAGTCGGTGTGACTTCACTCAGACATGGTTGTGCCTGGACTGTATGACGCTCACATGCTCGCTGCTGAACATTTGCTGCCATCCATCTACCCCAGTGACACGGTGAGTCCCCAGGAGGGTCCCATCCATGGTGTACCAGGTGCTGGATTTCCAGCTCTGGGTGGAGAGTATTTTGATGCTGGTGATTGGTGGAATGGACTCCGGTGTAGAACAGAGTTCAGGGTGAAGAGGACGTGTTATTAGAATGTTCATCAGCCAGAACCTTACGATTTTGTGTAATTGGGGGTTCAACTGTGCTGCTGGGTGTGGGATTGTTGTGGTTGGAGGGGGCAGGATGGAATTGAGGGGTTCCATGGCTGGAGAGCGAGCGGTTGGGATGTAATAAGTGTTAGTCAGGCTGAAGGAGTCAGGATGGAATTGGAGGGGGCTCTGGCTGGAGTGGGAGGGGTCAGGGTGGAATTGGGGGTGCTTTTGCTGGAGAATTTAAGATGGGATTGGGGGTAGTTAGGCTGGAGGGGGCAGGATGGAATTGAGGGGTGCTTTGGCTGTAGAGGGAGGGGTCAGGACGGAATAGGGCGTAGATTAGCTGGAGGAGTCAGGACAAAATTGGAGGTGCTCTGTTTGAAGTAGGAGAGCCAGGATGGAACTGGGGGTACTCTCATTGGAGGTAGAGGAGTTAGGATGAAAGTGAGGGTGCTCTGGCTAGAGGGGAAGGGTCAGTGTTGGATTGGTGGGTGGAGGGGGAGGGTCAGTGTTGGATTGGTGGGTGCTCTGGGTGGAGGGGGAGGGTCAGTGTTGTATTGGTGGGTGCTCTGGGTGGAGGGGGAGGGTCAGTGTTGGTTTGGTGGGTGCTCTGGGTGGAGGGGGAGGGTCAGTGTTGGATTGGTGGGTGCTCTGGGTGGAGGGGGAGGGTCAGTGTTGGATTGGTGGGTGCTCTGGGTGGAGGGGGAGGGTCAGGGTTGGATTGGTGGGTGGAGGGGGAGGGTCAGTGTTGGATTGGTGGGTGCTCTGGGTGGAGGGGGAGGGTCAGTGTTGGATTGGTGGGTGCTCTGGGTGGAGGGGGAGGGTCAGCGTTGGATTGGTGGGTGCTCTGGGTGGAGGGGGAGGGTCAGTGTTGGATTGGTGGGTGGAGGGGGAGGGTCAGCGTTGGATTGATGGGTGCGATGGGTGGAGGGGGAGGGTCAGTGTTGGATTGGTGGGTGGAGGGGGAGGGTCAGCGTTAGATTAATGGGTGCGATGGGTGGAGGGGGAGGGTCAGTGTTGGATTGGTGGGTGGAGGGGGAGGGTCAGTGTTGGATTGGTGGGTGCTCTGGGTGGAGGGGGAGGGTCAGTGTTGGATTGGTGGGTGCTCTGGGTGGAGGGGAAGGGTCAGTGTTGGATTGGTGGGTGGAGGGGGAGGGTCAGTGTTGGATTGGTGGGTGCTCTGGGTGGAGGGGGAGGGTCAGTGTTGGATTGGTGGGTGCTCTGGGTGGAGGGGGAGGGTCAGGGTTGGATTGGTCGGTGCTCTGGGTGGAGGGGGAGGGTCAGTGTTGGATTGGTGGGTGGAGGGGGAGGGTCAGTGTTGGATTGGTGGGTGCTCTGGGTGGAGGGGGAGGGTCAGTGATGGATTGGTGGGTGCTCTGGGTGGAGGGGGAGGGTCAGTGTTGGATTGGTGGGTGGAGGTTGAGGGTCAGTGTTGGATTGGTGGGTGCTCTGGGTGGAGGGGGGGGTCAGTGTTGGATTGGTGGGTGCTCTGGGTGGAGGGGGAGGGTCAGTGATGGATTGGTGGGTGCTCTGGGTGGAGGGGGAGTGTCAGTGTTGGATTGGTGGGTGCTCTGGGTGGAGGGGGAGGGTCAGTGATGGATTGGTGGGTGCTCTGGGTGGAGGGGGAGTGTCAGTGTTGGATTGGTGGGTGCTCTGGGTGGAGGTTGAGGGTCAGTGTTGGATTGGTGGGTGCTCTGGGTGGAGGGGGAGGGTCAGTGTTGGATTGGTGGGTGCTCTGGGTGGAGGGGGAGGGTCAGTGATGGATTGGTGGGTGCTCTGGGTGGAGGGGAAGGGTCAGTGTTGGATTGGTGGGTGCTCTGGGTGGAGGGGGAGGGTCAGTGTTGGATTGGTGGGTGGAGGTTGAGGGTCAGGGTTGGATTGGTGGGTGCTCTGGGTGGAGGAGGAGGGTCAGTGTTGGATTGGTGGGTGCTCTGGGTGGAGGGGGAGGGTCAGGGTTGGATTGGTGGGTGCTCTGGGTGGAGGGGGAGGGTCAGTGTTGGATTGGTGGGTGCTCTGGGTGGAGGGGGAGGGTCAGTGTTGGATTGGTGGGTGCTCTGGGTGGAGGGGGAGGGTCAGTGTTGGATTGGTGGGTGGAGGGGGAGGGTCAGTGTTGGATTGGTGGGTGCTCTGGGTGGAGGGGGAGGGTCAGTGTTGGATTGGTGGGTGGAGGTGGAGGGTCAGTGTTGGATTGTGGGTGCTCTGGGTGGAGGGGAGGGTCAGTGTTGGATTGGTGGGTTCTCTGGGTGGAGGGGGAGGGTCAGTGTTGGATTGGTGGGTGGAGGGGAGGGTCAGTGTTGGATTGGTGGGTGCTCTGGGTGGAGGGGGAGGGTCAGTGTTGGATTGGTGGGTGCTCTGGGTGGAGGGGGAGGGTCAGTGTTGGATTGGTGGGTGCTCTGGGTGGAGGGGGAGGGTCAGTGTTGGATTGGTGGGTGCTCTGGGTGGAGGGGGAGGGTCAGCGTTGGATTGGTGGGTGGAGGGGGAGGGTCAGCGTTGGATTGGTGGGTGGAGGGGGAGGGTCAGCGTTGGATTGGTGAGTGGAGGGGGAGGGTCAGTGTTGGATTGGTGGGTGGAGGGGGAGGGTCAGTGTTGGATTGGTGGGTGCTCTGGGTGGAGGGGGAGGGTCAGTGTTGGATTGGTGGGTGGAGGGGGAGGGTCAGTGTTGGATTGGTGGGTGCTCTGGGTGGAGGGGGAGGGTCAGTGATGGATTGGTGGGTGCTCTGGGTGGAGGGGGAGGGTCAGTGTTGGATTGGTGGGTGGAGGGGGAGGGTCAGTGTTGGATTGGTGGGTGCTCTGGGTGGAGGGGGAGGGTCAGCGTTGGATTGGTGGGTGGAGGGGGAGGGTCAGCGTTGGATTGGTGGGTGGAGGGGGAGGGTCAGCGTTGGATTGGTGGTGCTCTGGGTGGAGGGGGAGGGTCAGTGTTGGATTGGTGGGTGCTCTGGGTGGAGGGGGAGGGTCAGGGTTGGATTGGTGGGTGCTCTGGGTGGAGGGGGAGGGTCAGTGTTGGATTGGTGGGGGAGGGTCAGTTTTGGATTGGTGGGGGAGGGTCAGTGTTGGATTGGTGGGTGGAGGGGGAGGGTCAGTGTTGGATTGGTGGGTGGAGGGGGAGGGTCAGTGAAGGATTGGTGGGTGCTCTGGGTGGAGGGGGAGGGTCAGGGTTGGATTGGTGGGTGCTCTGGGTGGAGGGGGAGGGTCAGTGTTGGATTGGTGGGGGAGGGTCAGTGTTGGATTGGTGGGTGCTCTGGGTGGAGGGGGAGGGTCAGTGTTGGATTGGTGGGTGCTCTGGGTGGAGGGGGAGGGTCAGTGTTGGATTGGTGGGTGCTCTGGGTGGAGGGGGAGGGTCAGTGTTGGATTGGTGGAGGAGGGTCAGTGTTGGATTGGTTTCAGTGTTGGATTGGTGGGTGGAGGGGGAGGGTCAGTGTTGGATTGGTGGGTGCTCTGGGTGGAGGGGGAGGGTCAGTGTTGGATTAGTGGGTGCTCTGGGTGGAGGGGGAGGGTCAGTGTTGGATTGGTGGGTGCTCTGGGTGGAGGGGGAGGGTCAGTGTTGGATTAGTGGGTGCTCTGGGTGGAGGGGGAGGGTCAGTGTTGGATTGGTGGGTGCTCTGGGTGGAGGGGGTTATGGTAATTGTAGAATGTGGATGGGCGGGGGGAGGGGTTGCTGTGATTTGTTGTCCATCACATGACCCGTTTGTCCTCTCCACAGACGCGGGAGCAATGCCCCGGGGTGAACAATAAGCCCTACGTGTGTGAGAACGGTCACTGCTGCGGGGAGACTGGCTGCTGCACCTATTACTACGAGCTGTGGTGTGAGTATCCGCCATTACTCCCATTCGTGTGATATCACCACTATGACATCATTGAGGATTACCTCTACATCCACAATGAAGGATTTCCTTTCCGAGAACTCAATGTATATCTTCATGTAACTATTTGTAGGAAATTGATGATCTGGGATTCAGCTCCTTCTTCACTGAAAGGCTCCGATACAGGTTTACAGCTGGCATCAAGGTTTAGGTCCAGGTTTGGAGTCAGGGTTCAGATCAAGGTTTGTTGTCAGTGTCAGGGTTCAGTTCCAGGTTTGAAGTCATTGTCGAGGTTCAGGTCCAGATTTGGAATCTAGTGTCAGGGTTCAGGTCCAGGTTTGGAGTTTAGTGTCAGGGTTCAGGTCCAGGTTTGGAGTCTAGTGTCGGAAGTTCGGGTCCAGGTATGGAGTCTATTGTCGGGGGTTCGGGTCCATGTATGGAGTCTATTGTCGGGGTTCAGGTCCAGGTTTGGAGTCTATTGTCGGGGGTTCAGGTCCAGGTATGGAGTCTATTGTCGGGGTTCAGGTCCAGGTTTGGAGTCTATTGTCGGGGGTTCAGATCCAGGTTTGCAGTCAATGTCGGGGTTCAGGTCCAGGTTTGAGTTTATTGTTAGGGCTCAGGTCCATGTTTGGTGTTAGTGCCAGGACTCAGTCCAGGTTTGAGTTTGGTGTTGGTGTTCAGGTCCAGGTATGGAGTCGATGTCAGGGTTCAGATCCAGGTTTGGAGTTAATGTCGGGGTCCAGGTTTGAGCTTGGTGTCAGGGCTTAGGTCCAGGTTTGATGTCGGGGCTCAGGTCTAGGTTTGTAGTCGGGGCTCAGATCCTGGTTTGAGTTTGGTGTCGGGGTTCAGGTCCTGGTTGGGGTTCAGGTCCAGGGTCTAGTGTCAGGGTGCAGGTTTAGATTTGGACTCTAGTGTCGGGGATTCGGGTCCAGGTTTGGAGTCTAGTGTCTGGGTTCAGGTCCAGGGTTGGAGTCTTGTGTCCGGGTTCAGGTCCAGATTTGGAGTCTAGTGTCGGGTTCAGGTCCAGGTTTGAGGTTGGTGTCAGGTCCAGACTTGCATTCAATAATCTTTTATTGGGCAGATTAGGGAATGTTATCTTTTCTTAATCATACATCACAGGACACTTCATATTCATGACTACTTGGGTTATGCTGCCACCTTAAGATGAATGGATGCTGTCCAAAAAAGGCTGGACTCCCCACTGAGGCATATCTTAATCCTAAGCATCCTAAGGAGAGGGTGGATGTTGTCCACTCTGTTTGACTTTATCTTCCATGTTTGTTCTACTTGAGGGTCCTCACAAGGGTCAGCTATCCAAACTATGGTATCAGGGGGAAGGTTCCTCATTTCCCAGTCATGGCCCATCCCCCCAGGAGTGTCCTTGCTTCTTGGGCTTTTCACCTTCAAGTTTCTGTTATTTGTAAAGCTTCTACCTCGTCTTCTCTTCACACCTTCACTGAGTTCTACCAGGTACTGTAGATGTTTGTGCCTCTGCTGATGCTAGTTTTGGGTGGAAGGTCTTAGAGGTTGGGCTTCCCCCTGTTCTGGGGTTTGGGCCTGTTGGCCTTGTTGCTCCCACCCCTCACGATCAGTGCAGGGGACATCCCAAGTAGTCATGGATGTGAACTTTTCTTGGAGAACATCACAGGTCACACGGGAGAGATCCATCCTCTCAGTCATGTGTTTGGATACATCCCAATCTCTGAATAATGAACATTTTGTCCAAATTTCGATCTGTAATGAAACCAACCGCACGTGTCTATTCCTCATGGCTTGCTACGATACTGAGGCTCAGCTGAGCTGGGAGGGATTATGCCGGGGTGGAGATTCCTGACTTTATTTTTTTTGCCCAGTGTCTGTTCACCTGAAGGTGGCAGCATAAACCAAGTAGTCATTTAATCCTCTGTGTCCTGTGATGTACTTCAGGAAAGGGGTTTTACAGGTAAACCTGAGCCTCAGTATCGTAGCAAGCCATGAGAAATAGACACGTACAATTGGTTTCATTACAAATCGAAATTTGGACAAAAAGTTCATTACTCAGAGATTGGGATGTATCCGGACACACGACAGGGGGATGGATCCCTCCCGTGTGACCTGTGATGTTCTCCAAGAAAAGTTCACGTCCATGACTACTTGGGATGTCCCAAAGCACTGATCATGAGGGGTGGGAGCAACAAGGCCAACAGGCCCAAACCCCAGAACAAGGGCGAAGCCCACCTCTAAGAACTTCCACCCAAAACTAGCATCAGCAGAGGCACAAACATCTACAGTACCTGGTGGAACTCAGTAAAGGTGTGAAGAGAAGACCAGGTAACAGCTTTACAAATTACAAGTATCTGTCCCATTAGCCCAGACCAGATTGGGTTCTTCTCTGACCTGAAACTCCCAGGTGTTGTGGAGGGTAAACTCCACCTCTATCAGATTTGTGCTGACATCACGTCCATACAGGATACAGCTGTGTGATGTCACAGGGAGATGATCACATGACTGCAGGTAACTAGTGAAGTGTCTCTATGGTGTTCTATGGAGTTTAGAGAGACAACCAATTCCAGAATTACTCATTGTGAGGATATAAATTCTAAGAACCATTTTATGGATTGTGGCCCCCTCTCCTCCCCGCAGGGTTTTGGCTCCTCTGGACGGTTCTCATTCTCCTCAGTTGTTGCTGTGCCTATCGCCATCGCCGCGCCAAACTGCGCCTGCAGCACCAACAAAGACAGCGAGAGATAAACCTTATCGCCTACCATCGTGCCTGCCATTACCCGCCGTCCATGCTTGATCTGAGTAAGTATCCAAATCATAGCACACTGTTGACCCGTGGTGCGGGGGGGGATCAGGAAATAATGGGGTGGAGAGGTCTAGATGGAGGGGTCAGGAAAGAGGGAGGTACACAGTGCTTTTTAGTCCATCAGGTTATATACCACAGTGCTGTACAGAGAACACTGAGCCAGTCACATCCGTCTCTGCACCAGAGGAGCTTACAATCTAATGACCCATGGAATGGTGCAAGGCTGGAGAAAGTACCTCCTGGCATTGGATCAGGCTAAAGCTTTTGATCGGGTCAATCATGAGCACCTATGGCTGCTTCTTGGCAAGTATGGCCTGGAGAGGGGGGGCTTTATCGATTTGGCTGAAGACCTTGTACAAAAGCTCTGAAGGCTTCATGCTTGTGAATGGTTGGATCGGACGGCCCTTTGAGGTTGGCTCAGGTGTGCGTCAGGGGTGTCCTTTGAGTCCTCTGCTATATGCGTTCGCAATCGATCCCTTCATCTGGACCAGCCTTTCTCAACCTTTTCAACACAGCGAAACCCTTGAAATAGTTCTCCGCTCTCAGGGAACCCCTGCTAAAAATGAGAAATCTACAACTCATGATACATTAGTGTGATGGTCAGTGGGAAGAATGGTCCATACACTTGTGGTCATTGGGAAGAATTGCCTCCTTACAAATAGTTAAAAAGATCATTGGTGTCAGTGGGAACTTATTTGAGAGGTAGAAATTGCCCAATGCTGAAGGAACCCCTAGCAACCTCTGGAGGAACCTTGGTTGACAATCACTGATCTGGAGGTTAGAGAGCGGTACGTTGTGCGGGGTGCCTTTGGACAGTCCTGGAGATCCTCCTCTGAGGGTCGTGGCCTATGCTGGTGACGTGTCTGTTTTCATCTCTGAGGTGGTCTCCGTGATGAAGCAGCATGCTTAAGCATCTGGCTCAAAGATCAATCAGGATAAGAGTAAGGCTTTCTGGATGGGAGAGGAGGGCGAAGGCATTGAGCTACCAGACATCTTCCTAGAGCCCCATCAGGAAATTAAGGTTTTAGGCATTGATTAGGACCTTGCAAATTGGGTAAGCAGGCTACAAGATGCCAAAGCCAAGGTTGCCAGCTGGGAGGATTGGAAACTCTCTTACAGGGAAAGGATTGACCTGATTAAAACTTGCCTGATCCCGGTATTTCTGTATGTTGGTTTTGTCTGTGTTTTGCCAGTGTCTCTCTATGTGTGCATCGACAGCTGTTATGTGGGAACAGACTGAACCTCATTAAGAGGTCTGTAACCCACCTTCCCTTGTGGATGGGTGGCCTAGGTATGGCAAACCCCGTGGTATTTTCTCTGATGCTTCTGAAACATAATTTTAGTAATTTGCTGGCAGAGGAACCTCCTGGGTGGGTTGGTATTTTTCAATCCTTGTTTAGGCCTTTTCTGCAGAGCTGGGAGAATGGTGGGCCAGTGAAAAGCCTGAGGGTCCATCGTGGTGAGCTCCCGGCTTGCGTTGCTTTGTGCCTGAAAATGCTTGGACAGTGGCGAGTGACAGTGGATGAAATAAGTCTCTTCCTAGGAAGGCACTGGAGAGGAGGGTTGTTGATTCTGCCTTTAGTGAGCCACTGGCCTTGAGGGATTGCCCAGGCCCTGTTATGAGGGAGGGTCAGCGATTCATTAATCTGGAGAGAATCCCTTTAAAGTTTTAAGATTTGGCCTGGTGCTCATTCCATGGCAGACTCTATGTGTAGGGCAACTGTGGAGGACCGTGGTTGTCCCAGAATGGAGTGTGGTGGGGTGGAGGAAACGATTGACCATTTCTTGCTTTGGTGTCCATTCAATATAGAAGTCTTTAAGCGGGTGGGTGTACAGGCTTTTCAGACTCGCTGGGATTTTAATAGTTTAGTATTTCATGACTTCACATGGAATGCCCAGGAAAAAAAATCCTCCCTGTGTAGGGTGGTACATGGAGTGGACATACAGGGATTTTCAGACTCGCCGGGATTTCGATTTTGAGACACCTTTTTTTTTTTTTTTTTTTAGTTAGCTTGATAGTTCGTTACTTCACATGGAATGCACAGTGTCAGGTTTCCACTTGGAAAAAAGTCCTTCCTGTTGAAGAGGTGGTGAACAACATTCTGGGTGAGGTTGGGAAGATTTGGGGTCTTGAGAAGGAAAGGTGGCAGCAGAAGGCCTGGACATAGGTGTGGAGCAGTGGTCTCTAAACTACGGCCCAAGGGCTGGATGTGGCCCTTTGTTTGCCTTTATTTGGCCCTTGGGGCACTTTTCCTCCAACTGACACCAACAATGGGGCACTATTCCTTCTACTTATACAAGTCACTATTACTCCCACTGACACTAATAATGGGCATCTCCTCCTCCCACCGACACCAATGATGGCACACCATTCCTTCCACCGACACCAATTATGGGGCACTATTCCTCTCACCGACACCAATGATGGGGCACTATTCCTCCCACTGATACCAATGATGGGGCACTATTCCTCCCACTGACACCAATGATGGGGCACTATTCCTCCCACTGACACCAATGATGGGGTACTATTACTCCCACTGACACCAATGATGGGGCATTGGTTCCATCCACTGACACCAATGATGGGGTACTATTACTCCCACTGACACCAATGATGGGGCACTATTCCTCCCACTGACACCAATGATGGGGCACTATTCCTCCCACTGACACCAATGATGGGGCATTGGTTCCATCCACTGACACCAATGATGGGGTACTATTACTCCCACTGACACCAATGATGGGGCATTAGTTCCATCCACTGACACCAGGACATTTTATACTTCCATTGGGAAATTCCCCTAAAGTCTGAAGGACACAAACTGTCCCTTTGGAAGGATTGAAGACCCCCGGTGTGTAGGAATGTCGGGTATCTTCTGGGACGGGGGGCTTTTCTCTCTGTCCTTTCCCCTCCCCCTAGATGTTTAGAAGATCAGATGTTGGGACGGGTTCAATGTTTAACCGTTTCTTCGCCTGCGGTTGTGTTTAGGTGGAAGTCGGGTTTTGTGATGATTTACGCATATTGTGATAAAAATGTGTTTCTTTTGTGTCTATATATATAAATTTACACCCCAATGCCCCCCTCTAAGATGCCTTTCCGTCCTAGTAACCAATCAGTGTCCCCCTTACATGTTCCATTCTGCCTTTAAAAGGTGGGAAGGGAGAAGCTGGTTGGCTGCCAGGAGGGGGGGAGGGGACTTGTGTGGGGTTCAGTAAAATGTGACTCTCTGCATTTTCCTCTCCCTCAGGGGCGCTGTCATCATTCAAACTTCCGGCCTACGAGGAAGTGGCGTGCCGGCCCACCACCCCTCCTCCTCCATACAGCTCCATCCTCACCCAGCTGGGTCTGCCCTCCTCATCGCCTCCTCCACCTCCACCCTCCGACCCACCCTCCCTCACCCCCAGCTCCGAGCACACCAGCAGCTGCTCCTGCACCTCTGGCTGCATGCTGTCCGGCAGCAGCTCCTTCACCGTCCAAGTGACTGACGAGACGGGGACCAGCCTGGGCAGCTCGGCCAGCGAAGGCGGGAGCTGGGAGGCCAGTCCCGATGAAGAGGACATGGAGGAGGAGGAGGGGGCTTGTGGCAGGGAGCGTGGCCTTCACAAGCAGACGGCCTTCTCCTCCTATGTTGATTTCTTTGACGGTCACCACTGCTGGGATATCGAAGAGGTGGATGAGGAGGATGAGGAAGAACATTACAGACAGAGGAGGCTGACCGGGGACTCAGGAATTGAAGTGTGCCTCTGCCAGGTGACCAGGGAGGAGGCGGATGGAGAAGATACAAGGCAAATCCATGATAACCCGAACTGTGCCCAGAGGAGCCAATCGCAAGAGCAGACCACAGAGAAGGCAGAGTCAGATTCCCGGGTCCAGGCGGTGTGACTATAGGAGGGAGATGGTTACGGAGCCTGGGGGTCTGTGTGAAGAGAGAGGGCAACTGGGCCCATCTTCCATCTTGGGAGAGAGGGCAACCTGGGCTCTCAACCCCACTAGTCCATCTCAGGAGAGGGGCCCCTAGCTCCATATCAGAAGGACCATTGGGCAATTAGGACCTTCAACCCTAACAGTCCATCTCAGGAGAGGGGGGCAGCTGGACCACCTGGGCTCTGCCTTCATATCAGGAGAGGAACCATTGGGTAATTTGGGCCTTCAACCCCAACAGTCCATCTCATGAGAGGGGGGCAGCTGGACCACCTGGGCCCCGCCTTCATATCAGGAGAGGGACCATTGGGTAATTTGGGCCTTCAACCCCAACAGTCCATCTCAGGAGAGGAGGCAGCTGGATACTCCCATCAGTTTATTGCAGGAGAGGGGCCAATGGGCAACAAAAAACCCCACTCCTATAAAACCACCTTAATAGTTGGAGCAACTTTGGGCAACATGTGTTCACAATTCAGTCCACCTTCGAAGAGAGTGCAAATAGGCCTATCTCCCTATTCATCTCAGGGGTGAGGGTAACTCGACAACCTGGGCCCTCAACCCCGCCAGTCCTTCTCAGCAGAGGGGGCAGCTGGGCCCCTAACTCCATAGCAGGAGAGGGACCATTGGGCAATTTGGGCCTTCAACCCCCAATAGTCTATCTCAGGAGAGGGGGCAGCTGGATAGTCTGCACCACTGACTCCATCAGTTTATTGCAGGAGAGGGTCCAATGGGCAACATAAGCCCCCCAATCCTAGAAGTTCATCTCCGTAGTTGGAGCCATAGGGCAACATGAGTTCTCAATTCTATCAGTCCACCTTAGAAGAAAGGGCAACAGGGCCTATCTCCCTATTAATCCATCTCAGGGGAGACGTTCACTCAACAAACTAGGCTCACAGCCCCACTAGTCCATCTCAGTAGAGGGGGCAGCTGGACCACCTGGGCCCCTGACTCCCATGTCAGGAGAGGGACTAATGGGCTATATGAGCCCTCAACACCATCAGTCCATCTCAAGAGAGGAGATGGAACACTTAGACCTCTGACTTCATGGTCCCTCAAACCCTACAAGTCCAGTTCAGGAATGGGGGGTCATTGGGCAACATGGGCTCCCAACCCTACCAGTCTCTTCCGGGAGAGGGGGAAGCTGGACCACTTGGCCCCTAATTCCATCTCCAGGGAGGGACCTTTGGGCAATATGGGCCCTCAACTCCAATAGGCCATCTAAGCAGAGGGGGCAGTTGGACCACCTCCCTTCCAAATCCTGAACATGTGGTTGGGAGCATCTAGCAAAAAATGGTAATCTCGCTCAAAAATCAGTTCAGAAGATCTTTTTTTGAACAAATTGGTTTACAGCTCAGAATTTCAGGTGACAGGCCTTCCCCTTCTTCAGGGATGGAAGAAAAAAAACAAAAAGTACATAGAGGACATGACCACAGTGGGGTGAAGTGGCTGATTCTGACTTATAGTGGTCAGGACATTTTCAGCCCCCATTTTGGTGTAACTCGGGCTCTATCGCAAATGTGATTTTTTTTTTTTTAGGCCCTGAAGAAGGGTGAGGCCGGTCTCCTGAAATGCGTTGGCTGTAAACAATAATTGTTTTCAAGAAAGATCTCAAAATGGATTTCTGCGTGAGATCACCGTTGGTGCTAGATGTTCCTAACCCCATATTCAGGACCTGTCTTGAGGAAGGGAAGAACAATTCATAACAAGGGCAGTCTATAGATCTGTGAGTTGCCCCAGATACTCTCTGGAACTAGGAAGCTGATTGTATAGGGGGGGGGGGGGGAGACATGTGAGTTGCCCCAACTACCCTCCAATGTTAGGAGACTGATTGTATGAGGTAAGGGGAAGGTCTGTGAATTAGCCCAGCTACTACCCTGTTTTAGGGGGTTGATTGTATGCGAAACAGGTGGGCCTTTAAATTGCCCCAGCTACCCTCTGGAATTAGGAAACTGTTTGTTTGAGATAGGGAAGGGCCTCTGAATTGCCCCAGCTACCCTCTGGAATTAGGCAACTGTTTGAGATAGGGAAGGACCTCTGAATTGCCCCAGCTACCCTCTGGAATTAGAAAACTGATTGAGATAGGGAAGGACCTCTGAATTGCCCCAGCTACCCTCTGGAATTATGAAAACTGATTGAGACAGGGAAGGACCTCTGAATTGCCCCAGCTACCCTCTGGAATTAGGAAACTGATTGTTTGAGATAGGGAAGGACCTCTGAATTGCCCCAGCTACCCTCTGGAATTAGGAAACTGTTTGAGATAGGGAAGGACCTCTGAATTGCCCCAGCTACCCTCTGGAATTAGGAAACTGTTTGAGATAGGGAAGGGCCTCGGAATTGCCCCAGCTACCCTCTGGAATTTGGAAACTGTTTGTTTGAGATAGGGAAGGACCTCTGAATTGCCCCAGCTACCCTCTGGAATTATGAAAACTGATTGAGATAGGGACGGACCTCTGAATTGCCCCAGCTACCTTCTGGAATTAGGAAAACTATTTGAGATGGGGAAGGGTCTCTGAATTGCCCCAGCTACCCTCTGGAATTAGGAAACTGTTTGAGATAGGGAAGGACCTCTGAATTGCCCCAGCTACCCTCTGGAATTATGAAAACTGATTGAGATAGGGACGGACCTCTGAATTGCCCCAGCTACCTTCTGGAATTAGGAAAACTATTTGAGATAGGGAAGGACCTCTGAATTGCCCCAGCTACCCTCTGGAATTATGAAAACTGTTTGAGATAGGGAAGGACCTCTGAATTGCCCCAGCTACCCTCTGGAATTATGAAAACTGATTGAGATAGGGACGGACCTCTGAATTGCCCCAGCTACCCTCTGGAATTATGAAAACTGATTGAGATAGGGAAGGACCTCTGAATTGCCCCAGCTACCCTCTGGAATTAGGAAAACTGATTGAGATAGGGAAGGACCTCTGAATTGCCCCAGCTACCCTCTGGAATTAGGAAACAGTTTGAGATAGGGAAGGACCTCTGAATTGCCCCAGCTACCCTCTGGAATTAGGAAAACTGATTGAGATAGGGAAGGACCTCTGAATTGCCCCAGCTACCCTCTGGAATTAGGAAAACTATTTGAGATGGGGAAGGGTCTCTGAATTGCCCCAGCTACTTCTGAATGAAGGAATCTGATTGAATGGGGTAGAGGGAGGCCCGTGAATTGTCTGATCTCTAGCAATGTGGGGGTTGAGGGAGGCCTGTTATTTGCCCCAGCTACCCTTGGAAATAGGAACCTAATTTTATGAAATAGGAGGGAGGCCTGTGACTTGCCTGATCCCCGTTGTTGGGAGTAGGTGGGAGAGTATATTAAAAGTGCCCAAGAGAAAAAATAAACTTTTGACGTTGGATGGTCTCAGTTGGCTGCCCCCTCTCCTCCCCCGATTCCTCTCCTTGTGATGAGACCAGCAGCCAGGTAATCATGTGACTGTATACTGACCCCTCTCCCGAAACACGGTCACAAGGACTGAAATTCCAGAATGTATTACCACAAGTCACCGACTCTGCCATGTATATGAACTGTCTCTCTGCAAAAGTGGAATGTGGTGATCGTAGGATGGAACCAGTTCACTTTACCAGCTGGGAGAATATATTCCACAGAGCGTGTGATGACACCAAATAAAAGCCTGTTTACAATGAAGTGTGCCGAGTCTCCTTCCTCCATGTCAGCTGTTATCACCTCACACCATTGGGGGGGTCGGATATCTGGGTGCTCCTCGGGGGCGTGTTCTGGTTCTAGGTGATAGAGCAGAGACTCCTCTGAGGATGGGGTCACCCCACCCTAAATACAGGAATATTTTATACAAATTCTTGGATCCAGGCCCTCAACCTTTACAGTAATTATAGCAGCCTGTGGTAGACAGGTCCTCTTGGCCGGCTGACATACCCCTGGGTACAAGTAAATGGTACAAATACTGCCATGGGGTAGATGTACGGCCTTCAAATGGCTCTGCAGAGGATCAGACCATTGCAAAAACTCAATCCCCCGTCTCTCAGGCTGACATTTTCCCGTCTCCCAGGTTGCCAGTCTCTCAGGCTGCCAGTCTGGGAGAAGGAGGATTGGCAGCCTGAGAGACGAGAGATTGGCAATCTAGGAGAAGGAAGATTGTAGTCTTACAGACGAGAGATTGGCAGCCCGAGAGATTGTCAGTCTGGGAGACAAGAGATTGGCAGTCTAGGAGATGGAAGATTTGCAGCCCGGGAGATGAGAGATTGGCAGCCCAAGAGACTGGAGATTGGTAGTCTAGGAGAAGGAAGATTGCCAATCTCTCATCTCCCAGACTGCCAATCTACCAACTCTCAGGCTGCCAGTTAGGTGGGAGAGTGAAGATTGTCAGTCTGCGAGATGAGAGATTGGCAGCCATGGAGATGGGAAAATGGCAGCCCGATATACTAAAGATTGGCAGTCTGGGAGACGGGAGATTGGCCGACAGACGAAAGAATAATGGTCCAAGAGATGGGAGATTGGCAGTCTGAGGCGGGTGATTGGCAGCCCAAGAGACGGAAGATTGGCAGTCTAGGAGACGAGAGTTTGTCAGTCTTGGAGATAAGAAATTGGCAGCCTGGGACATCTCATCTCCCAATCTCTCGTCCCCCAGCCAGCCAATCTCTCGTCCCCCAGCCAGCCAATCTCTCGTCCCCCAGACTGGCAATCTTCAGTCTTTCAGGATGCCAACCTCCCGTCTCTGACTACCAATCTCTCATCTCTCGAACTGCCAGTCTCCCAGACTACCAATCTTCCATCTCTCGGTCTGCCAATCTCCCGTCTCTCGGTCTGCCAATCTCCCATCTCTTGGACCACCAATCTCATGTCTCTCGGGCTGCCAATCTTCAGTCTCTCGGTCCACCAATCTCCCATCTTTTAGACTGCCAATCTCCCGTCTCTCGAACTGACAATCTTCAGTCTCTCAGGCTGCAAATCTCGCGTCTCTCGAGATTTCAATCTCTCATTTCTTGGACCACCTATCTTTCGTCTCTCGGTTGGCCAATCTCCCGTCTCCCAGACTGCCCATCTTTAGCCTCTTGGGCTGCCAATCTCCCGTCTCTAAGACTACCAATCTGTCATCTGTCAGGACGCTAATCTTCAGTCTCTCGGTCTGCCCATTTCCCGTCTCTCGAACTGCCAATCTTCAGTCTCTTCAGTCTCTCGGTCCACCAGTCTCCTGTTTCTCGGGCTGCCAATCTCCCATCTTTTGGACTGCCAATCTCCCATCTCTCAGACTACAAATCTCTCGGACCACTAAGCTTCCGTCTCTTGGTCCGCCAATCTCCCAGACTACCAATCTCTCGGGCTGCTAATCTCTCATCTCTCGAACTGCCAATGTCCCATCTCCCAGACTGCCAATCTTCAGTCTCTCGGGCTGCCAGTCTCCAGTCTCTGACAACCAATCTCTCGAACTGCCAATCTCCCGTCTCCCAGTCTCTCGGGCTGCCAGTCTCACGTCTCAGACTACAAACCTCTCATCTCTCGGTCCGTAAATCTCTCGTCTCTCGGGCTGCTAATCTTCCTTAGTCTCTCGGACCACCAATCTCCCATCTTTTAGACTGCCAATCTTCCGTCTCTCGGTCGGCCAATCTCCCGTCTCCCAGACTGCCAATCTTCCGTCTCTCGGTCGGCCAATCTCCCGTCTCTCAGACTACCAATCTTTAGTCTCTCAGACTACCAATCTCTCATCTCTTGGACCACCAATCTTTCGTCTCTCAGTCGGCCAATCTCCCGTCTCCCAGACTGACAATCTTCAGTCTCTCGGGCTGCAAATCTCCCGTCTCTCAGACTACCAATCTTTAGTCTCTCAGACTACCAATCTCTCATCTCTTGGACCACCAATCTTTCGTCTCTCAGTCGGCCAATCTCCCGTCTCCCAGACTGCCAATCTTTAGTCTCTCGGTCGGCCAATCTCCCGTCTCTAAGACTACCAATCTCTCAGGCCACTAATCTTCTGTCTCTCGGTCCACCAATCTCTCGTCTATCGGGCCGCCAATCACCTTTAAAACCTCACTTAAATGGCCTCTCCTGACTGCCTCACACGCACACCTTGAGGGTTACAATATGCTGCACCCATCTCAGGGAGACGGCGGCGGACGTGTATCCCAATCCATAAAAAAATAAAGCCCCATACACACTATTAGATGTTCTGCAGATTGTCTTCAGATTTACCAAAACCATATAATATGAGGTCAAACCATAAGAGTTTCAATTTGTATGCAATCCGGCCGGCCTTTGCACTACATGGTTTTGGTAAATCTGAAGAGAAAAATCTGCAGAAAATCTAATAGTGTGTATGGGGGTCTAACTGAACACCATTAAAGTACAACTCTGACCAAAACTTTATTTCATTTTATGGACAGACAAAATATATATAGTAGAGTGAGAATTTCTCACAATCCTATTATTGCTGTCTGTGTCTTCATGTTCCAGTGCCAACCCCCCCCCCCCAATCATCCTGTTCAGGTGTCACAAGGACAGGAAGTGAAGGGACATCTCCTAAATGGTGTCACAGGTGGGAATAAAATCCGACAGATCTTTTCCCAGCTCCATTTAAAACCTGCGGTAAAGTAGGTTGGAGTTACGATTTAATATTCTGTGCAGAGAATTCTCTGATACGTCCTCGCACTTGACCTCCGGGGTCCGGCTGGGTGACATTTTTGCCTCTGTTGTCACAACAAATAATTCTAAATATTTGATCCTACAGAAATACTCCCCCTTGTGGCCATTTTAGGGTAAGACATGTAAAAGTCAGTGCATTGTGGAACGATCTGTTCTCCAGATCGGTGGTCTTCAAACTGCGACCGGGGGCCAGATGTGACCCTTTGCTTGCTTTTATCTTGCCTTGGAGGCACGGTTTCATCCACCAATGCCACAACAATGGGGGCAAAATCCCCCCCAATGACACCAATGATGGGGCACAATTCCTCCCACTGACACCAAAGATGGGGTTTTGTTTTTTTTTCCCCACTGAAGCCTGGACCTTTTTCACTCCCAATGGCCACAATCTGCCCCCTCCCCCCCTAAAATCTGAAGGACAGTAAACTGGCACCTTGTTTAGAAGACCCCTGCTTTAAATGGAGAGTGGCCACACAAAGGTCCTAACTTTTTGAACATGTAGGCGACTCTTAGCAGCCTGGGGGACCCCATAAGTGGTAAGTGCATCTATAGGAAGGGTTCTTTTTCTGAAAGATTACATCACGTGACCACTATAAACAGAGTGTAGTTCTTTCTTAAAGCAGACCTCAGTCCTGGTGATCGTGCTAGATCATGCCCGACTCTCCCATCTCCCTACACCCTCTGGTAGCAGCCACATCCCACAGAACTTAGTGTCTATTTCTCTTCTTCCCAAAACCAGCCCCCCTTCTCCTGTGCCCTCTGGAACGCCCCTCACTGCCCTCCATGACCTCTTTATCACAAATTCCTTTCACCTACTTGCCATCACTGAAACCTGGCTTCGTGAATCCGACACTACTTCTCCTGCTTCCCTCTCCTATGGTGGCATTCGCTGGACTTACCCCTCCAGACCAAGTGGACAGAAGGGAGGTGGATTGGGAATCCTTCTAGCCCCATGCAGCACCTATCAGGTACTTCACCCACCTCCCTCTTGGACACTCTCCTCTTTTGAGGGACATTGTATTTGTCTATGTTCTGTTTCTCTACAAATTACTGTCATCTACTGGCCTTCTGGAGCGATAACATCCTTCATGGATGACTTCTCTGCCTGGCTACCCTACTTTCTCTCTTCTGAAATCCCCACTATCATTCTTGGCGACTTCAACATCCCTGTTAATGCTAATACTACTACTTCTAAACTTCTCAGTCTAACTTCATCTCTTTACCTGAAGCAATGGATACAGGCTCCTACTCACGCCAACACCCTTGACCCTGTCTTCTCCTATCTATGCACTCTGTGCAACCTCTCCCTCGCTCTGATCACCACCTTATTACATATACCCATAGAAACCTTTGCCACCTCAACTCTTCTCTTCTACTGACCACCTCTATGACAAAATCTCACCCCTGTCCTTCCCCAACCCAGCAACTTTCATCTACAACAGCTCACTGTCATCCTCCCTAGACAAGCTCACCCCCCTCCCTACACACAGAATCTGGCCCCAACTACTACAACCCTGGCAAACAGACGACACCAGAAGTCTCAGAAATAGTAAGTGCGCTCTTGAGCATCTGTGGTGCAAGACTAAGTCCCAGGAAGACTTCAATGGGTATTAATCTGCCCTCCTAAAATACTATTCCTGCCTCCACACTGCCAAACATACCTATTTTATCAGATCATTAACACATTATCATCCAGTCCCCGTCAATTCTTCTCTACCTTTAATGCTCTACTCTGTCCTCCACCCTCTCACTCCCTTACTGCCCAGGAGACCGCCAATTACTTCAAAAAATAAGATTGATACTTTTCGTGAGGAGATCTACAATATGCAGAAACCTCCCCCACTCAACACCCCATGTCCACAGGTACAATCGTTGCTTCCCTCATTCAACCCGGCTAGTATTAACGAAGTTGCAGAACTTTTTTTCTAACGCCCATCTCTAACCACCTGCCCCCTGGATCCCGCTCCCCCACAAATGCTACACTCACCCTCCGACTCTATCCTACACTCTTTAACCCACATCTTCAACCTCTCCCTCTCTTCTGGCATCTTCCCCAACTTTCTAAAACATGCGCTAGTCACTCCTATCCTTAAAAAGCCCCTCACTGGACCCCACCAATCTACACGGTATCTCCTTACCCCCCTTCTCCTCCAAACTCCTTGAAAGACTAATCTACAACCGACTGAGCGACCATCTATGAACTGCTTGATCCCCTTCAGCCTGGATTGCGCCCTCAACACTCCATGGAAACTGCTACATAGTAGGCGAGGTTGAAAAAAAGACACAAGTCCAACCTATGTGTGATTATGTGTCAGTATTACATTGTATATGCTCTCGTTAAGCTCACAAACAACCTACTAACCGCTAAAACCAATAGACACTCTTCTGTACTACTTCTCCTGTTGCTCTCTACTGCCTTTGACACAGTGGACCACCCCCTCCCTCCTCAATAAACTCCACTCCTTTGGTCTCCACGACTATACTCTTCGCTGGTTCTCATCTTACCTATCCCACCGCACCTTCAGTGTCACTTACAACTCTACTTCCTCCTCTCCTCTTCCTTTCTCTGGCGGGGCCCCCCCCTGGTTTGTTCTTGGACCGCTCCTTTTCTCAATCTACACCTCCTCCATGGGTCAGTTGATTGCCTCTCTTGGCTTTCAATATCTTTGCTGAAGACACCCAAATCTATCTCTTCGCCTTCCAGCTCCCTCCATCATTCTCCTCATGTATCACTAATTTACTAACAGACATATCAGCCTGGATGTCACACCACTTCCTCAAACTCAACCTATCCATAACCGAGCTCATATTTCCTCCCCCACGTGCCCCTTCCCGATTTCTTTGTCAAAATCAATGGTTCAACTATCAACTCATCCCCCCCATGCCAAGGTGCCTGGTGTAATTCTGGACTCGAAACAATCCTTTCGGCCCCACATCCAATCGCTGTACAAAGCTTGCCGCTTCAACATCTAGAAGATACGCCCCTTCCTAACCAATGACACCACAAAGCTTCTAGTCCACTCCCTGGTAATCTCCCTCCTCATTGGCTTACCTTCATTTACATAGACTCCTCCCCTCCATTCAGTCCATCGTGAATGCTGCTGCCAGACTCCTCAACCTTACAAACCACTCGGCGTCTGCTACTCCTCTCTGCCAATCCCTCCATTGGCTGCCACTCGCCCAACAAATTAAATTCACAATACTGGCCATAACTTACAAAGCCATCCACAACCTGGCCTACCAGCTACATCACTAGCCTGGTCTCAAAATACCAACCAAGCTGCTCTCTTCATCGCTCCTCCCAAGATCTCCTGCTCTCTAGCTTCCTTGTCACCTCTGACCATGCTCGCCTCCAGGACTTCTCCCGAGCCTCTCCAATCCTCTGGAACTCTCTACCCCAATCTCTCCGACTATCTCCACTTTCAAACGATCCCTGAAAACTCATCTCTTCAGAGAAGCCTATCTGGCTCCCACCTAACAACTGTACATTTATTTTCTCCATCAGCCCCCCCCCACCCCCACCCCAGTTATTACCTCTTGTATCTCCTGACCCTCCCTCTTAGATTGTAAGCTCTAAGTAGCAGGGCCCTCTGATTCCTACTGTGTTAAAGTGTATTGTATTTGTACTGTCTACCCTCAAGTTGTAAAGCGCTGTGTAAATTGTGCACAGATGTCCCAAAGTGCTCTGGAGGGCCTCTTTGGCACATGTCATAATGGGGACATGGGGGGTTGCATAATCAGTACAGACTTATTTAAAACATATGCGAAAGTGTCTGCAACAGGAACTGTCTGTAGCTTCATGATCTGGAACACTATACTGCCATTAATGCACAGAACAGTCCAGCGAAGTTCCCCCCTCCGTCCGTCATCTTTACCATTTTACACACAAAAAAAAAAAAACCAAACTCGACACTTCCCGGAGGGTGGAACCAATCTTTTATTTCTGTCACATGTACAGGTTGGGGCATGCTCCCGATCCAGCAGGGCACACAGTAGGTAAAAAAAAAAAACGGCCAACTCCACCCAAAACTGACATTTCGGCAGTGGGCGGACACTGGGGGGAGAATGAATCGCTTGCCAGCTTCCTTCTGAATCACAGCCAACAAGATCTCCCCACTTTACAATCTACAGCAGGGGAGGGGAAGTTCCTGAGAGGTGTCAGAAGCCAGGGGGCGACTCAACCTTCAGTTCTCCACCTAGAACAGAAATATCAGCTTTGGAGAGAAGAAAACCGATCATTAGTACATACACTGAGAACTGGCATATAGGAGACAATGAACCCCGATTTCTGAAGAGTCCTCCTCCTTGACCCCCAAATACCACAGAGAACACCCCCCTCCCAACAATGCAATGTGATCGAACCTACCAAGGAATGGTCAACTTATAGTATTACAGGATGGGGGAGGGATCACCTTAACCATTGATCTGGCATAGTACTATGGGATGGGGAACCATCCTCACCTCTAACCAGGAGCCAATATCTTTAGTTCCTAAATGAAGACACATCCCCTTCCCACAATACAATGTGACAAAACCTACCAAGAGATGGTCCCCTGGTATTATAGGTTGGTGGGGGCAGGCCTGGCCGTTGACCTGCAGCGCATATGTCATGTTCAGAAGATAAGACCTACCCCCTCCCCACAATGCACTGTGAGGAAACCTATCAAGAGACGATCATCTCATAGAATTATGGGATTGTGGTGGGACAAGCCTGAACTGGCTTAGTATTATGGTATGGGTAACAAGCCTGACCTGGAGCCAATATCTTTGGCTCCCAAATGAAGACACACCATCTCCCCACAATGCACTGTGATGAAACCTACCAAGGGATGGGCCCACAGTATTATAGGATGGAGGACACGCCTGAACTCTTACCTGGAACCAATATGTGTGCACTTGTCAAGTTTGGAGGAAGGTCCCAACCCCTGAACTGGCCTAGTATTACGGGATGAGGAACAAGATTGGCCCCTAATCTGAAGCCAACATCTTTGGTTCCTGAATGAAGACACGCCCCCTGCCCACAATGCAGTGTGTGGGGGAGGGGGGGAGCCTGACTTCTGACGTGGCATGGGATGAGTTACAAGCCTGAGCCTTGACCTGGAGCCAATATCAGTGTATGTGTCAAGTTTGGAGGGCGAGCCTAACCACTGACCTGGCATTAGTATTATGGGATGGGGAACAAGCCTGACCTTTGTCCTGGAGCCAACATCTCTGGTTCCTAAATGAAGACACACCATCTCCCTACAATGCTATGTGATGAAACCTACCAAGGGACGGTCCCATGATATCATGGTATGGGGAACAAGCCTGACCTCTGACCTGGAGCCAATGGACATCTCATAGAATTACAGGATGGTGGGGTGGAGGGAGGGCGAGCCTAACCATTGATCTGGCATAGAATTTATTGGATGAGGAACAAGCCTGACTTCCAACTTGGCGCCAATATCAGTGCATGTTCCAAATTTGGAGGGCAAGCCTAACCACTGACCTGGCATAGTATTATGGGATGGGGAACAAGCTTGACTCCTGACCTGAAGCCAACATCTCTGGTTCCTAAATTAGGACACACCATCTCCCTACAATGCACTGTGATAAAACCTACCAAGGGATGGTATTATGGGATGGGGAACAAGCCTGACCTCTGACCTGGAGCCAATATCTATGCATGTGCCAAGTTTGGAGGGTGAGCCTAACCACTGACCTGGGATAGTATTATGGGATGGGAACAAGCCTGACCTGGAGCCAATATCACTATCTCCATGCAATGTACAGTGATGAATCCTACTAAGAGATGGCTGCATAGGATTATAGGAATAGGGGTAGAGATCCCTTTAAACCTGAACACATATGAATTACACAGGTTCTGAGGCTAATTTAATGCAGATAAGGCACCAAGTGAGTTTAATTACCACCTTAATCAGCCACACAACCGGTGTAATTACTTTGTGTTCGGGTTTAAAAGGGATGAGGTGGCAACCATAAATAGGGGCGAGTCTAACTTCTGACCTGGAGCCAATATCATGTACCATGACCAGGAGATAAGACTCACCCCCTACCCACAATGCAACGTGAAGAAACCTACCAAGAGATGGTCATCTCATAGAATTACGGGATGGTGGTGGTGGGGGGGGGGGGGCAAGGTTGACCTCCAACTTGGCCTAGTTTTACAGGAGAGGGAGGATGAGCCTGATCTTTCACCTAGAAACAATACATGTGTATGTGCCATGCCCGGGGGTTGCTTTGACCCCGATGATTGGAGATAAGACACTCCCCCTTTACCACAAGGCAATGAAACCCACCAAGAGATGGTTGTCTCATAGTATTATGAGATGTTGGGGGGTGGGTAAGCCTAACCTCCGACTTGACCCAGTATTATGGGATGGGGAGGATGCGCCTGACCTCTGAATGGGAGCAGTTATCTGTGTGTGTGCTGTGATCACTGAAGACACACCCCCTTCCCACAATGCAATGTGATGAAACCTACCAAGAGATGGTGCGAGCCCGACCTCTGACCTGGAGCCAATATCAGTGCATGTTCCAAGTTCAGGGTTGCATTATCTAGTGGTCACGCTGTTCCAAACTTAAGACTTAAGACTTACAATGCGATTTACCAAGAGGTGGTCATCATCTCATGGCATTATGGGATGGTGGTGGAGCCTGACCTCTGACCTGGAGCCAATATCAGTGTAGGTGTCAAGTTTGGAGGGCGAGCCTAACCACTGACCTGGCATAGTATTATGGGATAGGGAACAAGCCTGAGCTTTGTCTTGGAGCCAACATCTCTGGTTCCTAAATGAAGACACACCATCTCCCTACAATGCAATGCAATGAAACCTACCAAGGGACGGTCCCATGATATCATGGTATGGGGAACAAGCCTGACCTGGAGCCAATGGACATCTCATAGAATTACACGATGGTGGGGTGGAGGGAGGGCGAGCCTAACCATTGATCTGGCATAGAATTATTGGATGAGGAACAAGCCTGACTTCCAACTTGGTGCCAATATCAGTGCATGTTCCAAGTTCAGGGTTGCATTATCTAGTGGTCACGCTGTTCCAAACTTAAGACGCACCCCCCTTCATACAATGCAATTTACCAAGAGGTGGTCATCTCATAGCATTATGGGATGGTGGTGGAGCCTGACCTGGAGCCAAGATCTGCTCACATGGCACGTGTTTGGAGCTCTCAGGCCGGGGTGAGGAGGCACTGGGATTGAAGAAGGAGTTCCAAGGGGGGGTCATTCTCTTTTGCCAGTTTGCAATGTATGCACTAATGACAGGTTCCCTTTTAAAAACAGGGAATAGTACAAAATGCCATCAGAGAGCCCTAGAAAAGCTGTTCAGGATCCGGGACGACCACAGGAAGACCACGCGGAGCGGCCAGCCCAATCACTGTCCGTACGGACTCTGGTGGCGTTCCCCCTCAGCCTGTATGTCACAGAAGAAGGACGGAGACCCTCTGTGGAGCCCCCACCCCTCCCCCACATCATGCTCAGTATTCCTCAGCCATGATCAGGACGACCAGAGAGCTCCATCCGGTGAACGGGTGACATCCCTGTCCTCGGCCCGTCTGGTCATTGTACTGCTCCCAGAGAAAACCCGTATCTATGTACTGCCTGTACAGGTTAGCGATGAGGTTGATGCGGAGCTCGCGGTACACGCTGGTCGCCTTCTCCCGGTGAGGGCCCTCCAGCTGGCTGTAGTGGTGCAGGGCCCTCACCGCCAGGTAGTTCATGTTGATCCATATGGGGCCCCTCCAGTAGGGTGGATCGTGTTCCGTGTTGCGTTGCATGTACATGGGGCTGCTCTTGGACAAGGAGCGGATGCCGTACGGCGTCCAGAGCTTGTCGGGATCCCGGAGCTGGTCCAGGACGCGGCCCAGTTTGGGGGAGTCAGGGGACAGGAGCTGCAGGAGGAACGGGAAAAGGGACACGTAGCCCAGAGCGCCGACGTACTGCAACTTCGGGGCCTTCCTCACCACCCTGATCAGTCTCGGAGGAGGGACGCTACGCGGGTCCTGCCCGGGAAAGGGACGCGGCCGCTCCCACTCCAGCACCGTGTTCTGCGTGTGGTTCCCATAATCGGCGTAAGCCCCAAGCCTGTCGAACCAGTGGAGCTTATCCAAGAGGGAATTGTCAGTGAGTGCCGAGTGCGACTCCTTATACCTGCCGCCATCTTCTCCCAGCAGGTCGCAGATACCCGCCATCACCTCCGACGCCAAGGCCATCCAGCACCTCAGGTCCACGTGCCGCTCGTCGTCCGAGGGGTGAGAGGCCCGCGGGTAATCGTCTAGGCCAGACGTCAGCGTTTTCGGGTTCAGAAACTGCAGGGTGTCCCTGTCCCGCCCCCGCCATCGGTAGGTGTGGGGAAGGGGTCCGCTCTGCGTCTCGTTGAACCAGCCATACCAGGTCTGGAGACGAGGAAACGCCCGCCGAAGGATCTGACGCCCTTCCGGGGGGACGTTCCCGCCTGCCAGCAGCTGGCGCAGCGCCAGGAACAGGGTGGGGGGGTTGGCGTTCTCGTCTCGCTGGACGACGAATTCAGAGGGCACTTTACTGCGAGCTTCGGGTCCGAGGATCTGCTCCCGTGGGATCCAGCCATCGGCGTTGATCAGATCCAGCCAGTGACCCAGAGACTGCCAAGCCAGAGTCGGGTTCCAGCGGGCGATCAGCAGCAAGTGGAACCCCTCGTCCCAGAGGAAGCCGCGAGGGAAGAAGGAGCGCGACGGGACGGCGGTGAAGAGGGGAGCCAAGGGATAGGCCACAGGTTCTGGATTGTACCGGGACTGGACCAGGGAGCTGCCATAAAAATAGCCCATCCCGCCCACCATGTTGGAAAGGGCAGCCTGAGCGAACGCCACCTGATCTGAGATGAAGCCCTTCCCCTCCAGCCGGAACGTCTGCTGGAAACGCTCGGCCATATCCTTCTTGTGCCGCTCAAGCTCCGCGGTTAGAGTCTGTCCGGACAGGTGCTCCCAGCGCTCCAGAAAACTGTCCGATTCGAATAGGATCTCGGCCTGGAAGGGGAGGGCCAGGGTGATCTGGTGAACGATGACCTGGGAGTGGTCAGACCCCGGCTGGGGGGGCGGGTTGTAGACGTCGACCCCGAAGTAACGTCTCTTGTTGTTCCCGGAGCCTCCAGACGGGTGACTGAAACGGTCTCTGAGGCTGCCGCGGACGACATCCGTGATGTGGTGGAGTCCCGGGCACGTCGTCACCAAGTGGTTATAACTGTGGAGAGAAGAACACCACCAGATAAGTGCCAAGAAAACTTCAAAATTATGAAGATATACCCTCCCCTCCCCTCCCCCTCCTCCTTGCTTGGTTTACTTTTATCTGTCGGCAGTCCACACTGATCTACACAACCATGGAAGGAATCATTCATCCCTCCAGATGGTCCACATTGATCTACACAACCATGGAAGGAACCAGCGATCCCTCTAGATGGTCCACACTGATCTACACAACCATGGAAGGAATCAGTCATCCCTCTAGATGGTCCACACTAATCTATACAACCATGGAAGGAATCAGTCATCCCTCCAGATGGTCCACACTGATCTACACAACCATGGAAGGAATCAGCGATCCCTCTAGATGGTCCACACTGATCTACACAACCATGGAAGGAACCAGCGATCTCTCTAGATGGTCCACACTAATCTATACAACCATGGAGGGAACCAACGATCCCTCTAGATGGTCCACACTAATCTATACAACCATGGAAGGAATCAGTCATCCCTCCAGATGGTCCACACTGATCTACACAACCATGGAAGGAATCAGCGATCCCTCTAGATGGTCCACACTGATCTACACAACCATGGAAGGAACCAGCGATCCCTCTAGATGGTCCACACTAATCTATACAACCATGGAAGGAATCAGTCATCCCTCTAGATGGTCCACACTAATCTATACAACCATGGAAGGAATCAGTCATCCCTCCAGATGGTCCACACTGATCTACACAACCATGGAAGGAACCAGCCATCCCTCTAGATGGTCCACACTGATCTACACAACCATGGAAGGAACCAGCCATCCCTCTAGATGGTCCACACTGATCTACACAACCATGGAAGGAACCAGTCATCCCTCTAGATGGTCCACACTGATCTACACAACCATGGAAGGAATCAGCGATCCCTCTAGATGGTCCACACTAATCTATACAACCATGGAAGGAACCAGCCATGCCTCTAGATGGTCCACACTAATCTATACAACCATGGAAGGAACCAGCGATCCCTCTAGATGGTCCACACAACCATGGAAGGAACCAGCGATCCCTCTAGATGGTCCACACTGATCTACACAACCATGGAGGGAACCAACGATCCCTCTAGATGGTCCACACAACCATGGAAGGAACCAGCGACCCCTTTAGATGAGCTTTCTGCTTCCCGCAGTTGGCTGGATGGGATCACATGGGAAGGGGGCGGGGCTTAGACAGACTAATGCAGCAGATGCCTGCTTCCAGCAGTTTGTGTTCTGTTCCCCTCAGGGATTACATGAGTGCAGTAGACAGTCATCAGTTATAGCACAGAACCAGCTGAAATGGGGTGGGGTGGGGAGTCACATTAGCCAGATATCACCACAAACATACCAATTCATCAGCTGTGGGTGCCCTATATTTGGAGTCCATTCAAATATTAGGATTACAGTCACATGACACATTGTTATCATGGAATTTACATCAGTTGCCAACAAAGCTAAAAGAATCCAAACTCACCCAGCAAGGAAGAAGGGGGCCAATGTCTTGCCTTATGTCATTAGTGGTTAGTGGGACATGTGGGGTGCGGGGCCCTGAAACAAAAGCTCAATGCTAACCCCCCACCTAACTAGTACCTGACCAATGAGAAGTAAAGTCTGCATAAATGGAAGTGAGTGGGGAATGCTGGGACACAATGCCATAAGTGGTAAGGCCTCAAACCCTTCAAAGAGTTGGAGAACATGGCTCAGAATATCCCACCACAAAAGGAGGAGAAATGATGTTCCCCAAAAAAAACTGATTCAGGTGATGAGGCACCTGCTCTGATTTATCCACTAAAATGTATGTGCCTCCACTGTGGGGACACTCAGATTTTAGTGTTAGGACCACAGATACAAGGGTGCCGTGACGTGGCCCTGTGGCTCACGCATGCGTTTGCAAATGCGTGCGGACTAAAGCCCTTTAACGCTTACTGTTAGATAGGTCAATTTGGTTGTCTGCAAGCTGGTGGTAAGTAGACTTTGGCTTTTTCCTGGGCATTCCCCAGACTTTGTTGGTTGATGAGGCACCTTCCAGCATTAGAGCAGTACCTGGATGATACTTATACTACTGGGTTATACTGCCTCCTAGAGGAAATCAAAAGCCAGCCCCCTAGGGGCTATAACTTCCCACACCACACCTGCGATGGATGGGGGTCCCTCTATATTTTAGATTAAAGGTGCTACCAATGGAGACAGAGCCTGCTCCTCTGGAGCTTGCTAGGCTTCCAGGACTATTTACGGACTCTCCGGAGGTCCCAGGACTATTTACGGACTCTCCGGAGGTCCCAGGACTATTTACGGACTCTCCGGAGGTCCCAGGACTATTTACGGACTCTCCGGAGCTCCCAGGACTATTTACGGACTCTCCGGAGCTCCCAGGACTATTTCCGGAGTGTCCAGAGCTTCCAGGACTATTTACAGAGACTCTAGGACAATTTACGGAGTGCTCAGAGCTTCCAGGACTATCTGCAGAGAAGAATTTCCAGGACCATTTACGGACTCTCCGGAGCTCCCAGGACCATTTACGGACTCTCCGGAGCTCCCAGGACCATTTACGGACTCTCCGGAGCTCCCAGGACCATTTACGGACTCTCCGGAGCTTCCCAGACTTTTTCCGGACTCTTCCTCAAAACACAGAAATAAAAACAGACCCCGACAAGCCACCTCCTACAGAAATCACAGCACTCACCTGATGGCTCCGCCTCCTGCGTCCGGTCTGGGGAATCTGATAGTGAAGCCACCCAGCTCTTCTGACAAGCCGGTCACATGACTCAGGTGTCGCCCATCCATGTGGGGGGTCAGCGTTCCCTGCCCGTCTGTGGCCACATAGAAGAAGAGGGAGAGAACCTGTCCTGGGGGGCCCTGTGGGGGAGAAAAGACAGAGGAGCCGCCAATTATATCTCGTGTGACACCAAAAACAAAACCAACTGCGCAGGAGCAGAGCCAGGAGAACATGCTAGTGGGAATCTGGGGGAAGGGGGGGTGTCACATACAGCGCTCCCAAACCCCAATATTTTTATGCATGGAATTTACATCTCTCACAAGGACACTAAAGAAACCCGCACAAAGTACTGACCAAGAAAAAAAAGAGGACCTGTCACTTCTCACTTCAAGCTGGCCTTCCCTGCATTATACACAGGCCTGGTAAAACACTGCGGGGCCACCAAAACTCCCGCCATTCTAGGAACATGGCAATGTAAGGGCCAATGTGGACAGGCTTTGGGTTTATGCTCCCCAGCCCGCCATTACCCAACCCTATGCTCCCCTCATCCGCATCTCCCAGCGTTAACACTTACCTAGACACCCTCAAGTCAATACCCCCCTCCATCCACCTCTCCAACAACCTACATCCCTCCCAAGCCTATGTCTCCTTGTTTTACCTTTCTCAGATCCTATGCTCCTCTGTACTGCTCTCCGGGATCCTACACCCCCCCCCCCCCCCCCATTCACCTTTCTCCGAGCCTGAGCCCGCACTCCCCCAATCCACCATCCCCCCCCCCCCCCCAAACCTGGACCAAGCCTAAGCCCACACTCTCCCAAGCCCTTCGATCCTTTTGTCTGCCTTTCACAGAGCCTACATCACCCCATCCACCTTTCTCTGAGCCTGAGCCCACACTCCCCCAAGCCTACACTCCTTCCATCTGCTTTTCCCCTAGCCTGAGCCAAGCCTAAACCGGCAATCTTCCAAGCCCTTCTTATTGTCTGCCTTTCCCCAAACCCGAACCCAACCTTTCCGAGCCCGAACCCAACCCCCCCCCCCCCCGAGACTGAACCCAACCCCCCCCCCCCCCCGAGACCGAACCCAACCTTTTCCCTGAGCTCGAACCCAACCCCCCCCCCCCTCCGCCCCGAGACTGAACCCAGCCTTTCCCCAAGACCGAACCCAGCCTTTCCCCAAGACCGAACCCAGCCTTTCCCCGAAACCGAACCCAGCCTTTCCCCCGAAACCGAACCCAGCCTTTCCCCCGAAACCGAACCCAGCCTTTCCCTCCCCCCCCCCCCCCCCCCCCCCCGAGACCGAACCCAACCTTTCCCCCAAGACCGAACCCAACCTTTCCCCCCCGAGACTGAACCCAACCTTTCCCCCGAGACCGAACCCAGCCTTTCCCCCGAGACCGAACCCAACCTTTCCCCGAGACCGAACCCCCAACCTTTCCCCCAGACTGAACCCAGCCTTTCCCCCGAGACTGAACCCAACCTTTCCCCGAGACTGAACCCAGCCTTTCCCCCCCGAGACTGAACCCAGCCTTTCCCCCGAGACCGAACCCAACCTTTCCCCCAGACTGAACCCAACCTTTCCCCCAGACTGAACCCAACCTTTCCCCCAGACTGAACCCAGCCTTTCCCCCGAGACTGAACCCAACCTTTCCCCCGAGACTGAACCCAACCTTCCCCCGAGACTGAACCCAGCCTTCCCCCCCCCCCCCCCCCCCCCCCGAGACCGAACCCAGCCTTTCTCCCGAGACCGAACCCAACCTTTCCCCCCCCCCCCCCCCCCGAGACTGAACCCAACCTTTCCCCCCCGAGACTGAACCCAACCTTTCCCCCCCGAGACTGAACCCAACCTTTCCCCCCCGAGACTGAACCCAACCTTTCCCCCGAGACCGAACCCAACCTTTCCCCCCCGAGACTGAACCCAACCTTTCCCCCGAGACCGAACCCAACCTTTCCCCCCCCCCCCCGAGACCGAACCCAACCTTTCCCCGAGACCGAACCCCCAACCTTTCCCCGAGACTGAACCCAACCTTTCCCCGAGACCGAACCCAGCCTTTCCCCCCGAGACCGAACCCAACCTTTCCCCCAGACTGAACCCAACCTTTCCCCCAGACTGAACCCAACCTTTCCCCCAGACTGAACCCAACCTTCCCCCCCCCCCGAGACCGAACCCAGCCTTTCTCCCGAGACCGAACCCAACCTTTCCCCCCCGAGACTGAACCCAACCTTTCCCCCCCGAGACTGAACCCAACCTTTCCCCCGAGACCGAACCCAACCTTTCCCCCCCGAGACTGAACCCAACCTTTCCCCCGAGACCGAACCCAACCTTTCCCCCCCCCCCCGAGACCGAACCCAACCTTTCCCCGAGACCGAACCCCCAACCTTTCCCCGAGACTGAACCCAACCTTTCCCCGAGACCGAACCCAGCCTTTCCCCCCGAGACCGAACCCAACCTTTCCCCCAGACTGAACCCAACCTTTCCCCCAGACTGAACCCAACCTTTCCCCCAGACTGAACCCAACCTTCCCCCCCCCCCCCCCCCCCCGAGACCGAACCCAGCCTTTCTCCCGAGACCGAACCCAACCTTCCCCCCCCCCCCCCCCCCGAGACGAACCCAACCTTTCCCCCGAGACTGAACCCAACCTTTTCCCCGAGACTGAACCCAACCTTTTCCCCGAGACTGAACCCAACCTTTTCCCCGAGACTGAACCCAACCTCCCCCCCCCCCCCCCCCCCCCCCCGAGACTGAACCCAACCTTTCCCCGAGACTGAACCCAACCTTTCCCAGAGACTGAACCCACACTTCCTTCATCTGCCCCTCTCCAAGTCTACACTCCCTTGTTCTACTCTCCCTGATCCTAAACTCCCCCCAACCGACCCCCATCCACCTTTCCCAAAGTCTGAGCCATGGCTACGTTCCCCAATCCTTCTTTCCCCCGAGCCTACGCCCCCCCAATTTCCCTTCCCGGAGCCTACGCCCCCCCCAATTCAGCTTTCCCCTGAAGCCTACGTCCCCCAATTCATCTTTCCCCAAGCCTACGCCCCCCAATTCATCTTTCCCCAAGCCTACGCCCCTCAATTCATCTTTCCCCCAAGAGCCTACGCCCCCCAATTCATCTTTCCCGGGGATCTTCGCTTTCTGGGAATAATGCTGACCCTCTCCAATCCCCTCCCCTGCCCATAACGCCCTCCCATCCTCCTCCACTCACCTCTGAGGAGCCGCTGATCCTCCAGCTCCAGTCTCCTCCATGACTCCCTCCTTTCCTCTTCACAAACTCTGTCCTCAGACTGAACCCCCTTATCTTTTATCTCCTGGACCCCAAAATTCACTCCGTCGTGCATCAGCCAACCGTACCGCGCAAGACCATCACCCTGCTCACATGTATGGCGAAGAGAGGAGGATCCCGACTGAGAAAGCCACATCAACCCTGCCAGGACAAGAGAAGAGCATTACCAGGAGATAGAGGAAAACAGAGACGAGTGCAGGGATGGGGAGAGACGAGTGCAGGGATGGGGAGAGACGAGTGCAGGGATGGGGAGAGACGAGTGCAGGGATGGGGAGAGACGAGTGCAGGGATGGGGAGAGACGAGTGCAGGGATGGGGAGAGACGAGTGCAGGGATGGGGAGAGACGAGTGCAGGGATGGGGAGAGACGAGTGCAGGGATGGGGAGAGACGAGTGCAGGGATGGGGAGAGGAGGACAGAGAGGGAGTGTAGGGCTGGGGAGAGGGAGTGTAGGGCTGGGGAGAGGGAGTGTAGGGCTGGGGAGAGGGAGTGTAGGGCTGGGGAGAGGGAGTGTAGGGTTGGGGAGAGGGAGTGTAGGGTTGGGGAGAGGGAGTGTAGGGTTGGGGAGAGGGAGTGTAGGGTTGGAGAGAGGGAGTGTAGGGTTGGGGAGTGTAGGGTTGGGGAGAGGGAGTGTAGGGCTGGGGAGTGTAGGGTTGGGGAGAGGGAGTGTAGGGTTGGGGAGAGGGAGTGTAGGGTTGGGGAGAGGGAGTGTAGGGCTGGGGAGTGTAGGGCTGGGGAGTGTAGGGCTGGGGAGTGTAGGGCTGGGGAGTGTAGGGTTGGAGAGAGGGAGTGTAGGGTTGGGGAGAGGGAGTGTAGGGTTGGGGAGAGGGAGTGTAGGGTTGGGGAGAGGGAGTGTAGGGTTGGGGAGAGGGAGTGTAGGGTTGGGGAGAGGGAGTGTAGGGTTGGGGAGAGGGAGTGTAGGGTTGGGGAGAGGGAGTGTAGGGTTGGGGAGAGGGAGTGTAGGGTTGGGGAGTGTAGGGTTGGGGAGAGGGAGTGTAGGGTTGGGGAGTGTAGGGTTGGGGAGAGGAAGTGTAGGGTTGGGGAGAGGGAGTGTAGGGCTGGGGAGAGGAAGTGTAGGGTTGGAGAGAGGGAGTGTAGGGTTGGGGAGAGGGAGTGTAGGGCTGGGGAGAGGGAGTGTAGGGCTGGGGAGAGGGAGTGTAGGGCTGGAAAGAGGGAGTGTAGGGCTGGAAAGAGGGAGTGTAGGGTTGGGGAGAGGGAGTGTAGGGTTGGGGAGAGGGAGTGTAGGGTTGGGGAGAGGGAGTGTAGGGCTGGGGAGTGTAGGGCTGGGGAGTGTAGGGCTGGGGAGTGTAGGGTTGGAGAGAGGGAGTGTAGGGTTGGAGAGAGGGAGTGTAGGGTTGGGGAGAGGGGAGTGTAGGGTTGGGGAGAGGGAGTGTAGGGTTGGGGAGAGGGAGTGTAGGGTTGGGGAGAGGGAGTGTAGGGTTGGGGAGAGGGAGTGTAGGGTTGGGGAGAGGGAGTGTAGGGTTGGGGAGAGGGAGTGTAGGGTTGAGGAGAGGGAGTGTAGGGTTGGGGAGAGGGAGTGTAGGGTTGGGGAGAGGGAGTGTAGGGTTGGGGAGAGGGAGTGTAGGGTTGGAGAGAGGAAGTGTAGGGTTGGAGAGAGGAAGTGTAGGGTTGGGGAGAGGAGTGTAGGGTTGGAGAGAGGAGTGTAGGGTTGGGGAGAGGAAGTGTAGGGTTGGGGAGAGGAAGTGTAGGGTTGGGGAGAGGAGTGTAGGGTTGGGGAGAGGAGTGTAGGGTTGTACAACAGCGGGGGAGGGCTGGGGGCGGAGTTACATGTAAATGTAGTACAGCGGGGGAGGGTGCAGTTCTGGTACCGCCCATTATTCACACTCTCTGGGCTCCGCCCACTCACCTGTCACCACGGATCGTGGACTCCGAGTCTTCATGCCGAAGTAGACCTGCGGCCTATAGGAGCCCCAGAACAGGTCGGGGGAGGAGTCGGGGGAGGTGCTGTTGGGCGGTATGATGTGGGGGGAGGGGTGCAGGGTGACCACCTTCACCGCCTGGCTCCACCTCCTGTACCCGCTGTAGGCGAACGCCCCGAATCCGATGAGGAAGGACAGGATGGCGATCAGCACCACGCGGCTCCTCCCACTCTCAGGGGGCGGAGCCTTCCGGGAAGATGGAGGAGGGGGGCGGGGCTCAGAGCCGCCAGGACGTCTCCGCTCTCGTGGCATCCTACAGCCTGGGGGGAGGGGAAGAGAAGATTCAGGGAGGGTCCCCAATATATTCATCCCCCCCTTATATCTCCCATCCCCCCATATATATTCATCCCCCCCTTATATCTCCCCTCCCCCCATATATATTCATACCCCCCTTATATCTCCCCTCCCCCCCAATATATATCCATCATATATATTCATACCCCCCTTATATCTCCCCCTCCCCCCCATCATATATATTCATCCCCCCCTTATATCTCCCCTCCCCCCCCAATATATATTCATCCCCCCCCTTATATCTCCCCTCCCCCCCCCATCATCATATATATTCATACCCCCCCCCCCATCATATATATTCATACCCCCCTTATATCTCCCCTCCCCCCCCCCATATATATTCATCCTTATATCTCCCCTCTCCCCCCCATCATATATATTCATACCCCCCTTATATCTCCCCCCCCCATCATATATATTCATCCCCCCCTTATATCTCCCCTCCCCCCCCAATATATATTCATACCCCCCTTATATCTCCCCTCCCCCCCAATATATATTCATCCCCACCTTACCTCCCCCCCCCATATATATTCATACCCCCTTATATCTCCCCCCCCCCCCCATATATATTCATACCCCCCTTATTCTCCCCTCCCCCCCCCATCATATATATTCATACCCCCCCTTATATCTCCCCTCCCCCCCCATATATATTCATACCCCCTTATATCTCCCCCCCCCCCCCATATATATTCATCCCCCCCTTATATCTCCCCTCCCCCCCCCCATATATATTCATACCCCCTTATATCTCCCCTCCCCCCCCCATCATATAATTCATACCCCCCTTATATCTCCCCTCCCCCCCATATATATTCATACCCCCCTTATATCTCCCTCCCCCCCCCATCATATATATTCATACCCCCCTTATATCTCCCCTCCCCCCATATATATTCATCCCCCCTTATATCTCCCCTCCCCCCCCATATATATTCATACCCCCTTATATCTCCCCTCCCCCCCATCATATATATTTATACCCCCCTTATATCTCCCCCCCCCCCCCAATATATATTCATCCCCCCTTATATCTCCCCTCCCCCCCATATATATTCATCCCCCCCTTATATCTCCCTCCCCCCCCATCATATATATTTATACCCCCCTTATATCTCCCTCCCCCCCCATCATATATATTCACCCCCCTTATATCTCCCTCTCCCCCCCCTCATATATATTCATACCCCCCTTATATCTCCCCTCCCCCCATATATATTCATACCCCCCTTATATCTCCCCTCCCCCCATCATATATATTCATACCCCCCTTATATCTCCCCTCCCCCCCCATCATATATATTCCTACCCCCTTATATCTCCCCTCCCCCCCCCATATATATTCATACCCCCCTTATATCTCCCTCCCCCCCCATCATATATATTTATACCCCCCTTATATCTCCCCCTCCCCCCCCCCATCATATATATTCATACCCCTCTTATATCTCCCCTCCCCCCCCCCATATATATTCATACCCCCCTTATATCTCCCCTCCCCCCCCCATCATATATATTCATACCCCCTTATATCTCCCCTCCCCCCCCCCCATCATATATATTCATACCCCCCTTATATCTCCCCTCCCCCCCCCCCATCATATATATTCATCCCCCCTTATATCTCCCTTCCCCCCCCATATATATTCATACCCCTCTTATATCTCCCCCCCCCCCATATATATTCATACCCCCCTTATATCTCCCCTCCCCCCCCATATATATTCATACCCCCCTTATATCTCCCCCTCCCCCCATATATATTCATACCCCCCTTATATCTCCCCCTCCCCCCCCATATATATTCATACCCCCCTTATATCTCCCCTCCCCCCCCCATCATATATATTCATACCCCCCTTATATCTCCCCTCCCCCCCATCATATATATTCATACCCCCCTTATATCTCCCCTCCCCCCATCATATATATTCATACCCCCCTTATATCTCCCCTCCCCCCCCATCATATATATTCATACCCCCCTTATATCTCCCCTCCCCCCCCATATATATTCATACCCCCCTTATATCTCCCCTCCCCCCCATCATATATATTCATACCCCCCTTATATCTCCCCTCCCCCCCCCCCATATATATTCATACCCCCCTTATATCTCCCCTCCCCCCATATATATTCATACCCCCCTTATATCTCCCCTCCCCCCATCATATATATTCATACC